>PYWC01000027.1:1777104-1938711 GCA_003182015.1 Tuber magnatum | reverse complement strand
CCTCCTGTTTCCGGCTCTGACTTTCTCTACGGGAGTTATCCACATTTCAGCTCGCACCTTACTGCCCTCTACCCTGTGTTCTGGTGGGAACGGGGTCAGCTTCGTCTGCCACACGGCGCGACTTGTCCCCCTCCCTCGGGATCCAGTACTTCCGTCCTTGGCCACTCGGGCACACTCGTCTGTTGCCCTCTGTTTCCCTGTCCTGTTTGCCTCGCTCTCGTTACCTGCTCCATACCAGGGTAGGGCTCGTCTTCCGGGGGGGTGGGGCCTTGGTACAAGGCATTTGCTTTAGGGGTGGGAGAGTGTGGGGTTATATTACTCCTTTCCGTGTCTTGGGGTTTCTAATTTGTGGGGATCTAACTGTTGTCTCACTGTCGGGAGGGGCTTTCCCTTGTTGCTGCATGTTTGTGGAGGTGTTGGGTTCGCTGTATTCCGCTCCATCACTGGGGGTCCAGGTTTTTATACCCCGGAGGGTTTTCCATGGCTTCTTGTGGGTGGTTGGACTGTAGTTGGAGGTTTTTATCGCTATACCGCTTACGGTTCATGCGTTCTTTGTCCCTATTTATAATAAACAAACGAAATGAGTTATAAAAAAATATATATATATATATATATACCAGGTAGCAACTGTAAGTACCAACAGGGCGGTTTAGGTATTTAATTTTTCTTTCCTGGCTTTGTTAGACTTTATGTGGATACCAGGATTTTATTCCCTTGCCTATGACCGGTCCACTCAAAAGCTGCTGTGTTCATAGCAAGAGCCAGGATTTTGGACATGGTACTATTGGGAGCCCTGTATATACTAGTTTCTATTTCATAGCCTGCACTGCTCTATAAGCATAACAAAACAGAATAACAATAATTCTCTATCCTCAATATTATGCCAGCATGGATAGACTCTAGTCAGCAATCTTCTTATATAGTTCCATTACTGTAGTGCACCTGACCTTTGGTCACTGCAGTGCAAACCTCTTTTCATTGGTGACTTACCAGTCCCTAACAGTTAAGACACCTCTGAGGGTCACCCAGTTGCAGGATGCCTTACTATATACAATCCATCAATAGACTTCATTACAAGGCCCCATTTCTGACAACCAGGGCGCCAAGAGCAGGTTATTAACTGCAGACAAAAAAGAGAGAATTGTTCAAATCGGACCAAAACTGAGGCAGGTAGAGCCATTGGAGGTTAAACACCTTCAAACCACTCTCGCTCTGTCCATATTGGTCTGATTTGGAGGATTCTTTTTTCCTATTAATCAGAACAACCTACGTTCCCTCATTCTCGCCCTTCCGAAACAGGGCCCTATAATGAAGCTCACTGATCAACACAATTCCCTCTCAACTGACTTCCTCACGCAATGTCTTCTATCTGCTTCTATTCAGCAAAGGGACTACGGAGACTCTAGGAGTAGAATGTCTAGCATGCTGGCCCAATGGGTACTAGACATGACTCCAATGACAGAACCCACCACTGGTATAACAGGAATCATCCTTTTATTGTTCTTAAACTTCGCTTATTAAGGTTATAGTATAGGGGTACATTTAGGCTTGATATGTGTAAACCTCTTCCTGTCTTCCACAGGTCAACCAGAAACAAGCCCATCGATTGTTATGATTAGATTCCCCTAACTCCAACTGTTCTGGTCCACTTTACTCCCAACAACTTGGAGAAGGTACTTCACCCCCCCTTAACTATATTTCACTCTATATACAACTAGAAGCCTATGATTGGACAAATGGCGACAGCATATACGGTATTACATATGTATCTACAAAAGTTATCTGTTGCTAGCTTCTACGCAACTGCACAACCATTTGCACATGATCTCAAGGACTCTAGGCAGGGCTGTAGTGATATGATAAAACCACTGTCTCCAGGTAACTGCTTCTTGGAAGCCCTATAACCCAACCCAGAGAATCTCATATAATTCCAAATTCATAAACCAGATCTAGTTTTGGGTGACGAACGTTTTTGTCATTTCATCCAAAGTCCCTGCAAGACTTCCTACCGTAAGGAAGTATAACTCAGACTTCTGGACAGAGCAACCCAAGACCCATGGCAGGGTAACCAACTTGCTGA
The DNA here is from genome assembly GCA_003182015.1 of Tuber magnatum. Taxonomy (NCBI): domain Eukaryota; kingdom Fungi; phylum Ascomycota; class Pezizomycetes; order Pezizales; family Tuberaceae; genus Tuber; species Tuber magnatum. Next base: position 1,936,631 of record PYWC01000027.1, on the reverse strand, counting down.
GGTAGGGTAATCCTACCAAGATGTTACGGGTCCCTTCATCCGGTCATCCAGCCTACTTCTTCAGTCCAGTTAGCCACTTTTACCCTTTCTCTGGCTCCTGAGCCTACCAGGGTAACTTGCCCACCTAAGGCCCTGATTACCCTAACCATGCTCCTGTACGTGTATCCAGTCTCACTGTACTTAAGTACTGGGGCTGCTTACTGTGTAACCTGGACCATTGTATATCCATACAGCAAGTAGTTACTTGCCTGCCTGTTCCTATCAGTTGATCACCTGGTTTTCTGTATGGGTATATGCTTAGATTGCCATAAGTCCTGTATGCTCCCTTGTTAACAATAAACCCACTGGCAAATGACAACACTGCTATGTATAACAATTATGCCACTAAAAGTACAGCATTTTTAGTTACTGAATATTGGAATAAGTTCAATGAAGAGTAGTATAGTGGGTACAATGTATGAGAGTAATACTTAGTTGAATATTAATATTTTGAGGTATACTTTGATAGTTGAATAGAAATATTCTACTTGCATATCAGGTGGATACCATATTCTCTAATATCACAACCTTCTCTCGTAGCTCTTATCATATTAGACACAGTGTACTTTTCTACTGCCTCTTAAAGAGCATCTTATTGTATTGAAAGACCTGTTACTCTTATTTAAAATAGTCTCACATTAAAGTAAAAGATTCAATCACAAAGGACTGTATAATACAGCTTATATAAGTAAAAAGATAGTCAAGATACATATTATATGTAGAAGTGTATTCAGCAAATTCAACCTTGTAAGTGCAGCAGCTAGAACTAGCAAGAGTAAGAATTCTGTTCTGAGTAAGGTACTGGGCTCAATATGGATATAACCCACAGATTCAATCAATATATACTATAGCAATTTCATGTACAATTTGTTTAGCCTTTGAGTAGCTGATCCCGATATCGTTATCAATCTAGTAATTGATATTTAAATATTGATGCAGGGGATGAACTGTAGAACAGTGAATAATGAGAGGAACAAATACACCCCTATTACTATCAACCCCTTCAGTGACTATATCACAGTCTCTTTAACTATCCTACCTTATCTGTGAATTGTCTTCAAGTTTGGTATAGAATGGTTCTACCAACTCCTAAATCTATTGCTAGTGGATTTCTATTGGTATACTAAAGATTCTTGATATCTGCTTTTCAATATATAAGATGTTTCCAAGTACTTCTTGTGAATAGAGGTATCCGTGGTAAGAGCTTGTAGTATGATAATATCCTTTCATATCTTGCTTGATGTAACGGGGGCTCCGCTAGGAAGATGGATCCCAAGGGTGCGACTGCACCGAGGAAGTTCAAACTTATTGCCAAATGGTCACACAATGTAAAAGTAAAGTGAGTGGCAAAACTTAATGTCGTTAAGCCTGATGCTTCACTGAATTAAGGTGTTGAGAGAATTGATTGTTGGGGTAGGAGAGTTCTCACATAGACTTTCATGTAGTTTTATCTTAGGCCAGAAACTCCCCCATCGGTTTACTCCAATGATGCGAGAACACACTTCTCCGCGATGGGTGGTCCGACTTGTCCCCTGGCACCCCCTGCGGGCATGCATGTGTCGACACACCCTAGTTGGCATTCACCTTATGTGGTTATCATTTCTCCGCTGCGTTCCCATTTTGCTCACCGGAGGGAAAGCTTCTTCGTATTGCTGTCTTGGCAGTGGCTAACAGTCAAGACACCTAATGAACTTTACTATCTATGACACCCTTCCCATATGCATTGATCTCTACTTGGCTCTGGAAGCTACCGTGAGCGGTTTATCTCTCTACCGTTTATGGGTCGCTGGGTTCCGGTGTCTTCCGCGCAATACGCTAGTCTGGGAGTGATCCCATGGACGCTACCCATGACCACCACCACAGATCTACCTTACCTGGGGTAGGGATCTTGCTTTTAGTGTCTCTGCACTTCCCTTTCAGCGCCTATGGCGTTGGGGACACCTTTGGGCTTAGTAGGTGTAAAACTCTCACAGTCACCCCAGCACCACCGGGGACTACGTTCAGGACCCCCACAGTTAACACTCATTCATTCCGTCAGTCTTGGTCCGTATTACTCCGAGCAACTTGGAGGAGGTACTCCAGCTTCGACCCTATGCCCCCGTGTATATCGCGTGAACAGCATAGGGTTGACTGGATGGTAGTGACATATATGGTGTTGTACCCATGTCTCCCAAGATTCCTCTTTGCCAGACTGTGCACAACTACACAACCCTTTGCCTATGACGTACAGGCCTCAAGGCGGGGCCGGAGGGGTATCATAGGAATAATGTCTCCAATTCACAGCTTTTTTGGAGCTGCATAGCGCGTCCAATAGCATCCCCCAGAACCACAGCTTCCTGTATTATGCATCACTTCGGGCGATAAACATTCCTGTCATATTTTCCAAACTCCCGCAGGGACTTTGTATTGAAAGGTAGGGTAACTCAGGACTTTGGACAGGGTAACATGAGCCTCATAGCAGGGTAAGATGAGCCTGAGGGTAGGGTAACCTTGTCCGGTGGACAAGATGACTTTTACCTGTTACCTGGTCTACTCGGTCACTGGAGATAGACCCTTCTGACCTTTCTCCAGTTACCCAGCCCAACTGAGGAACCGCTTCTTCTGAGGTCCCTAAGTACGTTGAGACCACTCCTGGGTGTGCCCAAGTACCTTAGTATCTGGCCAGCTGATTCTGTTCATCTCAGAGCCCGGGCTATGGCATCTCCATAGGTCAAGTACTGCCTTGCCTGCCGGTTCCTACCAGCTCACCTCCTGGCTACCTGTATGGGTGCAGCTTCCGGGCGCCCTAGCTCATGTATGCTGGGTCATTACATTTGAAAATCTTGAATCTTTATCAAAAACCCTGTCAACCTACTACTTCCAAATATTTCCTCCTTTTACTTTAGCTTTTAAAACTTGGTACTGGATTTGTAAAACATGGGTCTCAAGGAGGAAAAACACCGAATCATTATAGGCTTCAATTATATAGACTATCAACTTTTTTCTATAGAGTCTAAGAGATAGCTGGCTTCTATGAGTAAGTCTTCTAGCAGTTGTATATTGAAAGCCGTTCCTAATAGCTATATTCTAAATACAGCCAGTTATCAGCAGTGTTCGTAATGCTTAGTCAGCTACCATATGAAAAACAAGCCAAACTCACTCGACAGTGATCACGACCGTAATTGCCACTGTGAACAACAATACAATTCATTCAACCTGCTACCCAATTTACTTTTCCCTTTTACCATAGTTTACAGATCTGGATATTCAAACCCCCTGGCACCATAAAAAAAAGATCTCCCAAAACGAAGCAAAGAGAGATGACCAACATTGAAAGCGGCATGATTATTGCCTCTGTCTACTGCCACGGGAATATTGCCCTTGTTGCTTAAACTATTGGACGCCCCGGAACCACAGTTAAAAGCTTCCTTGTCTTAACAGGTCAGCGCCAATTACTAGAAAATATTCCTCGCCCCGGTTGTACTCTAGTTCTTAGCTGTCAGTAGTGTCGCACAATTGTCCGGCCAGCTAAGTTCAACTGGAAAATGACGAGATCTGATTTCCGGGATAAATACGCGCCGGACCTTTCCTTTTCTACTGCTAACATCCCAGCCCTGGTACTACTATGAGTGATGGAATATGATTAGCTAATAAGTGAAATAGTTGACAGAGAGCTCAGAGAAGTCAATATCAACAGGTGGCTGACCAAATCAAGACCAAAGCTCAAGCCTGTGCCTGTGGCAAAGGGACTCAAGTGGGCTACAGTTCATAAAGAGTGTACAGTGGAGGATTTTGACGGAGTGATTTGGAGTGATGAATGTAGTGTGGAGAAATCCAAGGATCCAAGACAACAATGGGTTTCAGACTACCTGGAGAGAAGTGGTTCTCTGATTTTCTTCATCCTAAGGCGAAGGATCAGGGAATTTCTCTTATTGTTTGAGGGTGCTTTTGGGGGAAGAGGAAAGGTTCTTTGGTTCCTATTACTCAAAATATCAATAAGACCAGGTATGTTAGGCTCTTGAGAAGGCATCTTTTTCCTGTTATTCACCAAATGATTTCTTTTGATATACAAGATATTCTTTTTCAGCAAGACAATACTCCTGTTTATAAGGACTATAGTGTTAGGGATTGGTTGGAGAGAAACTATATTGAGGTTAAAGAACATTCCCCATAATCCCCTGATTTGAATCCTATTGAGCATACATGGGTGAAGCTTAAAAAGCGATTGCACCAGCACTATCCAAGGATTGGAGGTACCCAAGGAGGAAAGGAAGTGATTAAGGAAAGGCTTGCACAAGTATTGCCATTAGTTAGGGAGACAATTCCTGCAGAGTTTTTTGAGAACTTGTAGAAATCAAGGCCTGATAGGGTGGCTGCAGTTTTGGAGACAAGGGGAGGTTATACAAGGTATTGACTATTTTTATTATTTAATTTGCTTTACCATTCTCATGGTTAATCATGGTTAATAGTTTGTGCCTGTTGATCGTAGTTAATTGGACGTGCCTATTGATCGTGGTTAATTGTTGGCACCCATTGATCTTGCCCATTGACAACCCCACTATTGTGACTGGGACGTATAGCGCTACCGTAATTAAACATGTCGCAGATGACAAACACTTCTGATGACTGACTGTACAAATGACTTAAATCCAATATGGTATTGTGATATCAGGATCCTCTTAGGTAACAATAACCACCTGTAGACAATTCTTTAAGGTGGGGTTCTTATTTGATATTGGTATTCCATTACTCTTTTTTAGAAATCTTAGCTAGAAAGAGTATTTACTTGTACATTAGAATTAATAAAGTTTAAAGAGTAAATGACAACATATGTTTAAGTCTCTTGCTTGAGCCCAAATATTGCTCTAATTTTTTATAATTTATAACACTCGTAGTATATCATCAATACCATTATCTTGAGAAATATTAGACTTTTTCCAGCTGCTATTTGTTTTCTTAATTACAATTTTATGCACAATTATAATATCATACCATCACTATTTACAGATTTAAAAATTCATTGGCTTTTCAAAGATTAATAGTCTAGTGCAAGAGTATAAATTCCCATGCAAAATTTAATTTAAATATAATCTGATCATTTTCCCTCTCTAGAATCATGAATTTATTAATTCAAACTTTTGTGAAAAAGTAATTGATTACTAAACAGTATGCTATTACTAGATAAAATATATTAGCTTTTTTCTTTGTTACAACATAGTTTTACCTTTACTCTTTAGTTCTCCAATATTATGTAATCATAATTTAACAAAAATAAAAATATTCGTACCCTATTACTATATCTACTTTTACTTATTTTATCTTATCTTAACTACTAAACCTTTGTGCTGTCTTTCTTTCAACTTTATACCACGTGTTCTTATTTATTCTATCTTTCCAACTGACTTCAGCCAATCCTACCGTGTTCTTGTCACTTATTTTTCTTGCTTTCTATTCCATACTTTGTTCTGTAGTACTTTTCTTCTCTAATACTACTTTTTGTCTACATAATTCCTTCTCCTTTATTGTCTTACTGAACCCCTGGTGCCTTCTTATTCCCTCACCACTTCGCTTTACTTTTATTTAATTAAGTTTTGTTCAAAACCAATACCCTTGTAAATTATAGAAACAAACAAGATTGTCCACTACTGCAATGGCAACACCACAACCAATATAAATTTACTACCTATACAATCACAACCACTTAGAATGAACTAATAATTTCCCTAGACATCTATTAAATCTAAAAGAAACTCTATATCGAATTGCAAAGAGAAAGAAACAAATACTTTGTATACCATCCCTTTGTATCTAAAACAGCAACCCCTCTCTGAGGCATAATCTCAGTAGCCTTTGGAAGAATTCTCCTTCCATATACTCAGTTCAAACCATATTGAAAGCGTCTGCTACAGGTCCTCTAATAGTATGTGGACTCCGCTTAGTCTTGTGAATGTTAGGAGTGTGCTCATATAGGTTTTCCTTTACCTATTCCTATTAGTACTTAATAGGATCATGGTTAGTGGAATAGGGTGGCCATTCCAGGATCTGTATACAGTTTTCTGCAAACCAAGTCCTGGTATGTCGCATACTATGTACCTTTGCACCATTCTGCTGAAATATAGGATCTTAAACTGTGTTCTCTACCTCCTGCCAAATATCAACTACGCCCTCCTCTAAAACTCTAATATATGGAAATCTATTCATATTCTTGTCCAAAGCAGAGGTCAGAAGACGCTTCTATTTACCCTAAATCCAAGCCCTGACTATCGGCTTTATCTCAGTTCCTCTTTTAACTCCTAGAATGCAGTCCTTATATCACTTTTACTGCTTTGTTCTGAAGACCAATATACCCTTCAGATCTTGGGACTTTTCAACTATGTTTGTATGCTTAAAGATATCTACTTCCAACTCTTCCTTTGTCCAGTTCTTATACTTCATTCCTCCGGCGAACCTCTTGATAGCAGGGTCATAGTTCAGAAATGCTTTCGTCCTTGCCCTATATTTTATTATATTGACAAAAGCTAATACCCTCTTGATTGCCCTGATAGAAATATTGGGCACAATATTGTAGTACCATTGTGATAAGGGCTGGCGGCATGGTATCTGCGAGTCTCGGGCCATGTGGCGACAGGTTCTGGTATTGATAATTTCGATCTTCCAGTAAGTGAAAGGCCTCTTCAATCACCACTCTTTTGATACTAGGCATAAGAGCTTTGATCTATAGTCTTCGTACCATGTAAGAGCTGTTCAAGGTCAAGAAAAGTAATGTTTTCCTAGCTTTGAGCAACAATTTACTCTTTCTGAAAGTGTGTGGGATAGCCTGACTTTTTTGGAGGAATGATTGTAGAGAAGTGGTTGGTTAAGAAGTTGAGGTTTTTTGAAATGTTGCTTGGTAACTACTGATTAGACAATCCCTTTTGTCCTAGTACTTTACCTATGTTATGAATTTATTGCCCCTGTCCTTTTTTCTGACAATATCTAGGCTACGCTGGAAGATATATCATTGCAAATAGAATCTCTAATAGAAACCTAGGTCTAGATTTGGTTTCTCAATCTGCCTTGCACCTTATTATATAATATACAACTATTCTAAACTGGGATCTGAAAATTCTACCTACTCTGATTACTCCTTCCTATTCTAAAAACTATTACCCAGTTGCAATAGGTATTGTGACTAGCTAGGTAGAATACAAGTGAAAAGAGAAGTAGGTAGAGCTAAAGAAAACCAATAACTATGGTATCTATAACTCTACTGATATAATATAAAAGAACAATCTCTGTGGGACTTGCAAAGTACTGCTTTCTAGCCATCAGGCTAAAGGTTTTGAACAAGCAACAAAAATGGTAAAGAATTTCCATTTACATCAAGGTCGTAAGGGGCCTGTACTAGTAATTTAGTACTGACTGCAATTTTCAACTCTCAAGCATTACTTGTATTTTCAGTTCCCGGAGCTTTACTGTTTTATGTAGTTATATCTTTCCGACAGTAGTCTATTTTTACATTAACCTGGTAAAAAGTGTCTAGTTACGCAAAATTCCACAGAAACAAGGAGGTCAGTTCGCTTACCCGCAGTATACAGGTACAATATCTATACTGGATTCTTGATATCTAGCAACATTCCATCTTGTACAGACCATTTGCAATAGTTGAAAGATATTGTAATGACACAGCATACATGAGCTATGGAAGTTGGAACCTTCACCCATACAGGTGGCCAGGAGGTGATCTGGTGGGAACTGACAGGCAAGTAAGCACTAGACTTATGGAGACCCGATGGCCTGGGCTTCGAGAAGAACTGGATTAGCTTGCCAGATACTTAGGTACCAGGGTATACGTGGGAAGTGGTGTCAGCGTACTTAGGGACCTCAGAAGGGGCGGTTACTCAGCTAGGCTGCGTAACTGGAGAAAGGTTGCAAATTACTGTCTCTGGCAAGCGGATAGACAGGGTAACAGGGAAAAGTTATCTTGTCTGCCAGACAAGGTTACCCTACCCTGAGGACCAGGGTACCCTGCCATGGGGCTTGGGTTACCCTGCCCAAAGTCCTGGGTTACACTACGTTTAAACACGAAGTCCCGCGGGTAGTTTGGGAATAATGAATGGAATGTTTACCATGCGAAGCCAGGGATAATACTGGAATCTGGGGTTTCGGGAGATGCTATTGGGTGAGCTAGTGAGCTCCGAAGAAGCTGCAAACTCGAGATATTATTCCTATCATACCCCTGCGGCCCCGCCGTGAGGCCCGGACATCATGGGCAAACGATTGGGTAGTTGTGTGCAGTGTAGCAAAGAAGGATCTTGGGAGACCTGCTTGCAACACTGTATACGTCGCTGCCGTCCTGTCGACCGCAGGCTATTTACAGGGTATACAAAGGGGCATAGGACGAAAGGCGGAGGACCTCCTCCAGGTTGCATGAAGTAGAACGGACCAGATCTGGCGGAGCTAAGGGGCGTTAACCGTGAGTGTCCCAAAGGTAGTCCGGGGTGGTGCCCGGGCGGCCGCGAGTGTTTTACACCTACCAAGCCTGAAGGTCTCCCCAACATTATAGGCTCTGAAAGGGAAGTGCAGGGACAGTGAAAGCATGATTCCAGCCACTGATAAGGTGGCTGTGAAGTAGGGGTCATGGGCAGCGCCCATTGGACCCGTCACGGATCACCGTATCCTGTAGAAGACACCGGAAGCCTGAGAACCATAAATAGTAGATAGATAAACCACTTACAGTAGATTATGGGGTCAAGTAGATATCAGTGCATATGGGAAGCCTGTCATAGATGGTCTAGGTCATGCAGCGTCTTGACTGTTAGCCACTGCAAGATGCCGATGTGTACAAGTTTCCACTCCGGCGGGCTAAATAGAAATGCAGCGCAGAAACGAGAACCGCGAAGGCGGAACGCCACCTAGAGTGTGTCGACAAATGCATGCCTGAAGCGGGTGCCAAGATATATGTCGGACCACCCTTAGCGGAGAAGGGTGTGCTCGAATAGAGGGAGTCAACTGATGGGAGAGTTTCTGGCATACGATAAAACTACCAAAACGTCTATGTGGGAACTCTCGTACTCCAACAATCAATCCTCTCGAGACCTCAATTGAGCGAAGCATTAGGCTGAATGATATAAAGTTTTACTGCTTACTTTACTCTTACATTTGTGTAAACCTTTGGCGATAAGTTTGAAGTTGTTCGGTGTGGTCGCAACCTTGGGATCCATCTTCCTAGGGGTCCCCCTGTTACAAATATTGTGACACACTTTCTCCTATTTCCTAGTCTGACATTGTGTAGTCCTTGTGATATTTAAATAGACATTGTAGTCTATAGACTAAGGCTAGACTAGCGTAATATATCATACGCAACGAAACAAAAGTTACTAACCCTGCAAGCAGTAGGCATGAAGAGATCAGTTCTGTGCTACTGTAGGCACGGTTAATTCCAACAGGTTATGGTAGCCTATGCCAAATTCAACACAATTGGATTGGGATATGATACCAGCATAATGTTACCGTGTGGGTACAGTTTAGTCCTATTTGTTACGTACTTGTACCACTACACAGCATTGGTACCATGCCCACTCCCATCTATAAGAAATTCACTATAAGTTTCAAGAACTCAATTAATAGAAATATCACATTATAGCTAGTCGGACATCAAAAAAGATTTTTCCTCCCTTCTATGACTTCTATCTATATCCAACACAGCCAACAATCCATCAAGCATTTCATCTATCTAGTAATTCAATTTCTCTGCTGAAATCAAATCCCACTCCTGCTTTACTCCATAAAGGAAATTCAGAAGCCATGTAAGTATAACGAGTACACCACCAGGGAGGTAGACTCAAAGGTTGAGACTGTACTGAACGACTTGAAACTTATCGCCAAAGCTTTATACACAATTGTAAAACTAAAGTGAATGGTAAAACTTGACATCATTAAGCCAAATGCTTCACTCAATAAAGAACTTAACAGAATATTGATTGTGTTAGAGTAGAAGAGTTCTTGCAGAGATTGAAGTAGTAAGAATTTATGCCAGAAACTCTCCTATCAGTTTACTTCAACCCTTCAACTACAGCCTTCTCCACTAAGGGTTGTTCGGCACTTCTTTTGCATCCCTGTTGGTATGCATCCATCAATATGCTCTAGTCAGTAGCCTCCTTATGCAGTTCAGTTTCTGCTGTAGGTTTCAATTACAGCTGCCAGAGTGAATACTTCTGCATAGTCTGGTCTTGCTAGTAGCTAACAGTCAAGACATCAGGGAGCGCCAACTAATGTACAAATACCTTCCGATATGCAGTTTGTCTATACAGGTTCCTATTTGCTTCTCTGATCCTCATATTCTGTTGACTTCTATCAAGGTATGAACCTATAGAGACTACTACAGTTGAGTGTCTGGTATAGTAATCAAATAGGTGCTACACATGACCACCACCCCTGAAACCATCTCAGTCATCATAAGAATCACACTTTTAGTATCCTCAAACTTCTCCTACCAAGGCTATAATATAAGGGCACCTTTAGGCTTGATAGACATCAAATGCTTCTGGTGTTCAGAGGACTACCTGGGACTACCCTAGAGACTCCAATGGTTAGCTTCTGCTATCTCTGTCAGTTCTGGTCTATTTTACTCCACACACCTTAAGGCAGGCACTCTAACTTCTCATATATGCCCTCCCACATATCCGGTGAACAGCTCAGAGTTGAGTGGACAGCCAGAGTGTAGAGGGTATTATGAGTGTATCCCCAAAAGTACTCTTTTGCTGGATTGTGCCTAACAACCCAACCATTTGCCCATGATATCCAGGACTCAAAACAAGGCCCGATAAGGATGAAAGGAATAATGTCTTCACGTTACAGCTTCTTTGGAGTTAGATAGCTGAATCTATAAAGTCACGGACAATTCCCAATTCAGGTATTGCATATGGTTTTGTAGGACAGATATTTGTGTCAGTTTTCCCAAAGTCCTTAAGAGACTTTATAGTGCAAGGCAGGGTAACTCAGGGCACTTGACATGGTAACCTGACTCCTACAGCAGTGTGACTAAACCCCCAAGGTAGAGTAATCCAACCTACACATGAGGGTAACTTTATCCGGTTACCCTGCCCACCCCTTTATGGGAATTAGAAACTTGTAGCCTTTCTCCACCAGTAGTTACCCTGTGCAGTAGGGTAACCTTACTACGTAAGAGCCCCAAGTATGCTGACATGGCCTATAACTATGTACTCGGTATCCAAGTACCTGAGTCCTCAAGGTCTTACTTGGTTACAGCAGCACACTGACCATAGAGTACCTATAAGGCAATTGGTTGCTTGCCTGCCTGATCCTACCAGTTGACTGCCCGGTGACCTGTATGTGAGCAGATTCAGGTTGATATAGCTCACATATGCTGGGCTATTACAGTGAGGCATTCTTTCTAGTCTGGAGAATTGCTTAGTATGGGCTCTGTGGAGAAGTAGCTATGTACTCTCAATACGCTGAGGATCTGTTCACTTGGATAGCTAAGACAATCTCTTTTTTAAAGACAGCTTGTCTGCACTTTTTGACCTTCCTCACTAGTATGCCTGAAAGGATTATCTGCAGCTAGGTACCCATTATTTTTAGGTCTATTCAGATCTTTGATAAAAGAAACAAGATGTGGCTGGTGCATCTCAGTTGCATACTGGTGGCAATTGGAGCCATGTCTGTCTCCTAAGATAGTTCCTTTATCCTCCCTCTACCTTCCAATAAGACCTATCTCAGTCCATACTCTCTTGAGTATTGCACTATATACTTACAGCAAGATTGTAGTACTAGGGTCCTGCAATCTGCAAGAGTTTGTGGGCTCAGTTTTCAGAGGCACTCAATGTCGCTGGACAGCTCAATGTTACTTTTATAGCTTAATACTAGTATCCTGGCTCAACACCATTCTTGTTGAACACTACTATTCATGCTAGTTAATACTATTCAGATTGTACTATAGTCTTTACAATTCTCTATCAGTGTAAATAAAATGTTTTCAGTAACTTTATAGCTCTATATATTTTACACGTATTTCATTACTGAATACAGGACTAGATCTTGAATTATATACCATCTTCCTTGGTCCTTGTTTAGTATAATTGCAATATAATTTTTCCATTATCCCCAATATCTTATCTGCTCTCAATTATATTACTCCATCTCTGTGTCCAACCTCATACCAATATTTAGATACGTAATCAAGTTGCTATTAATACCCTCCTGGCTTTCGAGTCAGGTACACCAAATATGGATAGAGCTACACAACAATATAAGATACCAGTAATACATCTACAAAGCTGCTAGAATAGTTACAGATTAAAGCACAAATGACCTGTCATGAATTGAAAGATGTCAAAAGACAATGAACATGCAGTTTGCTACTATCTCGATTTTGCAGATCCTGTTGGTACAAGTACCTCTCTTAAAATATTGTCATACTGTGTAAATGTAGTTTTAAGACTAGACCATATAGGTGGTGAGCCTACTCCTACAGTTAAGAATAACTGGATACAGCAGTGTCTGGTACACTATCCACAATATCCTATTTACAAGCATTAAACTCTGGATACATATTATAAAACCAGTCATAGTACTGATTATTTACAACACTGGTTTAGAAAATATCAAAGTATCTATTACAAGTATACTATTCAACCATGTACCCAGTACAACTTTGATTAACCTTGTTTCTGTATTGGAATTGGACAGGATTAGTGAATTATTACATAAAGTCTCAATCATCAGTTATACCTTCCCAGTTCCACAAATTGAAAACCAATTACAGTTTGTAAAACAATTTGCATTAGTGAAGCAGTTTTACCACCCATGATTATTATTCTGTGTGTTATTTATCCAATACTTTAATATCCCCAAGATCAATTCCTGATGAATACTTGGTTAGTATGTCAGAAACTGGCTATAGTAGGATTAAGTTAATAATCACCTAGTTAAAACACTTTGTAAAGCTTTTAACAAAACAGCAAGTGGAAATCTACAAACCCTTGATCTCAAATAGTTTCAGGTTACACAGGACCTGAGAGTTTCTCAAATACTATGACAGTTACCAGATCATGGTTTTTTGTCTTTATATGCATACAAGTCACCTACAAAACCCCTTAGATGTAGTTGTATTCCAAGTATACAAATGCGATCATGCTGAGGCTGTTGTAGCAGCAGCATGAACTAGCTACATTGGCCTTAACAAAGGTGAATTTTTGAATCAAATCTCTTCAATCAGGCAGTAAACTTTCAAGACTTCTACTACTTGTTCTGTATTTTAAAAACAGGACTCATTTCTTACAAGTGTAACTAGATGATTCCTAAATTGTAAGAGGTACCAATTCATCTTCCATCTGCTCTGTTAACTGTAAAGGAATCTACAATAGTGTAAAATATTCCAATTTCAATTCCATCTTAGAAACAACAAGGTGAGGAATTAGAAAAGAAGGCTGCTTGAATATTACCAACCTTTCAAAAGTGCCTCCAGCTGGTATGAGGAGGTGGACTAGTGCAAGCTCAGTCTGCTCTATTAGCAACTGAGGAGAGAGAAAATAAAATCTCTACAAACATGTTATAGAATATGAGAAGAAGAACGTATAACTACCGATTAGTGTGAAAAGGCAGTGTTCTCTATGTACCCCAGACTCATCAAAAGATGCAGCAGAAGGTAGGGTTGCAGGCTAAAAAGATTATGCTATAGTTAAGAAGTACGCAAAATATAGAAGACAAAGCTAAAGAAGTAGCACTGAAGCCACAATTGAATAAGTTCAAGATGTGACTCAAAATAAAAAAGGAAATTCAAAAATATAAAAAAGAAACTATCAAAAATCATAGTAGCAGGTATTAAGTAGCATGTATGATTGGGAGAACTCATTGTATACTAGAAACAGAATACTAATCATAATTAAATCAGAATAAATAATAATTTTTTAGTCAACTTATAAGGTACCAGGTATTAAAAAGTTGTACTAAAATTAATAGTATGTTATATTGTGTAATATGAATAATATAGAGGAAAAAGAATTAATGTCAAGCTACAATAATAGTATTGAGCTACAAATGTAACATTGAACTACAAAAATAATATTGAGCCTGCTAGTAACACAGAAGTCTTTAGCACTCAGGATAAGTGTTGCCAAAAACTAACCCAGTAAAACTTCAGAGGTTGTAGTACCCTAGCACTACAATCTTAGTACAAGTACTCTAATACTAGTCTGCCCTGACTTAAAGCTAGACTTTAAGTTTTTTTCTTTTATCTTTTTACAAAGTCTAGCTCTGTTCTTTCTACTGGCAGGATCTGAACTATAAACAATAGTGGCCTTAACCGCAAAGACAATCCAATTCCATGCCTCTTGTTAGTTCCTCCTGTTTCTAGCAAACCCGTTTCTCCTATCTTTTTGTTCTTTTCTCAACAAAGGGGTTTTCCCGGGTATTAGAAGCTTGAAGATGGCTTCTTATATGATCTTATTAATACTAGTCTTACTAAGCTCAATATTCACTTTTTTGATAATGTTATACAATGCTAAGTAAGGCTCAGAATTGAAAATAAACACCAGCACTATCCTTTTTGTATCAGTAATCTTGATTGGTGGTCTATATCATTCTCTATTATTGGTGTTTCCTCCCTTGGCTTTAGCCCATTTCACAGCTGACTCAACCTCTAACCTTGAGATATCTAAAAGCCTCAGAAATTGTATTATACCTCATACCTGTATGCCTATAATGGGTATAAAGTCCCTTATTAAAGTGTTCCCTGGCGCTGAGAGTCCATGGTAGGTCCAAAGTAAGGGTGATTGATGTGATAATTGGGTATTACCCAGTTGCACTTCAGAGGTATGAGAACTTGACCGACAGGTCTGTACACTTATGTGTAATACATTTTCCTTCCTCCGAGCCCCACAGCACAAGCACAACAAACTGGAAATCCCAAAATCCATAACAAAAAACAACTCAATTTAAGCATGCATTGTAAAAGAAATACAAGAGAAACCTTTACATATTTTACCAGTTTGTATAACTGCCATCTGCATCCAGTATAGCCTAAAGTCTCTACTGTATCCCTTTAATCCAGCTCTCAATAGTCTCCTGAAGGATGCATTTCCACTCCTTCTTTGCTGCATAAAATAATTCAGCCGTACTATAAGGCCTTGTCTCAAGTGTGAAGAATCGCTTCTTGAAAGACTTTTGGAGAAGGGACCAGACATTCTGAAGGTGATTGAGATCTGTGGAGTTGGGTGGTGAAGCCAGGCTTTAATATCTACAATCCTTCTGCAATATTTTGTTATCCAACAGCTTATACCATAATGCATTATTCGCAGCTATAGGACTAGTTCCCAGAGATCTAGTTATTCCTTCTATAAAGATAATAAGGTATAGTCAGTGAATTTTAGTATTATACAGCTGTGCATTCAGACCAATTCTCTCTGATCTACAGGTCCTTTCCTCCCCACCCTCCCCTCAGAAAAGTATCAACTCAGTCTTCCTTTCTTGCATCATGGTAGTATAGACTACAATATTGCTCTTTTCTGACTTAAAGCTTGGTTTTAAGTTACTTTCTTCTAGCTCCTCAGACACTTTAAGTCTGACCTTTCTTGGTACTGGATTTGGATCATACTCAATAGTGGCTTCATCAACAAAAACCACCCACTTCCAAGCTCTTGTCTATTTATTCCTCTGGGTATGAAAACACTTTCCTCCTGAACTTTTTTGTGTAGATATCAAATTTCTAAACACATACCATGGTATTATTTGAACAAACTTGTAAGCGAGAAAGGGGCATTAGCTTATCCCCTGTCCATTCTACTAAAGTGTAAACAGAACAAGGTAACTAAGAGTGCAATTTATCTACTATATTTATAAAGGTCCAATTACCAGTTTTCCGCTTGATATGCATCTAACCTGCTGGCCAAGTATCGTAATAGAAGTACCTGATAATGGTATGAATATGCCTTATCAACTTCTTGGTTCAATATTTAGCAGTAGTCGGGAACTTCAACCATCCTCTCAATCAGCACTTCAATATATCTATCCCAGGAAATTCCATATCCTTGAAAATACTGTACTTGTAAACCTTGCAATAGAGTGGAAGATTGAAAAAATAATAGAAATAAAACCCCAGCCAACAAAGTCCCCACCCATTGCCTCTTGCCAGTTCTTATTGACCCTGACAAGACAACTGATCTTGGGTACAATCGTGCGATACCCTTACTCATATAATGACTATACAGGTTTAGAAAAGGGTTATACCAATAAGTTTATTCCTCTGGCAACCTACAAGTGCACCTACCATAGTGTAACCCACATAGCACCCCAAGGGTGTGATATCCGGTACCTGCTACCAGGAGAAGTCTATTGCGCTTTGTATACTAAAATATTGTAGACATGAATAATATATTCACAAGAAATGATATATCCGGTCAGCTTAATCTGGGGACATATTCCACAAAGACTTCATCTGGCACCTGACCACCGGACTGCATATATCCTTGGCTCTGGTATGGAAAGCTACTACCCTCCTGGCAGACTGAGTTCATGTATGGAAAGAACCAGCTCCCTCTATGTGTACCACCTGTTTAGGAACTGGTGAATACTAACTTTGTTCTTAGTTTATATATTGAAATACTGAAACAGTACAGCCTTGCCCTAACTAGCAGTTTTTCCCCCCTTGGCCCTTTCCCTTTCGAAATCCTCTATGTTATGATCTGGCCAGAGGAGCTCTAGCTGGTTCATGGAAGCAGGAAACATGTTTCAAACACACCCTTACCAGGGGTCATGGGATCAAGTTATGATTTCGCACATACCCTCAGTAGTAGGTGGTGGGGCTCATTGATCTTTAAATTTCGTTTTGCATCTTGTGTACGGTTGATATCATAGGATAGGTCTAGACCTGTCAGTAAGGATTACCCGCAAGGCAGACTCATTTATGTTTCATATATGACCTGGTGGGTAGCTAATGTGGCTTCTTGATATTTTGATTTATGTTTTTGCCTTTGATATATATTCCACAGATGGTGTACAGTTGATGTTAAGGAAAGCATCCAGACTACCCGGCATTGTAGATTAGCAAGGCAGACGTATTAATGTTTCGTACATGATCTCGGTTGGAGGTACTGGGATTGTTTTATGTTTTGTGCACATGACTCCATTGGGTTATATGATGTTATAATTGATCTCTCATCTGGCCTCAGTTGAGGACTAGGGCAGGGTCAGGGTTGTGGGAAGAGGCCTATATAAAGGTCAGATTTTCACAGCTGCGTTAGGTCTTCAGACAATGATCACTTGTTATATCCCATCTATGACTTTATGTGCTTTGCAATCCAAAAAGCATTATCCTCGAAACCTTGCTACTACGTGGGCAAGATACACAGTCAAGAACCTATCCGCTACAAAGACCGATTTTACTACATGAAGACCAAGAACCTCTCTGCTGGTAACCATTTAATTCTTACGTAGGACGACTGAAATGGGGCCAAGTGGGTTGAGAAGCTGTAGACACAGTACAGGACTGTTCAGGAAATGAAGGTTGTTGTCCATCATGAGTCCAACCAGCGGTGGGAAACCATAACATTTCATTGCTTTTCCTATGACATCAATAGCCAGCAAGAGGGCTACTACAAGGGACTCACAGCACCTAAGAGATACCGAAGCAGATAGAAATCTCGCTGCCGATACCTTAGACCAAGGACGAATGTAGAATGCGCTAGGTCAAGCAGTAGACTGATGTTCAAGGCCTAGAAGGTGAGGCATACCAGAACAAGCTTTGATATTGGACAGTCCCCAAGAAGCAATACTGCAACTGCAAAGGGTGGCCACAGCAGCAGCACAAGTACCCCCAACAGTGCCAACTATGTAAGCTCTAATGATGATAGAAGAGCAACTGAGAGAATTCCTGTAGGATATCAATAGTGATCCAGAATCATGACCCAAAGAAAAAGAATCAGACATTTTCGAGGGAGAGAGAGAGAAACTAGTAGCAGTCTGGAGGCAACAGAAAGAGTACTTTAAGGTCAAGGGGTATGGTGAAGCCAAGGACAGGATAAGGATAGACTATGGGAAACCTCTCTTGGCCGAAGCCACCTGGCAATGGTTACTGCCCTTGTTGGATGCCAGGCAAGACAGGGAATGGGCATTATAGCTGCAGTCAGGGCAGATGCTGCGAATGCAGTTCAGTGACTAGAGTGCCAAAGAAAGGACACAACCCAAACTTGCCAGGATGAAGCAAAAGGAGAATAACGGTGGTGGTTTCTGGTAGAGGTTGCATATGATAGCAGTGGAACCAGATTACAGTGATAACACAGCGTTCCACACCCTACTAGAAGCCAGTAATAAAAAACAAGGGAAAGACCAGGAAAGCTCAGACCATGTATATATAGCTACTGAAAAGGTTTGTGGTATGGGCTACTGACAAGGAGGGCAAGATCGGGTTGGTCCAACACCTCCAAAACAGAATGGCAGAAACCGTATGACAAACTATGCTATTACAGTTTCCTACTACTGGTTGTGCGCGGAACATGTAATGACTTTCTTCTTCTTCCAAACTGCACCGCGCTATGTCTACGAGGTCAGGGAGTCTCAGGACCCAGTCTGTCTATTCCCACCTAACAAATGGTTTCTTACCAGTGCTGAGAGTATTAGTCTATATAGTGTTAACTTGGTCCACGTAATGGATAGGTTCTTGACTCTAGGTCATGCCTGCATAGCAGTTTGGAGCAGAATGGTTTTTGTATTGTAAAGAGTATAAAGTAGTAGATAGGAAATAAGAGTGGAGGGTTGCGTAAAGCACTAATGCATCAGTGAAAACCGGGCCATTATATAGGACTCTTCCCACAACCCTGACCCTGCCCTAGTCCCCAAGCGAGATCAGGTGCGAAATCATTCATAACATCGTACGACTCAATCAAGTCAACTGTGCAAAGTATAAACCATCACATGGCCTCAAAACGAGATCATCTGCAAAAACATAAATCAACCTCAATATAAATCCAAGGCGTGAACAAGCCACATGACCCAGTAACGAGGTCATGGGCGAAACATAACTGTGTCTGCCTGGCTCGTAAGTCTCACCGGCCAGGATAGACTCTTCCCATAATATCCATCATATGTCATCTGCAGAATGCAAGGAAATGTAAACTAGCACCATGACCAGTGTGATGGGGGCACTACTAGGAAGATGGATCCCCAGGGTGGGACCACACCGAACAACCTCAAACCTATCGCCAAGAGTTCACCCAAATGTAACAGTAAAGTAAACGGTCAAACTTAATATCGGTGACCCTGACGCTTGACTCCAGTACGGTCACGAGGGAATTGATGGTGGAATTAGGACAGTTCTCGCATAGACTTTCAGGTAGTTTTATCTTATGCCAGACACTGCACTATCAGTTTACTCCAACTATTCAAGCATACCCTTCTCCGCTAAGGATGGTCCGACACATCTCTTGGTACCCCCTTCGGGGATGCATGTGTCAGCACACGGTAGTTGGCGTTCACCTTATGTGCTTATCGTTTCTGCGGCGCATTGCAGTTTTGCCTGCTAGACTGAAAACCTCTGCACGTCGGAGTCTTGCCAGTGGCTAACAGTCAAGACGCCGCATGAACTAGGCTATCTATGACAGGCTTCGCATATGCATCGATTCATCTACTTAGCCCCAGAAGCTCCTGTGAGCGGTTTAGCTTTCTACTATTTGCGCTTCTCTGGCTTCTGGTGTCTTGCACAGGATACGTTGATCCAGGCGGGGTCCAATGAGCTCTACCCATGACCCCTACCTCGGATCCACCTTACCTGGGGTAGAGATCATGCTTTTCGTGTCTCTGCACTTCGCTTTCAAAGCCAGTGGCGTTAGGGACACTTTCAGCCTTGGTGGGTGTAAAACTCTGCTGGCCATCCTGGCACGACCCGGAACTACGTTTGGGACCCCTGCAGTTAACTCCCATTAACTCTGCTGGCTTTGGTCAGTTTTACACCGAACAACCTGGAGGAGCTCCTCTCGCTTCCACCCTGTGCCCCCTCGTATACCCTGTGAACAGCGTCCCGTCGACTGAATGGCAGGGTCGTACACAATGTTGCAAGCAGATCTGCAAAGATTTTACTTTGCTAGACTGCAGTGAAATACCCAACTGTTTGCGCATGACGTCCGGGCCTCAAGGGGGGCCACAGGGCTATGGTAGAAATAATGTCTCCAGCTTGCAGCTTCTTTGGAGTTGTGTAGATTGTCCAATAACGTCTCCCAGAACCTCAGATTGCAATATCATGCATGGCTTCACGTGACAAACATCCCACACATTTTTCCCAAACTCCTCCCGGGACTTCGTATTGAAAGGTAGGGTAACACTGGTCCTTGGGCAGGGTAACCTGTTTCTGAGAATAGGGTAACCTTGTCTGGCGGACAAGATAACTTTTCCCTGTTACCCTGTCTATCCCGTTGCCGGGGATAGGCCTTGCTGACCTTTTTCCAGTTACCCAGCCTAGCTGAGTTACTGCCCCTTTGGTGGTCCCTAAGTACGCTGACACCGCTTCCTGGGTGTACCCAGATACCTAAGTACCTGGCCAGCTAATTCTGTTCATCTCGGAGCCCGGGCCATCGGGTCTCTGTAGGTCAAGGACTTACTTGCCTGCGCGTTCCTACTAGTTCACCTGCTGGCTACCTCTATGGGTGTAGGTTCCGACTGCCATAGCTCATGTATGCTGGGTTGTTACAACTGTGTAAGGAGGTCCTGTGCCTGAAAACACTTTCAATACGAAGGAGCCCCATGACCTGCAAACGAGGTCACATGTGTAAAAGGATAACTTAAGCCCAGGACCTTTAAACGAGGTCCTTTGTGAAACCTGTTCCTTGCTTCAGTCACCTGGCTAGTGCTGCTGCAGCCAGATTGTGACATTAGCTCCGCTCTCTCCCCAGCCTGCGTCCTATCAGGCTACTCCCTGGCTGCCTCCCCGGCCTCTTCCAACATTTGGTGGGCCATTTTGCTCTTCCACCTGCTTGTTCCTCGCAAGAGCTATTCCATGCTCTTGATCCTGCTCTCCTTCTTCCTCATCTCCTTCTGGAGCGAGCTGACCTTCTGTTCTGCCCACCCCACACTTGTTGTTTCTGCAATTGCTTCTCATTACAAGAGCACTCGTTTTCTCTGCCCCTTCTTCTTCCCTTTTGGTACTTCCCTGATCTCTGCACACAAGGTCTCTTCCCCATCTGCGCTGTTTGCCGCCATCCTCTGGGGGCCCTCCCTGGAGTCCGCTTCACCCCTGGTCAGAGTTGATTCTTCGTTCCCCCTGTGTCTCTGTGGGGATTGTCACTGGCTTGTAGAGGTCTTTGGTTTTTCCTGCCCCCCTCTCTCTTCTTGCTTCGCCCCAGAAGCTGGTTCTTGGTGTTCGACTAGTGCACCCAGTTCGGGTTCTGCGATGCTCAACCACCTCGTCTTTGGTTGAGTGCATTGGCTTCAGCACGGCCCATAGCCTAAGTCAAACTTCGCACTCAAATGCACTTGGCTCTTGTCATTAAAGCGTCCCCTGAAGGGTGTCTAGTTGTATTTATTTTGTTCGCCTGAAAGGTGCCGCAGTGGCAGGTCTGTCACCTGCGTCTATTCCTCCTTGCTTTGTTCCATCTTAATCACGGTTTTGTGCCCCGCATTTGTTGGTACAATGTTCCTGGAATGGTTGCATTCTTGCAGGTATATTGTTAAAGTTGGTGGCAGATTACTGCTCCCTGTAGTGTTCTAGCAGTTGGTCAGCCCACGGGGCACCATCTCGAAGTCTCTCTGAGTGCAGGTGTAATTCGATCATCTTGTCGAGGTCATATTCATCATCCCCCTCTATGTGAATAGGCAGAAAGGTCACTTTCTTTTAGGAAAAAAAGGAGTTTTCTTGGTATCGTTTGTGGAGGCTCATGTAGAATGTTGCATGAGTTTCTTTCATGGAGGCAGAGAGGTTGAGTGTATATCCTGTTAATCCAACCTGTTCCTTTGTATTGAAGGGCACAACTTTGCGGTAGTCTAGCTTCTTCCATTGTCTCATGATTCGGATATTGCATGGTATCAACCACACCTGTTGGCTGACCCTAAGGTTTCGGTCAGTAATTTCGTATTTGCTATACTTTTTCTTATAACTCATTTGCACTAGAATCATTTTGTCTTATAAGATGTCCTCTATCTTTATCCTATTATTGGCCTTTATTATCTTTGTCTGCACTTGCTATTCTGCTAGATCAAATGATTGCTTGTATCCATAGTTTGCCAGGTCGGATGTTGTCGGTTGTATTTCTGGTCATCCCTTGTTCTATGCGAATTGTACGGTGAATAGGAATTGTGCCAAGTCATTCTATTCGTGGCTGATGCAGGCTCACTGATATTGTTCTAATATAGCATTTGTTTGGTGAGTCTGTGTGGCCTTTTGTGGGTAGAAGGCTGTGCTCATGAGTTGATTGATATTTAATCGCTATGTGATCTCTATCTTTATGTAACGTCAGCACCTGTAGGAAGATGGATTCCAAGGTTGCAACAGCAGCGAACAACTTGACACTTATCGCCAAAGGGTCACACGAATGTAGGAGTAAAGTAAAGGGTAAAAGTTAATCTCGTTAAGCCTGACCGTTCATTCAACTAGGGTCTTGAGAGGATTGATTGTTGGAGTAGGCGAGTTCTTACATAGACCTTTAGGTAGTTTTATCTTCTGCCAGCAACACCTCAATCAGTTTACACCAACCATTCGAGCACACCCTTCCCCGCTAAGGGTGGTCCGACAAGTCTCCTGGCACACCCTTCAGGTATACATGTGTTGACACACTCTAGTCGGCGTTCACCTTATACGGTTATCGTTTCTGCGGCGCATTTCCACTTTGCCCGTAGGAGTGATAACTTGTGCGCATCGGCCTCTGGCCAGTGGCTAACAGTCAAGACGCCACGGAAACTAGACTGTCTGTAACACCTTTCCCCTGTGCATTGAGCTCTACTTGGCCCTGCAAGCTACCAGGAGCATTTTATATGTCTACTATTTACGGTTCCTCAGCTTCCGCTGGCTTGCACAGGGGAAGGTAATCTGGAAGGGGTCTAATGGGCGCTACCCATGACCACTACCTCGGACCCACCTTATCTGTGGTAGGAATCATGCTTGTACTGCCTCTGCACGCCCCTCTCAGAGCCTGCGACGTTGGGGATACTTTCGGGCTTGATAGGTGTAAAACTCTCCCAGCCGCCGGGGCACCACCTGGGACTCCCTGCGGGACCCCACCGGTTAACTGACGTTAACTCCGTCAGTTTTGGTCGGTTTCACTCCGAATATCTTGGAGCAGGTACACCACCTTCTACGCTATGCCCGCATGTATATCCAGCGAACGCCCTGTGGTCGGCCAGACAGCAGCGATGTATGCAGCGTTGCAGGCAGGTCCGCAAATATTCCAGCCTTCTAGACTGCACAGAAGCACGCAACTGTTGGCCTGTGACGTCTGGGCCTTAAGGCAGCGCCAGAGGGGTATGATAGGAATAACATCTCCAATTTACAGCTTCTTCGGAGCTGTCTGGCACGCCCCATAGCATCGCCCGGAACTCCAGATTCCAGTATATGCATGGCTTCCGATGACAAACATTCCAGTCACTTCCCCAAACTCCCCGAGAGACTTCATATGTAAAGGTGAGGTAACTCAGGACTATGGGCAGGGTAGCCCAAGCCCCATGGCAGTGTAACCTGATCCAAAGGGTAGTGTAACCTTGTCCGGCGGACCAGATAACATTTCCCCGCTACCCTGTCTATCCCAGCGCCCGTGATAGATATTTCTGACCTCTCTCCAGTTACCCAGGGTGGCGGAGCAACTGCCCCTTGGGAAGTCACCAAGTACGCTGACACCTCTCCCAGGTGTACCCAGGTACCAAAGTACCGGGCCAGCTAAGTCTCTTCATTCGCGGAGCCCGGGCCCTCGTGTCTCCGTAGGTCAAGTGCTCACTTGCCTGCCAGTCCCTACCAGTTCACCTCGAGGCTACCCGTATGGGTGTAGGTTCCGACTGCCATAGCTCCTGTTTGCTGGGTCGTTACACCACTCCCCTCTACCCTATAGCCCGTCATGGACCGTTAGCGTCCCCTTTTATTTCCCCCACTTGATTCTCCCAAGACACTCTGGTGCCTGGGCTTGGACAGATATCTTTCGGGGAAATCCGGCATGGCCTGTATGCCTGTCCCTTCTAGCATCTCAGAGGGCTCCCATGAATTCCCCTCAGCCCCACAGCCTTCCCATGAAACCAGGTACTGAACAAAGCATGATGGAAGCTTCGTCTTTCCTCCAGCGTACCATCGACTGTCCACAACAGCTTCGATAACGCAACTTGGCTCGTTGTCCACAAGCTCTAGGGTAGGGACATCCTTGACTCCACCTCATCCTGGATCCTTGCGGTATGGTTCGAGCAACCTGATATTGAAAACCGGGCGGATGCGCCATCCAGTGGGCAGTTGAAGTTCATAGCATCACTTACCCACCCGATGTTAGACCACGAAAGGTCCAAACATCTAGTGGTCCAGCTTCCCCATTGGATGCTTTGTGTGGACGTTTTTTTTCTTCAACACCACACGGTCCACTTTCTTTGCCAGACTAGCCGCCACATCCTCCCTGGTAATATAGTCCGGTCATGGCGACCTTCTCTGGTCATGCCATTCCCGTTGCCTTTCCCACGCCCATTGAATTGTTTCCTGCATCTCCTGCCAGGTTCCTTCCCATTTCTTACCCAAGGGCTCACTGCTAGAGTGTATCCCTTGGTTATTGGACATGACACCTGACCAGTTTGTACGTGGGTTAAACCCATAGTTGATCTCCTATGGTGACAACCTGGTGGATTCAGGTGTCGAGGTTTTGTACGCATACTCCGCAAGGGGTAACAGTGAAACCCAATCATCCTGTTGGTAGGAACAGTGACTGCACAAGTTCTGCTCCAGTGTCCGATTAACCCTCTCGGTTTGCACCTCAGTCTCAGGCTGGAACCTAGTCAAAACGTTTGGTTTCACTTGGAACAACTGCATTGGACTCATCCAAAACGTGGATGTGAATCGGCTATCTTGCTCGGATATAATTGACTCCGGGAGTCTATGAAGGCGCCAAACTTCCTCCAGGAATATGAAGGCAAGCTCCCTGACAGGTACCTCAGTGGTAAGGGGTATAAAAAGTTGCCATTTTCGAGAATCTGTCCACTATGACCCAGATCCTCATATACCCTTCAGACTCTGGGAGTGCTATAATAAAGTCCATCGAAATCGCTGTCTGTGGCCGCATAGGAACATCAATAGCTTCCAGCAAACTGAACTTCTGGTGCCTAATAGACTTATTTCTTTGTCCTGCATTACATGGTCGGACATGGTTGGTGATGTGCTGGTCTATCTTTGGCCGCTAGAGGTTGGCCCTCATCCGGCTAATCGTTTTGTAAGTCCTGAAGTGTCCCGAGATTCGGCAGTCTTGTTCACACTCCAGGATTGTCTGCTTCTGATTCTGGCCTTTGGCAACATACAACCTATTCTCGTACAGGAGTAAGCCCTTTTCTGTCGCAAAATATCAGGCGACCTCTTTGTCACCGGCAGCCTTTGCCTTCAGGATGCTTAAATATTTGTGGTCTTCCTTTGTCGCTAGCCGCAGGTGATCCAAAAAGAAAGACTGCAGCCGAAATCCCTGGCACACCTGCAACCCCTGTGGTTGCAGGATGTCCCATTCCTGGCTCCCAACATTCTGTCTGGGGCGGAAAAAGAACCGTAGCTGAACATCACTCCCCCCTTGAGGGCGGTAGTCCCGACAGCGCAACAAAGCATCTGCCTTTTCACTCAACCGCACTTCGCGGTAAACCACCTGCAAGTTAAATGGTTGCAGGAACTGCGTCAAGTCGTGCTGCCTTTGGTTAAGGTCTTCGGTACTATTAAAGTACTACAAATTCTTTTGATCCGTACAGATCACTAACTGGTCCATTGCAGAGGGCAGTAAATGATCCCATTTGTTGCATGCCGCCACGGGGGCAGCCATTTCCTGGTTATCGATATCATATTTACTTCTCCGTGGGGTGAAACGTCTGACTATGATGGGCCACCGGATGCGATCTCTCAACCTCACAGAACTGGGAGAGGACGGCTTGTAATGCAAAGTCCCTAGTGCCGGTTTCCAGCAGGGTTGGCCATTCAAGGTTAAAATGTGCTGGGATAGGTTTGGATGTGAACGCCTCCTGCAAGCGATTGAAGGCCGGTTCACCTGCAGGTGTTCATTTCATCGGATATGCTTCTTTGTCAAGTCCATCAGAGGTTTCGCCATCATGGTGATACCTTCTATGAACTGACGATAGAAGTTGGCAAAGCGCATAAAGCTTTGAACGTCGACGTGTAACGACCCAGAATACGTGAGCTATGGCAGCTGGAACCTACACCCATACAGGTAGCCCGGAGGCGAACTGGTAGGAACCGGCAGGCAAGTGAGTACTTGACCTACGGAGACCCGATGGCCCGGGCTCCGAGATGAGCAGACTTAGTGGACACAAGTATTTAGGTACATGGCTATGCCCAAGATTGGTGTCAGCGTACTTAGGGACCTATGAAGGGCCAATACACAGCTAGGCTGGGTAACTAGAGAATGGCCGAGTGTGTCTATCCCCGGAAGTGGGATAGAAAGGGTAACAGGAGAAAGTCCACTTGTCCACCGGACAAGATTACCCTACACTCAGAACAGGGTTACCCTGCCTTGAGGCTTGGATTACCCTGTTCAAGGACCTGAGTTACCCTACCTGCCAATACGAAGTCCCTCGTGGAGTTTGGGAAAAATGACTAGAATGTTT
Organism: Tuber magnatum; assembly: GCA_003182015.1. Classification (NCBI taxonomy): domain Eukaryota; kingdom Fungi; phylum Ascomycota; class Pezizomycetes; order Pezizales; family Tuberaceae; genus Tuber; species Tuber magnatum. The sequence continues at coordinate 1,909,856 of PYWC01000027.1, read as the reverse complement.
GTCACATGAAGCCATGCATAATATTGGAATCTGGAGTTCCGGGAGATGCTATTGGGCGAGCTACGCAGCTACGAAGAAGCTGTAAATCGAAGACATTATTCCTATCATGCCCCTCCGGCCCCGCCTTGAGGCCCGGACGTCATGGGCAAACGGTTGCGTAGTTGTGTGCAGTCTAGCAAAGGAGGATCTTTGCAGACCCGCTTGCACACCGTATACGTTGCTGCCATCTGGTCGACCGTAAGCTGTTCGCAGGATATACAGGGAGGCATAGGGTGGAAGGTGGAGTACCTCCTCCAAGTTGTTCGGAGTAAAACGGACCAAATCTTACTGAGTTAACTGGTGTTATCCGTGGGGGTCCCGAAGGTAGTCCCGGGTGGTGCAGGAACAACTGGGAACGTTTTGCACCTACCACGCCCAAGGATGTCTCCAATGCCATAGGCTCTGAGATGGAAGTGCAGAGACACTAAAAGCATGATTCCTAGCGCAGGTAAGGTGTATCCGAGGTAGTGGTCGTGGGTAGCGCCCATTGGATCACTGCTGGACCACCGTACCCTGCGGAAGACACCGCAAGCCCGAGACTCATAAATAGTAGATAGATAAAGCGCTCACGGTAGCTGCTGAGGTCAAGTAGAGATCCGTGCACATGGGAAGGGTGTCATATATGGTCTAGTTCATGCGACGTCTTGACTGTTAGCCACTGGCAAGACGCCGATGCGGAAAGGTTTTCACTCCGGCGGACAAAATGAAAATGCACCGCAGAAATGATAACCGCATAAGGTGAACGCCGACTAGAGCGTGTCGACACATACATGCCCGAAGGGGGTGTCAGGAGACGTGTCGGAACGTCCTTAGCGGAGAAGGGTGTGCTCGAACAGTTAGAGTAAACTGATCGGGGAGTTTCTGGCATAAGATAAAACTACCTGAAAGTCTCTGCGAGAACTCTCCTACTCCAACAATCAATCCTCTCGAGACCTTAATTGAGTGAAGCGTCAGGCTTAACGATATTAAGTTTTACCGTCTACTTTACTCTTACATCTGTGTGAACTTTTGGCGACAAGTTTGAAGTTGTTTGGTGCGGTCGCAACCTTCGGATCCATCTTCCTAGGGGTTCCCCCGTTACAGTATATCGTTAAACGAGCTCCTCGCTTAACTCATCTCCTGATTAATTGTTTTTCGACCTTCGGCACTGACCTTGCGTGAATACTTGTAACCTTGTCTCGAACAAGTAGCCCAGGGTGGAAAGCACAATGGCTAGTATCGAACGTCGACCTAGAATGGAATCCAACTGGGATTCAGACCTTGACCCTGACGAGAACTCCGCCAACACATTTCGTGCTTCGGTGTTCGCGGACGTCCGCGGTATTGAATGGGACGGTCACCAATTGCTCCTGGAGGCCGCCCCTATTCAACTACCTGATGAATGTGTTGATCTTATGATTACAGACCCTCGCGCTGCGGCGCTTTCGTTCTTCCAAGACGCCGCCCTCGTCCACAACATGCTCCCTCCTCCACCGCAAGGAGTACCCTTTAGCGAGTTCTCCCGCGAGTTCGTCGAACCTTACATCGTCCGGGAGGTATCCAAGTCGATTGAGGATGCGAAGCGGGAACTGAAGAACTGGAATGCCCAGCAGCAGCAGGTGTTCCGTAAACAGATTACTACGGCAGCGGTGGAATGGATGAAGGTACAGCAGGAGGCATACCTGCGAATGTTAAGAGACCAGAAGGCATTGAAGGATCGTATGGCAGCGCTGGAAAGGGCCTTCGCGGGAGGTTATAGTATTGATGCTGAGAATGACGTACTGATGATAGAGGCGGCGCCCCCACTCCCACTTGTCCACACGAAGCTGGAGAACTTCGGGATGGAACTGGCTATGAGAGCCCGGGATGAACAGTGGAGGGCGTACCTAAGCCCCGTGGGCATACGGATGTTGGAAAGCCTCAAGGGGGAAGGATACAGTTATACCTCGTCCTTCACAAGAGCATCAACAGGCTCTCTGTCTGTCCCCTCCTCGATCGCCCGCAGTCGTTCAGGAAGTCCGGCGATTGGACCAACCGATGGGCGTCGGGTTAAGAAAAGGACGTCCAAGCCAAAGGGTATCACAGCACCAGATACACCTGACCCTACTCCTCGGCCAACCCCTGCTCCCATTAACCCCCCTGCAACACCGTCGGTTGCAACTCCCGTACCTCCTATTGCTGCCCCAAGACCCACACCTTTACCAGTTTCATTGCCCCCTCCTGATACCTTCCCTGTCGCAGCTTTCCCGCCAACAGTATCGGTTACCCCAGGGTACCGACCGCTGCGTGCGGCTTCACCTGGATTCTTTGAACAGGTCAGGTGCCAGGAAGAGCGAGCACCCATGGCTCCATCACGAGGGACTCCGATCCCCGGACCTGGGACACCCGCTCGTTCCGTTCCTTGGGCACCCGTGATTCCTTCTGCCCCCTCAAAACCAACTCTTCCCTCCATCCTCCCCACGATCACTAGTGGTGAGTCGGACAGCCAAGACGAGTACTGTCTGTCGGGCTGCAAATCGGAAGAAACCCGTATGGGGTGGATTCATTACCACACGTACGGGTGCAGGAAGGGACCACGGACCCCGGTAAGGCACCGAAGAAGACAGAAGGAGGGAGACGGACGACCAACATGTGGGTACTGTGGGTCATGGAGACACGCGGGGCCCCCAATGCAACCTTTGAGTTGTCCAGAGCTTCAGTCGTTTCTGGCGATAACTCAGGCGGCTCCGAACCCAACTCCTGAGAGTGGGCAACGACCTGTTCCACCACCGGCATCAGTACCATCAGGGGCTAACCCCCCCGAGGATGGGAATCAGGATGGCCAGGAGGAAAGGTTTGATGGGTATGATAGACCCCGCGAGACCCCAGGTGGAAATACCGGGGGTAGTGGAGGTGGAAATGGACCACCTGTCGGTGGTACTACGGGAGCAGGTGGAGATCCTGGGGACTCTGACCATGATAGCTCGGATGATGATGATGCCGATTCTCTCCCCGACTTGACCCCTTTTCTCGGCGCTCGCAAGGATGACTGGAGCGACGAGAAGAAACGACGGTGGGACCGCCGTGCTAAGAAGCTGTCAAGGGAACTACGGAGTAGGGCGGCTGCACGACCATCATCTAGACAACGGCAGAAGAAGCCGGAAAAGCTGAGCGGCATTCCGGCGTTTAAGGGAAAGGTCACCGAACTCGCCAGCTTCTTGACGCTGGTAGAGGTTAAGTTCAAGTACTTTGCTGGGTGCAGGTTGACCGATATGGACAAGGTAAACCTGGTGATCCCCCTTCTAGAAGATACTGCCCGAACATGGTATCTTGGGCTGCACTCCCACATCAATAAGGAGGCAGCCAAGCGTACCGGAGTTCCAGTTAATAACAGTAACCCGTTAAGAACGTGGAAAGGATTCCGGGAACGGCTTGAACGGAGTTTCGGCGGTGACCAAGCGGAACGAGACCGATCCCTCCTTGAGTGGCGAGACCTAGTGATGAAGCCACATCACATCGATGAGTACCTGGACAAGATAATTGACTATATGTATAAGCTTAGCTATACAGACCCTGTGCAGGTACGAGATAAGGTACGGTCGGGCATTACTCAAGAAGTGAGGAACACGTGGGCACTGAAGGAGCCCCATCCTACCGACTTGAACGACTACCTTGATCTTCTTCGGAAGGTTGGACACACACTGGAAGACAACACCCGGTTCAGCAACCGAGTTATCCACCCTGTCCAACGGTCTCAACCAACGGACAAGAAGGAGGATAGGTCCTCAACTTCCGGAAGGTTTAAAAAGAAGGATAAAGGTTCGGGCAGACAGAACCAGCGGTCTGCCAAACCTACTAATTTCAATGCGGGGAAACAGGCAAAGCCGGGGACTTCTGAGTATGCCCTGGCGCATAAGGAAATCCCGTCGACTTTGACCGAACGTCGGAGAAAGCACAACCAGTGCACCAAGTGTGGACAAACGGGTCACTTTTGGAGAAAGTGCACCGCGACGTCCCCAGTCGTTAGTTCGTCCAAACAGGCTCGTGGGTTGAAACGGTCAGCCCCGGTAAGTGAGCCCTCAGGTACGGACAAGCGACTAAAGCGCATCGAAGCGCCACCTCCGGCTACCTCGTCAAAGATACTTGAAGTCCGACAGGCATCACCTCAGATTATGGAGGTTGATACTGACGGCTCAGAATAGGTAAGACCCCATTCTGTGAAAGGTATAACCTTAATAACCTGTATCCATAGACCCCTGCGGGATGGATGAAAAGGAGCCCCGGAAGTGGCTTCTGGGATGGGTAAGTACCCCTCTACTGCATGAACGACCCTGATGCTGACTACACCCAGGTGGTGTGGGCAGATAGATGTTGAAGGCCGTGTGCGGTGGACAGGGTGATCTCTCCTTTGTGGGTTTTCAGGTTATTTCCTTTGTTCTAGTTATTTGTATTTCTTTCAGGATTTCTTTACTGGGACGGACAAGTCATAGGACATTATTTTCGGTTGAGGCTGGGAGAGATCTCGCTCGCGGAGACGCTCGACATTGGGGAAGCAAGGTTGCTTCACTTGGAACCGGTCCAACAGCGGACTTCTACCCACCTCGGGAAAATTTGTTATGTACAAGCGGGATTAGTTCAGGCTGGACTTGATTGAATAAATGATGCTATGATCAAGTTTACCTGAGGAGGGTTTAGTACCCGAAATCATGCTGGCGTGATAGTAAACACCCTAGCTATTGATAACACGATTCCCAATCCCTTAACGTTTGCCGACCCGTTGTGGCCGCTCTTGTGTCGAAAGGCAAGAGATCAGAATTAGTAAGCCAAGATGACTAAGTCCCTAAGACAAGTGAAGAGGCAGAAGCGTGATAACTTGCCTCGCCATACCAAGTCTATCCACCTGAGGGTAAGGCTAGACTGGAAGATTGGAGCTAGACAGGTAAGCGCTGAGGCGCTCCTGCTACTCGACAGTGGAGCTACTGGGCCAGTGCTTAGTAGCCGATGGGTTAAACAAACGCAGGCACCATGTGTCCGACGAAAGGTACATGTGCCGATAAGCGACGCAAGCGGTAATCACATTCCGGGGTCAGGTCTGCACTATACCAAATCATTGGACATGAGAATAGGCGACCACCATAACGAAATGCGGTTTGAAGTCGCGGACATGCCCGACACCAAGGTGGACGGGTACCTACCTATGTCTTGGTTGAAGGACCATAATCCCGACATAGATTGGAAAACAGGATCACTAACCTGGCGCTCAGATTTCTGCAAGGCTAATTGCCTGGCAGAGCAGGGGCGGTTAGTGTTCATGACCGATGAAGAGTTGCTAGCTGAAGACCCTAGTAATGTGTACCTGTTGGGAATTGTACAATTCTCCGATGAGGAAGGTGCTGACATTACTGTCAAGCTACTCCCTGAGTATAAGGACTACGGGGACATCTTCAGTCAAGAACGGATTGAGGCCTTGCCGGAGCACTCAAAGTATGACCACACGATCGAGTTGCTACCCGGGACTCAACCTCCGTTTGGGCCTATCTATCCGTTATCGGAAAAGGAGCTTAAGGCACTCCGGGAATATCTCAATGACATGCTGCGAACGGGGAAGCTACGGCGATCCAGTTCCTCAGCAGCAGCCCCTATCCTCTTTGTGCCAAAACCAGATGGTACATTAAGACTGGTAATAGATTACCGAGGGCTGAACAAAATCACGGTGAAGAGCAAGTACCCTCTACCGCTGATGAATGAACTGCGAGATAGGTTAGGAAAAGCCGTTGTGTTCACTAAGTTGGACTTGAAAAACGGCTACTATCTTCTGAGGATGGCAGAAGGTGAGGAATGGAAGACGGCCTTCCGGTGCAGATATGGACTGTATGAATACACGGTCATGCCGTTTGGGTTATGTAATGCCCCGGCAACTTTCCAGAGCATGATAAATGAGGTCTTTCGAGATCTCATGGATGAAGGAGTCATCGCGTATATGGATGACATCCTGATCTACTCCGAAACTATGGAAGAGCACGTCGCGATGGTAAGGCGTGTAATGGAGAAATTGCGGAAAGCTAGACTATGTGTAAGTATGAAGAAGTCCAGTTTCCACCAACGGGAGGTTGAATTCCTCGGATATAGGATCTCCGATATGGGGATCTCTATGTTGTCGGAAAAGGTGCAGACAATCAAAGACTGGGCACCTCCGACATGCGTCGTCGACGTTCAAAGCTTTATGGGCTTTGCCAACTTCTATCGTCGGTTCATAGAAGGGTTCAGCAAGATAGCGAAACCCCTCACGGACTTGACAAAGAAGGATGTCCGATGGGAATGGACACCTGCATGTGAGCAGGCCTTCAATCATTTAAAGGAAGCGTTCACGTCCAAACCTATCCTAGCACATTTTGACCCTGAACGGCCAACACGGCTAGAAACCGACGCTAGTGACTTTGCATTAGGAGCCGTTCTCTCCCAGTTATGTGAGGATGAGAGATGGCATCCGGTGGCCTACCATAGTAGGAAGTTCCACCCAGCGGAGATTAATTATGATGTCCATGACAAGGAAATGACAGCCATCGTGGCGGCGTTCAAGGAATGGGATCATTTGCTACGCTCGGTAACGGACCAGTTGGTGATCTATACGGATCATAAGAACTTGGAGTACTTCAATAGTACCAAGGTCCTTAACCGAAGGCAGCACCGCTGGGCTGAATTCCTGCAACCATTTAACTTCAAGGTGGTTTACCGAGAAGGACGGTTGAATGAGAAGGCGGATGCTTTGTCGCGGCGTAGGGACTACCGCCCTGAAGGGGGGAGTGATTTTCCGCCACAGTCGTTTTTTCGCCCCGGACAGTGGGTTGGGAGCCAGGAACGGGACATCTTGCGACCACAGGTGTTGCAAGTGTGCCAGGGATTTCGGCTCAAGTCTTCCTTTTTGGATCAGTTGCGGGTAGCGATAACCGAAGACCAGGAGTACTTAAGGATCCTGAAGGCAACAGCTGCAGGTGACAAAGAGGTCGACCGACATTTCACGACGGAAAAGGGCTTACTCCTGTACAAGAACAGGTGGTATGTTCCCAAGGGTCAGAATCTGAAGCAGACAATCATGAAGGCAGAACATGACTCCCGAATCGCGGGACACTTCGGGACTTACAAGACCATTGGCAGGGTTAGGGCTAACTTCTATTGGCCTAAGATGGATGAGCACATCACTGACTATGTGCGGACATGTGACGCATGCCAAAGAAATAAATCCATCAGGCACAAGAAGTTCGGGCTGCTGGAACCTATCGATGTTCCTATGCGGCCTTGGACAGCAATTTCAATGGATTTCATTGTCGCGCTGCCAGAGTCCGAAGGGTATACCAAGATCTGGGTCATAGTAGACAGATTTTCGAAAATGGCCCATTTCATACCCCTGACCACTGAGGTACCTATCAAGGAGCTTGCCTTGATATTCCTGAAGGAGGTTTGGCGCCTTCATGGACTCCCAGAGTCAATTATCTCCGACCAAGATAGCCGATTCACATCCAAGTTCTGGATGAGTCTGATGCACTTGCTGCAAGTGAAACTAAACGTTTCGACTGCATTCCACCCAGAGACTGATGGGCAAACCGAGAGGGTTAATCAGACACTGGAGCAGTACCTGCGTAGTTACTGCTCCTATCAACAGGATGACTGGGTCTCGCTGCTACCCCTTGCGGAGTATGCGTATAACACCTCAACATCAGAATCCACCAGGTTGTCACCATTTGAGATCAACTATGGGTTCAACCCACGAACAAACTGGTCGGGTGTTGTGTCTGACAACCAAGGGATACACCCAAGTAGTGAACTCTTGGTTAAGGAATGGGAAGGAACCTGGCAACAGATTCGAGAAACGATTAAACGGGCACAGGAAAGGCAGCGGAAATGGCATGACCAGAAACGGCTGCCATCCCCGGACTATGTTACCTTGGAAGATGTGGCTGCTGGGCGGGCTAAGAAAGCGGACCGCGTGATGTTGAACCGGAAGAACATCCGCACCAAGCGTCCCATGGAGAAGCTGGACCACCGGATGTTTGGCCCTTTCGTGGTCAAACGTCGGGTGGGTACCCGAGCATACGAACTCCAATTGCCCACCCGATGGAGCATCCACCCGGTTTTCAATGTCACGCTGCTGGAACCCTATCGCGAGGATCCGGAATCGGGTAGGATCAAGGAGATCCCTACCCCAGAGCTCGTGGACAATGAGCCCAGTTACGTCATCGCAGCTGTTGTGGACAGTCGCTGGTATGGTGGAACAAAGGCGAAGTTTCCGTCGCGCTTTGTCCAGTACCTGGTTTCATGGGAAGGCTATGGAGCTGAGGAGAACTCGTGGGAGCCCTATGAGATGCTAGAAGGGACAGGCTTACAGGCCATGCTAGATTTCCACCAAAGATATCCGTCCAAGCCCAGGGACCATAGGGTCTTGGGGGAATCGAGTCGTGGAAACAAAAGACGACGCTAAACGGTCCGGGACGGACCGTAGAGAAGAGGGGAGTGGTGTAACGACCCAGCATACGTGAGCTATGGCAGCCGGAACCTACACCCATACAGGTAGCTCGGAGGCGAACTGGTAGGAACCGGCAGGCAAGTGAGTACTTGACCTACGGAGACCCGATGGCCCGGGCTCCGAGATGAGCAGACTTAGTGGACACAAGTATTTAGGTACATGGCTACGCCCAAGGTTGGTGTCAGCGTACTTAGGGACCTATGAAGGGCCAATACACAGCTAGGCTGGGTAACTAGAGAAAGGCCGAGTGTGTCTATCCCCGGAAGTGGGATAGATAGGGTAACAGGAGAAAATCCACTTGTCCACCGGACAAGATTACCCTACCCTCAGAACAGGGTTACCCTGCCTTGAGGCTTGGATTACCCTGTTCAAGGACCTGAGTTACCCTACCTGCCAATACGAAGTCCCTCGGGGAGTTTGGGAAAAATGACTGGAATGTTTGTCACATGAAGCCATGCATAATACTGGAATCTGGGGTTCCGGGAGATGCTATTGGGCGAGCTACGCAGCTACGGAGAAGCTGTAAATTGAAGACATTATTCCTATCATGCCCCTCCGGCCCCGCCTTGAGGCCCGGACGTCATGGGCAAACGGTTGCGTAGTTGTGTGCAGTCTAGCAAAGGAGGATCTTTGGAGACCCGCTTGCAACACCGTATACGTTGCTGCCGTCCGGTCGACCGTAAGCTGTTCGCAGGATATACAAGGGGGCATAGGGTGGAAGGTGGAGTACCTCCTCCAAGTTGTTCGGAGTAAAACGGACCAAAACTGACGGAGTTAACGGGAGTTAACCGTGGGGGTCCCGAAGGTAGTCCCGGGTGGTGCCGGGACGACTGGGAACGTTTTGCACCTACCACGCCCAAGGATGTCCCCAACGCCATAGGCTCTGAGAGGGAAGTGCAGAGACACTAAAAGCATGATTCCTACCGCAGGTAAGGTGTATCCGAGGTAGTGGTCGTGGGTAGCGCCCATTGGATCACTCCTGGACCACCGTACCCTGCGGAAGACACCGGAAGCCCGAGACTCGTAAATAGTAGATAGATAAAGCGCTCACGGTAGCTTCTGAGGTCAAGTAGAGATCCATGCATATGGGAAGGGTGTCATAGATAGTCTAGTTCATGCGGCGTCTTGACTGTTAGCCACTGGCAAGACGCCGATGCGCAAAGGTTTTCACTCCGGCGGACAAAATGGAAATGCACCGCAGAAATGATAACCGCATAAGGTGAATGCCGACTAGAGTGTGTCGACACATACATGCCCGAAGGGGGTGTCAGGAGACGTGTCAGACCGCCCTTAGCGGAGAAGGGTGTGCTCGAATAGTTGGAGTAAACTGATGGGGGAGTTTCTGGCATAAGATAAAACTACCTGAAAGTCTATGCGAGAACTCTCCTACTCCAACAATCAATCCTCTCGAGACCTTAATTGAGTGAAGCGTCAGGCTTAACGATATTAAGTTTTACCGTCTACTTTACTCTTACATCTCTGTGAACTTTTGGCGATAAGTTTGAAGTTGTTTGGTGCGCTCGCAACCTTGGGATCCATCTTCCTAGTGGTGCCCCCGTTACACGACGACACATCTCAGAGGTGCCCAATACCTGATTGTCTGTACCTTTTCTGAGAATATAGAGATCCCCATATTGGACATCTTGTATCCGCGGAATTCAAGCTCCCGTTGGTGGAAACTGGGGTTCTGCATACTTATACATAGTCTAGGTTTCCACAACTTCTTCATCACAGGTCCCAACCTTGCGACATGCTCTTCCCTAGTTTCGGAGTATATCTGGATGTCAACCATGTATGCAACGACTCCTGCATCCATGCGATCCTGAAAGACCTCATTTATCATGCTTTGGAAAGTTGCGGGAGCATTACACAATCCAAGCGGCATAACTGTGTATTTATACAATCCATATCTGCACCAGAAGGCCGTCCTCCATTGCTCACCTTGTGCCATTCTCCGACGGTAGTAGCCGTTCTTCAAGTCCAACTTAGTAACCACAGCGGGTTTAGCTAACCTATCTCGCAATGCATTCATCAGCGGTAGAGGATACTTACTCTTTACCGTGATTTTGTTCAGCTCTCCGTAATATATTACCCGTCTTAATGTACCATCTAGTTTTGGCATGTAGAGGATAGTGGCTGCTGCCGAGGAACTGGATCGCCATAGCTTTCCCATTCGCAGCATGTCATAGCGATATTCCCCGCATGCCTTAAGCTCCTTATCCGGAAAAGGGATGGATAGGCCCACCTGTAGCTTGAGTTCCGTGTTGCAACCGGATCGCATGGTCATACTGCGAGTGCTCCAGTAGCGCCTCAATCCGTTCTTGACTGCAGACATCCCCATAGTCCTTATACTTGTGGAGCAGGTTAACGGTAATGTCAGCACCTTCCTCATCGGAGAATTGTACAATTCCCAATAGGCACACATTACTACGGTCTTCGTCTAGTAACTCTTCATCGGTCATGATCACTAACTGCCCCTACTCTGCCAGGCGGTTAGCTTTGCAGAAATCTGAGTGCCAGGTTACTGATCCTGTCTTCCAATCCATATTGGGGTTATGGTCCCTCAACCAGGACATAGGTTGGTACCCATCCACCTTAGTGTCGGGCATATCCGCAACTTCAAAGCCCCTCTCATTATGGTGGTCACCTATCCTTATCTCCAATGACTTGGTATACTATAGGCATGACCCAGGAATGTGATTACGGCTCATATCGCTTATTGGCACATGTACCTTTCATCGTACACAAGGTGCCTGAGTCTGCTTAACCCATTGGCTACTAAGCACTGGCCCTCCGGCTCCACTATTGAGTCGCAGGAGCACTTCTGCCCTTTCCTGTCTAGCGGTTCCCTTCCAGTCTAAATTGACCTGCAGGTGGATAGACTTGACATGACAAGGGAAGTTTTCGCGCTTCTACATCTGCGCTTGTTTTAGGAACTTAGTCGTCTTGGCTTAGTGAATCCTTTTGGTCTCTTGCCTTGCAAGACAAGAGCGGACACAATAGAACAGTAAACGTTAAGGGATAGGGAATCGTCTTTTATCAATAACTAGGGTATTTACTATGATGCCAGCATGATTTTGGGTACTAAACCCTCCTCAGGTAAAGTTGAAAATAGTACTGTTTATTTGATCAAGTCCAGCCTGAACCAATTATGCTTGTACTCAACATAACAATTTTCCCCAAGCTGGGTAGAAGTCCCCTGTCGGACCGGTGCGCAGCAAAGCTACATTGCTTCCCCGAAGTCAAGCGTCTCCACTAGCAACACCTCACCCAGCCCCAACCAGAATAATGTCCTATAACTTGCCCATCCAGCTAAGGAAATCCTGACAGAAATGTGTACAAGTAGAACAAAGGAAATAACCAGAAACCCAACAAAGAAGAGATAGCCCAGCCCCCCGCCCATGGCCTACAACATCTACCCGTCCACACCACCTGGATGTAGTCAGTATCCTGGTCGCTTATGAAGTAGAGTGGTACTTACCCATCTCCGAAGCCACCTCTGTGGCTCCTGTCCCTCTATCCCTCATGGGTCTATGGCTGCGGGTTAATAAGGTTACACCTTAAGCTGAATGGGTTCTTACCTATTCCAAGCCGTCAGTATCAAGCTCCATGATCTGAGGTGATGCCTGGCAGAGTTCCAGTATCTTTCACAAGGAAGCAAGAGGGGGCGCTTCGATGTGCTTTAGTAACTGGTCCGTGCCTGTGGGCTCACTTACCAGGGCTGACCGTTGCAACCCACAAGCCTGTTTGGATAAACCAACGACTGGGGCTGTCATGGTACACTTTCTCGAATGGTGACCCGTTTGCCCGCATTTGGTGCACTGGTTGTGCTTCCCCCAGCGTTCGGTCAAAGTTGACGGGATTTCTTTATGCGCTATTGCATACCCAGGAGTGGCCCGCTTTGCCCGTTTCCCTGCATTGAAATTAGTAGGATGGGCAGACCTCTGGGTCTGTCTGCCCAAACCTTTTTCCTTCTTCTTGAAGCTGCCAGATATCCAGGATCTGTCCTCCTTCTTATCTGCGGTCTGAGACCGGGGAGCTGGGTGGATGATGCGGTTACTGTACTGGTTGTTGTCCTCCAGCGTGGGCCTGACCTTCCACAGAAGGTCAAGGTACTCATTCAGGTTGGTCGCATGTAGCTCCTTAAGTGCCCGTGCATTGCGAACCTCTTGTGTGATACCTGATCGCACCTTGTCTCATACCTGCACTTAACCTGTATAGCTGAGCTTATACATATAATCAATTATCTTATCCAGGTACTCATCGATGTGATAGGGCTTTATCACAAGGTCTTGCCACTGGAGAGGGGATCGGTCTCGCTCAGCCTGGTCTCCGCCGAAAGTTCGTTCCAGCCGTTCACGGAACATCTTCCATGTCCGCAAGGGGTTGCTGACTTTTGTGGGGATGCAATTGCGCTTGGGGGCTTCCTTGTTAATGTGCCCATGCAACCCTAGATACGATGCCCGGGCAGAGTCTACAAGTAGTGGGATGACCAAGTTTACCTTATGCATGTCGGTTAACTTGCAATCACCAAAGTATTCAAATTTGACCTCTACCAAAGTCAAGAAGCTCGCGAGTTGTGTAACTTTACCCTTGAATGGAGGGATACCAATCAGCTTCTCTGGCTTCGATTGCCGGTGTCTTGGTTTAGGCCTAGTAGCCCAACCAGTACCCCTCCAGGCTCTGGCCAGCCTCTTGGCCTGGCGATCCCACCGTCGTTCCTTCCCGTTGGTACAGTCATCCTTGCAAGCAGCGAGGAAGGGGGTCAAATCAGGCAGATAATCTCCGTCGTTATCATTATCCCGGCTGTCATGGTCAGAGTACCCTGGATCTCCACCTTCTCCTGCCGTACCGACTCCGGATGGTGGATTTCCGTCCCGACCACCTCCGGTATTCCCGCCTTGGCATTCCCGGGGTCTATCATACATATCCGACCTTTCCTCCTGGCCATCCTGGTTACCCTTCTCCGGCAGATTAGCCCATGATGGTCCTTATGCTGGTGGTGGAACAGGGCGTCGCCCACTCTCCGGAGTTGGGTTGTCGCTATCTGTGTTATCCGTAGCAAGTACTGCAACTTTGGAAAAATCGAGAGCTCCATCGAGGGGCCAGCGTACCTTCCGAACCCACCGCACCCACAGGTTGGTCGTCCATCTCCATCTTTCCCCCTCCTTCTATCCCTTACCGTGTTCCATGGTCCCTTCCTACACCCATAGGAGTGGTACTAAATCCACCCCATCTGGGTCTCTTCCAACTTGCAGCCTGACAGACAGAACTCGTCTTGGCTGACCGAATCGCCACACGCGATGGTGGTGAGACCGCAGGGAAGACTTGGCTTCGAGGGTGCCGTGGGGCTGACCAGTGCCCCAGGAACCCCACGGGCAGGTGTTCCTGGCCTGGGGATAGGGGTCCCTTTCGATGGAGCCTGCGGTGCTGGCTCTTGGTGGCGCCATACCAGTTCAAAGAACCCAGGTGATGCGCCACACATCGACCAGAATCCCAGAAGTGCCACAGCGGGGTGGGGGTAGGAAAGAGGCGGTAGTAGGCAGGTCTGAACAAGAGACTGGCAGGGGAACTGGTAGAGGAGTGGGTCTTGGGGCGGCTATGGGAGGTACAGGAGTTCCAGCCGACAGTGTTGCAGGCGGAATGATAGGGCCAGGGGTCAGAGGGGGAGTTGGGTTAGGCGTATCTGGAGCTGTGATACCCTTCGGTCTAGACGTCCTGTTCCTTACTCGACATCCATCGCTTGGCCCAACTGTTGGGCTGGCCAAATGAATACGGATGATTGAGGGAGGGATAGACAGGAAGCCTGTAGATGCCCTGGAGAAGGAGGCAGTATAACTGTAGCCATCACCTTTCAGGCTTTCCAACATGCGTATACTGATTGGGCTCAGGTGTGCAGTCTCTTGGTTGTCTCTGGCTCTGATGGCCAATTCCATGCCGAAGTTCTCGGGCTTGGTATGGACGAGTGAGAGTGGGAGCGTGGCCTCTAACATCACCACATCATTCTCAGCATCAATACTATACCCTCCTGCGAACGACTTTTCCAACGCTGTCATCTGAGTCCTCCATGCTTGCTGATCCCTTATCATCCGCAGGTATGCCTCCTGCTGCACTTTCATCCATGCGACCACTGCCGTAGTGATCTTTTCTGGAACACCCCCTCCTGCTGGGTGTTCTGGTTCCTTAGTTCCTGTTTCGCTTCCTCAATCGACTTGGACACCTTGCAGACGATGTAAGGTGCGACGAACTCATGCGGGAACTGAGTAAATGGGGCCCCTTGGGGTGGAGGAGCGGTCATGTTATGGACAAGGGTATGGTCTTGCAAAAATGAGAGCGGCGCGGGGCAAGATTCTGTAATCATAAGGTCAAGGCACTCTCTACGTAACTGAATAGGGGCAGGGTCGAGAAGCAACTGATGACCATCCCAGTCAATACCTCCAACATTGTCAAAAACTGTCATGCAAAACATGTACACGGCACGTTTGTCCAGATCGAGATCTGAAATCCGAGTTCGATTCCATTCTAGATCGAAGTTCGGTACTAGCCATGGTGCTTTCCAACATGGGCTGCTTGTTCTAGACAAGGTTACCAGTATTCACACAAGTTGAGGGCTGAAGGTCGAAAAACAATTCCGCAGGAGAGGAGCCAACCGAGGAGCTCGCTTACTGATATACTGTAATGGGGACACCCCTAGGAAAGTGGATCCCACGGTTGGTACCGCAGCGAACAACTTCAAACTTAGCACCAAAGGCTCACACAAATGTAAGAGTAAAGTAAGCGGTAGAACTTAATATTGTTAAGCCTGAGGCTTCACCCAATTCGGGTTTCGAGAGGATTGATTTTTCGAGTAGGAGAGTTCTCGCATAGACATTCAGGTAGTTTTATCTTATGCAGGCAACTTCCGTATCAGTTTACTCCAACCACTCGAGCAGACCCTTCTTGGCTAAGGGCGGTCTGACGCATCCCCTGGCACACGCTTCGTGCATGCATGTGTCGACACACTCTGGGGGGCGTTCACCTTATACAGTTACCGTTTCTGCAACGTATTCTTATTTTCCCCGCCAGAGCGAAAACCTCTTCCCATCGGCGTCTTGCTAGTGGCTAACAGTCGAGACGCCGCATGAACTAGACTATCTATGAGACCTTTCCCATGTACATTGATCTCTACTTGGCCCTGGAAGCTACCGTGAGCATTTTATCTATCTGCTATTTACGCTACTTCCGATTCCGGTGTCTTCCGCAGGGGACGGTGATCCGGAAGGGGTCCAATGGGCGCTACCCATGACCACTACCTAGGACCGACCTTACTTGTAGTAGGAATCATGCTTCTATAGTCTCTGCACATCCCTCTCAGAGGCTACGATGTTGGGGATACTTTCGCGCTTAGTAGATGTAAAGGTCTCCCAGCTGCCTGGACACCCCCCGGGACTGCCTTCGGGACCTCTACGGTTAACTCCTATTGACTGTGGCGGTTTTGGTCTGTTTTACTCCGAACAACTGGAAGGAGGTACTCCATCTTCCACCCTGCACCCAGTTGTATATCCTGCGAACAGCTTACGGTCGACCGGACGGCAGCGACGTATGTGGTTTCGCAAGCAGGTCTGCAAACATTCTGCTTTGCTAGGCAGCCCATAACTATGCAACCGTTCCCCCATGCCCTCTGGGCCTTGAGGTGGGACCGGAGGGCTATGATAGGAATAACATCTCCAATTCACAGCTTCTTCGGAGCTGCCTAGCTCGCCCAATAGCATCTCCTGGAACCCCAGATTCCTGTATTTTGCGTGGCTTCCTGTGACAAATATTCTGGTCCTTCGTCCCAAACTCCGCGAGCGACTTTGTATTGAAAGGTAGGGTAACTCAGGACTTTGGGCAGGGTAACCCAGGCCCCATGGTAGGGTAATCTGATCGAAAGGGTAGTGTAACCATGTCCAGCGGACCAGATGACCTTTCCCCGTTACCCTGTCTATCCTGTTGCTGGCGATAGACATTTCTGACCTGTCTCCAGTTACTCGGCCTAGCGGAGCAACTGCCGCTTGAGAAGTCCCTAAGCATGCTGACTCCTCTTCCGGGTATGCCCAGGTACCTAAGGACCTGGCCCGCCAATTCTGTGCATTCTCAGAGCCCGGGCCATCTGGTCTCCGTAGGTCAAGTACTCACTTGCCTGGCCGTCCCTACCAGTTCGCCTCCAGGGTACCTGTATGGGTGCAGGTTCCGACTGCCATAGCTCATGTGTGCTGGGTTGTTACACTATACTTCTGATGTGAATAGTGATCCTCTACTGCAAGTAATATCTTTTGGTAGGCCCTGGTGCCTCAAAACTTGGTCCTCAACCAAATTGAAGAATCGTGTTGCTATCATATGCATTCTGCATCGTATAAAGTCCACCATTTTCATCAGTTGGTCCACAATGACCCATATAGTACGATGACCACTTGGTTTGGCTGCTGCTGTGATAAAGTCCATAGCGCTGGATTGCCATGGTCTTTCCGGAGCTTTGAGCTGTTTGCGCATCCCATCGGGTCCGTGCTTAACCATTTTCGTTTCAGGACATCCATCGCAACTCTTCACACGTCTTTTAATATCTTGACGTATTGACGGCCGCTCGTATGATCATTGAATCAATTCTGTCGCTTTTGTCATTCCGCACTGTTCCACGTGCAAGATGTCCTGATTCCTTCTGATCGTTTCTATTAGTACAACTGCCCTGTCGTGGAGCCTTATCTTGTTATTGTACTATAGGTACCCGTTGTCTGCCTGGCATCGCCCATCGGCTATGTTTTTTATTCGTTTTAAGCCTTCTTTCAATGCCTACCTTAACTCATTGCCTTCCCTGTCTCTCCCCATGCTTCTTCTTGTCAATTCTTCATACTCCTCGTCATGGCTCATCACTACAGTTGTTTCATTCAGGGGCTCGAATACACCATCCTGTTCATATTCTTTTCGCGAATGCTTCTCCTGCACAGGAGGTCTCCTTTGTTGTTACAACCATGTTTTTTGTTTATCGGGGAAGTCCTCCATTCTTCACCCCCATGCTTCGGGCTCTCCTACCTCTTTGCCTCGTCGGTACCCAGTTTGGGGATAGTATTCGCTTGATGTCTTGCTCCATCCGACCTGTGGCCCAATGAGTTCCTGGTGGGTAGTAAGGGCTAGTAGGTTCTCCTAGCCTATTATTACGCGGACCACGTGTTGACAAGGCAGCTCGTACACATACCACTCACTGAATTTTTGAACAATAGCTATGTAGCGGGGGCTAGACTAGGAAGACTGATCCCCAGCGTGCGAACGTACCGAACAACTTCAAACTTATCGCCAGATTATCACACCATGTAGGAGTATAGTAAATGGTCAAACTTGATAGCTTTAAGCCTGCCGCTTCACTCAATTAAGGTCTCAAGAGGATTGATTGTTGGGGTAGGAGAGTTCTCGCATAGACTTTGGGGTAGTTTTATCTTATCCCAGAAACTCCCCAATTAGCTTACTACAACCATTCAAGCGGACCCTTCTCCGCTAATGATTGTGCGATACATCTCCGGGCACCCCCTTCAGGCATGCATCTGTCGACGCACAGTAGTCCGCATTGACCGGATGTCGTTATCCTTTCTGCGGTGCATTCGTATTTTGCCCCCCAGAGTAAAAACCTCTTGGCATCGTTGTCTTGCCAGTAGCTAACAGTCAAGACACCTGATGAACTGGACTATGTATAACACCCCTCCCATATGCATTGATCTCTACTTGGCTCCAGAAGCTACAGGGGGCGGTTTATCTATCTACGATTTACGAGTTGCAGACTTCCGGTGTCTGCCACGCGATACGCTAGCCTGGAAGGGATCCAAGGAGCCCTAGCCATTACTACTACCTCGGATCTACCTAACATGTGGTAGGAATCATGATTTCAGTGTCTCTGCAATCTCCTTCCAGAGCCTATGGTGTGGGGGACACCTTGGGGCTTGGTAGGTGTAAAAGTCTCCCCATCGCCCCGGCACCATCCGGGACTACCTTCAGGACCCCCATGGTTAACAATCGTTAACTGTGTCGGTTTTGGTCCGTTTTACTCCGAACAACCCAGAGGAGGTACTCCACCTTACAGCCCATGCTCTCTGGTATACCCTGCGAACACCTTATGATCGCACGGACGGCAGCGACATATCCCCTGTTGGAAGCAGGTCTGCAAAGATACCACTTTGCTAGACTGTGTATGACCACATAACCGTTTGCCCATGATGTCCAGGCCAGAGGCTGGGACCGGTGGGGTATGATAGGAATAATGTCTCCAATTTACAACATCTTCGGAGCTGCGCAGCTGGCCCAATAGCAGTCCCGGAACCCCAGATTACAGTATTATGCATGCCTGTGCGGGGCAATCATGTGGGTCATTTTTCCCAAAGTCCGCGAGGGACTTCATATTGGAAGGTAGGGTAACTCAGGACTTTGGACAGTGTAACACAAGCCTCATGGGAGGGTAACCTGGGCCTAACGGAGGGTAACCTCGTCCGGTCGACAAGTTGACTTTTCCCTGTTACCCTATATACTCCGTCAATGGACATGGACAGTTCTGATCTTTCTCAAGTTACCCAGTCTAACCGAGTAACTACCACTTCAGAGGTCCCTGAGTATGCAGACACTACTCCCGGGTGTGACCAGGTACCTAAGTATCTGGCCAGCCTATTCTGTTCATCTTGGAGCCCAGGCCATTGGGTCTCCCTAGGTGGACAATTACCTTGCCTGCTGGTTCCTACCAGTCCACCTCCTGGCTACCTGTATGGGTGTAGGTTCCGGGTGCCATAGCTCATGTATGCTGGGTCATTACATTACTCCCTGCTTCTATACGGTCCGTCCCAGACCATTAACGTCGCCCCCTGTTCCCACAACTCCATTTCCCCCAGACCCTTTGCTCCCTGGGCTTGAATGGGTATCTTTGGTGGAAATCCAAGATGGCCTATAGGCCAGTCCCTTGTGGCATCTCATAGGGCTCCTATGAATTCCCCTCAGCCCCGTAGCCTTCCCCGGAACCCAGGGACTGGAGAAAGCGGGATGGAAACTTCGTCTTTGCTCCACCATACTATCGACTCTGCAAACAGATTCGATAACACAACTTCGCCCATTGTCCACCAGTTCCGGGGTAGGAACTTCCTTGGTCCTCCCTGATCGCGGATCCTCGCGATATGGTTTGACCAACCTGACCTTGACTACTGTGTGGATGCTCCCTCTGGTGGACAGCTGGAATTTATACGCACAGGTACCCTCCCCACGTTTGACCACAAAAGGGCCAAACATGCATTGGTCCAGCTTCTGCACCAGACCTTTCCTGCACATGTTCTTTCAGTATAACACCACACCATCCGCTTTCTTTGCCCACCCTGTGCCCACATTGTCCTAGGTAACATAGTCCAGTGATGGGAAACCTTTGTAACAATGCCATTTCCGCCGGCTTTCCTGTGCCCGTTGAATCATTTCTCGAATCCCTTGCCAGCCTCCTTCGCATCCCTTAACCAAGAGCTCACCGCGAGGGTGTATTCCTTGACTACCAGACGCGACACCTGACCAGTTTGTCCTTAGTTTGAACCCAGAATTGATCTCAAACGGTGACAACCTGGTGGATTCCGATGTGCAGGTGTTGCGCGCATACCCTGCAAGGGGTAGTAGCGAAACCCCATCACCCTGTTGGTAGGCACAGTAACAATCCCAGTGCTGCTCCAGTATCTGATTAACCCTCTCGGTTTGCCCATCAGTCTCAGGGTGGAATGCAGTCAAGACGATTAGTTTCACTTGCCACAAGTGCATCAGACTCATCCAGATCTTGAATGTGAAGCGGCTATCTCGGAGGGAGATCATTGACTCCGAGAGCCCATAAAGGCCCCAAACTTCCTTCTGGAATATCAAGGCAAGCTCCTTGATAGGTACCTCAGTGGTCAGGGGTATGAAATGTGCCATTTTCGTGAATCTCTCTACTATGACCCAGATCTTGGTATACCTTCCAGACTCAGGCAGCGCTACAACGATGTCCATTGAAATCACTGTCCGCAGTAGCATGGGAACATCAATAGGTTCCACCAGACAGAACCTCTTGTGCCTGATGGACTTATTTCTTTGGCACGCATCACATGTCTGCATGTAGTCAGTCATGTGCTCGTCCATCTTATGCCAATAGAAGTTAGCCCTAACCCTGCCAATGGTCTTGTAAGTGCTAAAGTGTTCTGCGATTTGGCACTCATGTTCAGCCTACAAGATTTTCTGCTTCAGACTCTAACCCTGGCGATCATACCACCTGTTCTTGGACAGAAGTAAGCTCTTTTCTGTCATCAATTGTCGCTCGACCTCTTTGTCACCGTCAGCCATTCCCTTCACGATTCTTAAGTATTCCTCACCTTCCTTTATCGCTACGCGCAGCTGATCCAAAAAGGAAGACTGGAGCTGAAATCCTTGACATCCACGCAACACTTGTGGTGCCAAGATGTCCTATTCCTGGCTCCCAACCCACTGTCCAGGGTGAAAAAATGACGGTAGCGGAAAATCACGCCCCCTTCAAAGCGGTGGTCGCTACGCTGGGACAAAGCATCCGCCTTCTCATTCAAGGGTCCTTCATGGTGAACTACCTTCAATCTAAACTGTTGTAGGAACTCAACCCAACGGTGTCCCTTTCAGTTGAGAACCCTGGTACTAGTAAAGTACTCCAAATTCTTATGACCTGTATAGATCACCAATTTGTACATTACCGAGCGTAGCAGAGGACCCTATTCCACGAATACCGTCATGATGGCAGTTATTTGCTTGTCATGGACATCATAATTAATACCTGCTTGGTGAAACTTCCGACTATAGTATGCCATTGGATGCTATCTCCCATCTTCACAGAATCGTGATAAAGCGGCTCCTAATGCAAAGTCAATAGCACCAGTTTCCAGCTGGGTTGGCCATTTGGGATCAAAATGTGCCAGGATAGGTTGAGATGTAAATGCCTCCTTCGAATGGTTAAAGGCCTGCTCACACCCAGGTGTCCATTCCCATGGGACATCCTTCTTTGTCAAGTCTTTCAGAGGTTTCGCTATCTTACTGAAACCTTCTGTGAACCAACGATAGGAGTTGGCAAAGTCTATAAAGGTTTGAATGTCAACTGCGCATGTCGCAGGAGCCAAATTCCGGACTTTTTTGCACCTTTTCCAACAAGGTAGAGATCCCCATATCGGGAATCGTGTATCCACGGAATTCGACCTCCTGTTCGTGGAAACGGGACTTCTTCCTGCCTACACATAGTCTGGCTTTCTGCAATTTCTCCATCACACATCTCACCATTGCGACATGTGCTTCCATAGTTTCAGAGTAGATCACAATGTCATCAATATACGCAATAACACCTTCATCCATGAGGTCCCAAAAGACCGTATTTATAATGTCCTGGAAACTTACTAGGGCGTTACATAGCCCACACAGCATGACCCGGGATTCATATGGTCTATATCTGCACTGCAAGGCTGTCTTCTACTCCTCGCCTTCTGCCATCTGCACAAGGTAGTAGCCGTCCTTTGAGTCCAACTTAATGAACACAATGGCTTTTCCTAACCTATCTTGAAGTTGGTCGATCAATGGTAGAGGGTACTTACTCTGACCCCTGATTTTGTTCCGCCCTCCGTAATCTGTTACCAATCTTAGTATAGTATGTGGTTGTCGCACGGAAGGGATAGGGATGGCTGCTGAGAAGCTAGATTGTCATAGCTGTTCCTTTCACTGCATTTCGTAGATGTATTCCCAGAGTGCCTTAAGGTCTTTTCCCGATAATGGACAAATAGGCCCAAACGAAGGGTGAGTCCCCTGTTGCCACTCAATTGTGTGGTCATGCTTCGAGTGCTCTGGCAGCGCCCTAATGCATTCTTGACTGAAGATATCTCTCTTGTCCTTTTAATAGCGGAGTAGCTTAAGCGTAATGTCGGCACCTTCCTCATGGGAGAATTGAACAATTCCCAACAGGTACACATTACTAGGATCTTCGGCTAGTAACTCTTCATCGGTCTTGCATACTAACCGCCTCCGCTCTACTAGGCAATTAGCCTTGCAGAAAGCTGAGTGCCAGGTTGGTGATCCAGTCTTCCAACCTATCTTGGGGTTATGGTCCTTCAACCAAGACATAGGTAGGTACCCATCCACCTTGGTGTAGGGCATATCCACCACTTCAAAGCTCATCTCATTACGTTGGTGGCCTATTTTCATCTCCAATGATTTGGTATAGTGCAGACCTGAGCCCAAAATGTGATTGCCGCTCACGTCGCTTATCACCATGTGTACCTTGCATCGTACGCAAGGTACCTGAGTCTGCTTGACCCATTGGCTACTAATCACCAGCCCAGTAGCTCCTCCATCAAGTAGTAGGAGCACTTCCATGCTTACCTGTCTCGCTCCCATCTTTCTGCCTAACTTTACCCATGGGTGGATAGACTTAGTATGATGAGGCAAGTTGTCATGCTTCTGCCTCTCACTTGTCTTAGGGACTTAGTCATCTTGGCTTGGTAAATCCTTTAGTCTCTTGCCTTTCGACACAAGAGCAGCCACAATGGGTCAGTAAACGTTAAGGACTTGTGATTCGTCTTTATCAATAGCTAGGGTGTTTGCTATCACGCCAGCATGATTTCTGGTACTAAACCCTCCTCTGATAAACTGGGAAATACCGCGGTTTGATTGACCAAGTCCAGCCTGAACCAATTCTGCTTGTACTAAATGTAACAATTTTCCCCAAGGTGGGTACAAGTCCCCTGTCATGCTGGTTCTAGGGGAAGCATCCTTGCTTCCACAATGTCACACAGTACCTCTAGCCAGAGCTCACCGACCCTCAACTGAAATAATGTCCTATGACTTGCCTATCCAGCTAAGGAAATCCTGAAAGCAATACGTACAACTAGAACAAAGGCAATAAGCAGAAACCCAAGAAAGGAGGGATAGCCCAGTCTACCGCCCATGGTCTGCAACATCAACCTGCCCACACCACCTGGTCGTAGTTAGTGTCAGGGTCGTTTATGCGGTAGAGGGGTACTTACCCATCTCAGAAGCCACCTCCATGGCTCCCGTCCATCCATCCATCAGAGGTCTATGAATACAGGTTAATGAGGTTACAGCTAGGCAAAATGGGTTCTTACCTATTCAGAGCCATCAGTATCAACCTCGCTGATCTAAGGTGATGCCTGGTGGACTTCCAGTATCTTTGACAAGGAAGCCGGAGGGGGAGCTTCAATGCGCTTTAGTCGCTTTTGCATTCATTTGCGCACTCTTACTGTGGCTAACCGTTTCAACCCACGAACCTGTTTGGATGAAGTAACGACTGGGGCCGTCATGGTTCATCTTCTCGAGAAGTGACCTGTTTGCCTGCACTTGGTGCACTGGTTGTGCTTCCTTCAGTGTTCGTTCACAGTCGACTGGCTTCCCTTCTGCACTATTGCATACTCAGAAGCCACCGGCTTTGCCTGCTTCCCTGCGTTGAAATTAGTGGCCTTGGCAGACCTCTGGTTCAGTCTGTGGGAACTTTTTGCCTTCTTCTTGAACCTGCCGTATGTCGAGGATCTATCCTGCTTCTTATCTGCGGGCTGAGACAGGGAGGCGGGGTGGATGACGCAGTTACTGAACTGGTTGTTGTCCTCCAGCGTGTGCCCTACCTTCCGCAGAAGATCAAAGTACCTATCAGGTTGGTCAGATCTGACTCCTTAAGTGCCCTGGCACTCTGAACCCCTTGCATGATGCCTGATCGAACCTTGTCTCGTACCTGCATTGGATCTGTATAGCTGAGCATATCCATACAATCAATTGCCTTGTCCAGGTACTCATCGATGAGGTGTGGCGTCATCACCACGTCACACCACTCGAGAAGGGATCGATCTCGCTCAGCCTGGTCTCCACCGAAACATGGTTCTAGCCGGTCTCGGACCCCTTTCCACACCCGTAAGGGGTTCCTGTCCTTTATAGGAAGGCCAGTGCACTTGACGGCTTCCTTGTTAATGTGCCAATTTAACGCCAGATACCATGCCCAGGCTGCGTCTTCAAGAAGTAGGATCACCAAGTTTACCTTATCCATGTTGCTTAGCTTGCAATCCACAAACTGTTCGCATTTGACCACTACCAAGGTCAAGAAGCTTGCTAGTTCCATAACTTTGCGCTTGAATGGAGCGATACGGCAAAGCGTTTCCAGCTTCTTCTGCCGATGCCTCGGTATAGGCCTGGAAGTGGAACCAGTATGCCTCAGGGCTTTAGCTAGCCTCTTGGTCCGCCGATCCCACCTTCCTTTCTTCTCGTTACTCAAGTCCTCCTTACGCGTACTGGGGACGAGGGTCAAATCAAGGAGAGAATCCCTATCGTCATCATTATCCGAGCTCTCATGGTCATAGCCCCCTAGATCCCCACCTGGCCCTGCGGTACCAGCTCTGGATGGTGCATTCCCGTCCCCACTACCTCCAGTATTCCTGTCTTGCGATTCCTAGGGTCTATCATACACATCAAACCGTTCCTCCTGGCCATCCTGGTTGCCATCCTCCAGGTGGTTAGCCCCTGATAGTCCTGTTGCCTGTGGTGGAACAGGACGTCATCCACTCGCCACAGTTGTGTTATGTGCCGCCCGTGTTGTCCGCAGAAATGATGGCAACTCGTGACAACTCCGTGGTTGCATTGAGGCACCAGCGTTGCTGCATGACCCACAATGCCTACATGTCGGTCATCCATCTCCTTCCTTTATCCTTCTTCTATATCTCACCGTGGTCCGTGGTGGCTTGCTGTGCCTATAGGAGTAATAATGCATCCACCGCATTAGGATTTCTTCAGACGTACAACGCGAGAGATAGAACTCACCTTCTCTGTCTGAATCGCCACCTGTGATAGTTGGGAGACCGGAGCGAAGACTTGGTTTTGAGGGTGATGAGGGAAGGATCGGTGCCCAAGGAATGGAGCGAGCAGGTGACGCGAGTCCGCGGATTGGAGTCCCCCGCGGTGGAGCCTGGGGTGCTCGCTCTTCCTGGTGTCTTACCTGTTCAAAGAATCCCGCTGATGCCTTGTGCAGTGGCCGGAATCCTGGTGTAGCTGATATTGCCAGTGGTAAGGCTGTGGCCGGAAAGGTATCAGGAGCAGGCCGCGAAACTGGCTGAGGAGTGGGTCTTGGGCGGCGATGGGGGGTATAGGGGCTACAACTGGCAGTGTTGCGGGCAGAATAATAAGGGTAGTGGTCGGTCGCTGACTAGGGTCAGGCATGTCTGGGGCCATAACCCTGTCCCGCTTGGATGTCCCTTTTTTTGCCCGATGTCTGTCAGTTGGCCCGACTGTAGGGCTACCGGAACAACTGCGGGTGATTGAGGCGCGGACCGACAGGGAGCCGGTAGATACTCATGAGAAGGAGGAGATATAGCTATAGCTGTCACCTTGCAGGCTTTCCAACATCCGTAGACCGATTGGGCTCTGGTATGCTCTCGATTGGTCATCTCTGGCTCTCGTGGCCAATCTCTTGGGCAGGTTCTCGGGCTTGGTATGAACGAGAAGGAGTGGGTGCGCGGCCTCTAGCATCAGTACATCATTCTCAGCATCAATACTACTATATGTCCCTTCAAACGCCTTTTCCGATACTGCCATCTAAGTCTTCAATGCGTGCTGATCCCTTATCATCAATAGGTATGCCTCCTGCTGCACTTTCATCCATTCCACCACTACTGTAGTGATCTGTGTTGGGAACACCCCCTGCTCTGGGGTGTCCCAGTTCCTCAGTTCCCGCTTCTCTTCACTAATCGATGTGGATACCTCCCAGATGAGGTAAGGTTCAATGAACTCGCCAGAGGACCCGCTCTAGGGAACCCCGTTCAGCGGAGGGGGGGTCATGTTGCGGACATGGGTAGGGTCTTGAAACAATGCCAGCAGCGCAGGGCAAGGGTCTATAATCAGAAGCACAAGACATTCAATGGGTAACTGAATAGGGGCAGCCTCCAAGAGAAGCTGGTGGCCATCCCAGTCCATACCGTGAACATCCGCAAGAAGTGGTGCATGAAACCTGCTGGCGCTGTTCTCATCCAGGTTCAGGACTGAATGCGGGTTGGATTCCATTCAGGTTTGAAGTTCGGTACTAGCCATTGCGCTTTCCGCCCTGGGCTACTTGGTCTAGACCAGATTACCAGTATTCACGGGAGGTTGGTGCTGAAAATCGGAAACAATTAAGGAGGAGGGCAGTTAAGCGGGGAGCTCGCTTGACGATATACAGTAGCGGCCGATCCCCTAGGAAGACGAATCCCAAGGGTGCAACCGCACTGAACAACTTCAAACTTATCACCAAATGGTCACACAATGTAAAAGTAAGGTAAGTGGGACAACTTAATATCATTAAGCCTGATGCTTCACACAATTAAGGTCTCGAGAGAATTGATTGTTGCAGTAGGACCGTTCTCGCATAGACTTTCATGTAGTTTTATCTTGTACCCGAAACTCCACTAGCAGTTTACTCCCACTATTCGAGTACACCCTTCTCCGCTAAAGGTGGTCCGACATGTCTCCTGACACCGCCTTGGGCATGCATGGGTCGACACACTGTGGTCAGCATTCGTCTTGTTTGGTTGTCGTTTCTCCGGTGCATTCCCATTTTGCCTGCCGTAGTGGAAACCTCTTCGCATCGGTGTCTTGCTAGTCGCTAACAGTCTAGGCACCTGATGAACTACGCTATCTATGACACCTTGCCCATATGCATTGATCTCTGCTTGGCTCCGGAAGCTACCATGAGCGGTTTGTCTATCTGCCGTTTATGAGTCGTGGGGTTCCGGTGTCTTCCGCGCAATGCGCTAGTCTGGTAGTGATCCGATGGGCGCTACCCATGACCACCACCATGGATCTACGTGACCTGCGCTAGGGACCATGCTTTTACTGTCTCTGCACTTCCCTTTGGGAGCCTATGGGATTGGGGACACTTTCGGGCTTGGTAGTTGTAAAACTCTCCCCGTCGCCCCGGCACCACCCTTGTTACACATATGACGAACTGGCATAGCGTAATGGGCATGTCACATGATCATTAGCAAACGGTCACGTGTGCGATCCAAGGGTCCATCGGATTATTTGGGGAATAGGTTAGTTTCTACCAATTCAAAGCCGGCCCCAAACCCGCATTCACGCCATCAGCGAAGATGGCCGACACCTGGGCTTTCACTGGGTCTTTAAGAGAGGACTCGCCCCTATTCTGACCAGGTCAAACGAACCAAATCAGGGGCTTATTTGTGGAGATAAACGCGTGCAAAGATCAAGCAGCTGGGCCAACGGATGGATGCCAACTGGGGGGAGGTCGGCTACTCCAATAGGAGTCCCCGGCAGCCATGCGGGCAGCAAGACCAAATTTCAAGTCCCTTGGTGGAGGAATACAGAGGAAAGTAGTAAGGAGGGAACGACGCCCAAGAGAGGATCGTTCACCCACACCCCGAAGGCATAAAAAGGTAGAGTCGGATAAGGGCCTGCCACGTGAAGCGATCCGCCCTTAGCGCAAGGAGGCCCAACCGCCATTGGTGCGATAAGGTGGGAACATGCAGTAACGACCCTGCATACATGAGCTATGGCAAACGGAACCTACACCCATACAGGGAGCCAGGAGGCGAACTGTTAGGAACTGCCAGGCAAGTAAGTACTTGACCTATGGAGACCCGATGGCCCGGGCTGGGAGAATGAACATAATTGGTTGGTCAGGGACTTAGGTACCTTGATACACCCGGGAGCGGTGTCAGCGTACTTAGGGACTTCTGAAGGGCGAGTTGCTCGACTAGGCCGGGTAACTGGAGACAGGCCAGAAAGGTCTATCGCCGGCGACGGGATAGACCGGGTAACAGGGAATGGTTAACTTGTCCGCTAGACAAGATTACCCTACCCTCGGGATCTGGTGACCCTGCCGCAGGGCTTGGGTTACCCTGTCCAGAGTCCTGAGTTAGCCTAGCTTACAATACGAAGTCCCTCAGGGACTTCGGGAAAATTGACTGGAATGTTTGTCACACAAAGCCATGCATGATACTGGAATCTGGGGTTCCAGGGAATGCTATTGGGCGAGCTACATAGCTTCGATGAAGCTGCTAATTGAAGACATAATTCCTATCATACCCCACCGGCCCCGCCTTGAGGCCCAGACGTCATGGGCAAATGGTTGTGTAGTTGTGCGCAGTCTAGCAAAGAGGAATCTTGGGAGACAAGCTTGCAACACCATATACGTGGCTGCTGTCCAGTCGACCGCAGGCTTTTCTCCAGATATACAAGGGGGCATAGGGTGGAAGGTGGAGTACCTCCTCCAACTTGTTCGGAGTAAAACAGACCAAAACTGGCGGAATTAGCAGGTGTTAACCGTGGGGGTCCCGAAGGTAGTCCTGGGTGGTGCCGGGGCGGGTGGGAGAGTTTTACACCTACCAAGCCTGAACATGCTCTCCACTCGACAGGCTCTGAAATGGAAGTGCAGAGACACTAAAATCATGATTCCCACCACAGGTACGGTAGATCCGAGGTAGTGGTCATGGGTAGCACCCGTTGGATCACTCGCAGACCACCATGCCCTGTGGAAGACACCGGAAGCCCGAGACCCATAAATAGTAAATAGATAAACCGCTCACGATAGCCTCTGAAGTCAAGTAGAGATCAATGCATATGGGGATGGTGTCATAGATAGTCTAGTTCATGAGGTGCCTTAGCTCTTAACGATTGGCAAGACACCGAGGGGCAGAGGTTTTCACTGCGGCGGGCAAAATGGAAATGCACCGCAGAAGCTATAACTGGATAAGGTGAACGCCGACTAGGGTGTGTCGACACATGCATGCACGAAGGGTGTGCCAGGAGACATGTCGGACCACCCTTAGCGGAGAAGGGTGTAGTTGAATGGTTAGCGCAAACTGATTGGGGAGTTTCTGGCATAAGACAAAACTACCTGAAAGTCTATGCAAGAACTCTCCTGCTTCAACAATCAATCATCTCGAGACCTTAAGTGGGTGAACCGTCAGGCTTAACGATATGAAGTTTTGCCGCATACCTTACTCTTACATCAGCGTAAACTTTTGGCGACAAGTTTGAAGTTGTTCAGTACAGTCGCAACCTTGGGATCCATCTTCCTAGAGGTGCCCCCGTTACCGTATATCGTTAAGCGAGCTCCGCGCATAACTCCTCTCATGATTAATTGTTTCTGACCTTCGGCACTGACCTTGCGTGAATACTAGTAACCCTGTCTAGAATAAGTAGCCCAGGGTGGAAAGCACAATGGGTAGTACCGAACTTCAAACCGGAATGGAATCCAACCCGGATTCAGACCTTGACCTTGACGAGAACACCGCCAACACGTTTCGTGCATCGGTCTTTGCGGATGTTCGCAGTATCAACTTGGAGGGCCACCAGCTGCTCTTGGAGGCAGCTTCTACTCAGTTACCTGCTGAATACCTTGACCTCCTGATTACAGACCCTCGCGCTATGGCGCTCTCATTTTTCCGAGACCCTACCCTAGTCCATAACATGCTCCCACCCACATTGCCCACAGTTCCCTTGAGTGAGTTCTCCCGCGAATTCAGCGAACCTTACACCGTCCAGGAAGTAGCCAAGTCGATTGAGGAAGGGAAGCGGGAACTGAAGAAATGGAACAACCAGTAGCACCAGCTGTTCCGAACACAGATCACTGCAGCAGTGGTGGAATGGATGAGGGTGCACCAGGAGGCATACCTGCAGATGATAAGCGATCACCAAGCATTGAAGACTCGGATGGCAGCCTTGGAAAAAGCTTTTGAGGTAGGGTATAGTATTGATGCTGAGAATGATGTACTGATGTTAGAGGCCGCCCCCCCACTCCCACTCGTCTATACCAAGCCCGAGAATTTCGGCCTGGAGTTGGCCATGAGAGCCACAGACGACCAGTGCAGAGCATACTTGAGCCCAATCCGTATATGGATGTTGGAAAGCCTGAAATGTGAGGGCTACAGTCCCGCCTCCTCCTTCTCAAGAGCATCTACAGGCTCCCTGTCAGTCCCCCCCTCAATTGCCCTCAGTAGGTCGGGCGGCCCCACGGTCGCGCCAACCGATGGACGTCGAGTAAGGAGAAGGGCGTCCAAACCAAAGGGTATCACAGCACCAGATACACCTGACCCTACTCCTCTTCCGACCCCGGCTCCAAACATTTCCCCTGCAACACCTTCAGTTGCAACTCCCGTACCTCCCATCGCCGCCCCAAGACCCACACTTCTGCCAGTTTTGTTGCCCGCTCCCGATACCTTCCCTGCCACAGCATTCCCACCAGCAGTATTGGCTACCCCAGGGTTTCGGCCACTGCGGGCAGCGTCACCTGGATTCTTCAAACCGGTGAGACGCCAGGAGGAGCGAACACCCCTGGCTCCGTCACGAGGGACTCCAATCCCCAGACCTGGGATGCCTGCTCACTCTATTCCTTGGGCACCAGTCGTCCCCACGGCACCCTCGAAGCCAAGTCTTCCCGCCAGTCTCCGCATCATCACAAGTGGCAATTTGGATAGCCAAGACAGGTTCTGTCTATCGGGCTGTAAGTCAGAAGAGACCCGCATTGTGTGGATTCATTGCCGCTCCTATGGGTGCCGGAAGGGACCACGGACCCTGGTAAGGCATAGAAGGAGGCAGAAAGAAGGAGACAGACCACCGACATGTAGGTACTGTGGGTCATGGAGGCACGCTGGCTCGCCGATGCAACCATTGAGTTGTCCAGAGTTGTAGTCTTTTCTGCGGATAACACAGACGGCACCCAACCCAACTCCTGAGAGTGGGCGACGCCCTGTGCCATGACCGGCATGAGGAGCATCAGGGGCTAACCCCGCGGAGGATGGTAACCTGGATGGCCAGGGAGAACAGTTTGATAGGTACGATAGACCCTGGGAATCGCAAGGTGGGAACACTGGAGGTAGTAGGGATGAAAATGCCTCACTTGGAGGTCGTATCGTGGGAGCAGGGGGAGATCCAGGGGACTGTGACCATGACAGCTCAGATGATGATGATGATGGAGATTCCCTCCCAGATTTGACCCACTTCCTTGTTGCTTGCAAGGATGACGGGAGTAACGGGAAGAAATGACCGTGGGATCGCTGGGCCAAGAGGCTGGCGAGAGCCCGGAGGGGTACTGGTTCAGCTTCTAGGCCAACACCAAGACACCGGCAGAAGAAGCTGGAAAAGCTGCGTGGTATCCCTCGATTCAAGGGCAAAGTTACCGAACTTGTCAGCCTCTTGACCTTGGTAGAGGCCAAATTTGAATACTTGACGGATTGCAGGTTAACCGACATGGATAAGGTAAACTTGATGATCCCTCTTCTTGAAAACTCCGCCCGGGCATGGTATCTGGGGTTGCATGGGCACATTAACAAGGAAGCCGCCAAGCACACTGGCATCCCTGTCAAAGACAGCAACCCCTTACGGACAGGGAAAGGGTTTGAAGAACTGCTGGAACGAAGTTTCGGCAGAGACCAGGCCAAGCAAGATCGATCCCTTCTCGAGTTGCGAGACCTTGTGATGAAGCCCCATCAGATCAATAAGTACCTGGATAAGATAATTGATTATATGTATAAGCTTAGCTATACAGATCCAGTACAGGTACGACACAAGGTTCGATCAGGCATCACACAAGAGGTTCGGAATGCGTGGGCACTTAAGGAGCCCCCTCCGACCGACCTGAATGAGTCCCTTGATCTTCTGCAGAAGGTTGGGCACACGCTGGAGGACAACAACCGGTGCAGTAACTATGTCATCCATCTAGCCCCCCGGGCTCAACCCGCGGGGAAGAGTGAGAATAGACCCTCGACATCGGACAGGTTCAAGAAGAAGGAGAAAGGTTCGGGCAAACCAAACCAGAGGTCTGTCAAACCTACTAATTTCAATGCGGGGAAACAGGCAAAGCCGGCGACTTCTGACTATGCAATAGCGCATAAGGAAATCCCGTCGACTTGGTCCGAACCGCGGAGAAAGCACAACCAGTGCACCAAGGGTGGATAAAGTGGTCACTTCGGGAGGAGGTGTACCGCCACATCCCCAGTCGTTGGTTCAAGCCAACGGGCACGTGGGTAGAAACAGTCAGCCGCGGGGAGTGAGCCCAGAGCGACGGACAAGTGGCTGAAGCGCATTGAAGCACCACCTCCGGCTTTGTCGTCAAAGATCCTTGAAGCCCACCAGGCATCATCTCAGATCATGGAGGTTGATACAGACGGACCGGAATACGTAAGAACCCATTCTGCTTAAGGTGTAACCTTATCAACCCATAGCCATAGACCCCTGAGGGATAGATGGATATAAGCCACGGAAGTGGCTTCGGAGATGGGTAAGTACCCTTCTAGCGCATAGACGACCCTGATACTGACTACACCCAGGTGGTGTGGGCAAGTAGATGCTGCAGGCTGTGCGTGGTGGATTGGGCTATCTCTCCCTTGTTGGGTTTGTGGTTATTTCCTTTGTTCTAGTTATACGTATTGCTTCCCGGATTTCCTTAGCTGGATGGGCAAGTCATAGGACATTATTTCGGTTGAGGCTGGGTGAGGTCCTGCTCAAGGAGACGCTGGGCATTAGGGAAGCAAGGCTGCTTCGCTTGGAACTGGTCCGACAGCGGACTTCTACCCACCTTGGGAAAAAATTGTTATGTTTAGTATAAGCGGAATTGGTTCCGGCTGGACTTGATCAAATGGATAATACTATTTCCAAGTTTACCTGAGGAGCGTTCAGCACCCGAAATCATGCCGGCGTGGTAGTAAACAGCCTAGCTATTGATAAAAAGACCCATCCCAATCCCTTAACGTGTACCAACCCGTTGTGGCCGCTCTTGTGTCAAAAGGCAAGAGATTGAAGGGAATTACTAAGCCAAGATGACTAAGTCAGCAAGAGAAGCGAAGAGGCAGAAGCGTGACAACTTGCCTCGTCATACTAAGTCTATCCACCTGCGGGTTAAGTTAGACTGGAAGACAGGAGCTAGACAGGTTAGCGCGGAAGCATTCCTGCTACTCGATAGTGGAGCTACTGGGCCGGTGCTTAATAGGCGATGGGTTAAGTGGACTCATGCACCATGTGTACGATGAAAGGTGCACGTGCCAATAAGCGAGGCTAGCGGCAATCACATTCTTGGGTCGGGTCTACACTATACCGAGTCATTGGAGATGAGGATAGGTGCCCACCATAATGAGATGCGCTTTGACGCCACAGATATGCCTGACACTAAGTTGGATGGGTACCTCCCTATGTCTTGGTTGAAAGACCATAACCCCGACATAGATTGGAAGACTGGATCACTAACTAGGCGCTCAGATTCCTGGCAGGCTAACTGCCTGGCAGAGCACGGGCGGTTAGTGTTCATGACCGATGAACAGTTACTAGCTGAAGACGCTAGTAATGTGTACCTATTGGGAATTGTGCAATTTTCTGATGAGGAAGGTGCCGACATTACGGTTAAGCTGCTCCCTGAGTATAAGGACTACGGGGATATCTTCAGTCAAGAACGGATTGAGGAGTTACCGGAGCACTCGAAGTATGACCATAGGAGCGAGTTGCAACCCTTAACTCAACCTCCGTTTGGGCCTATCTATCCGTTATCGGAAAAGGAGCTTGAGGCACTCGCGGAATATCTCAATGACATGCTGTGAACGGGAAAGCTACGGCGATCCAGTTCCTCAGCAGCAGCCACTATCCTCTTAGTGCCAAAACCAGATGGTACATTAAGACTGGTAATAGATTACCACGGGCTGAACAAAATCACGGTGAAGAGCAAGTATCCTCTACCGTTGATGTACGAACTGCGAGATAGGTTAGGAAAAGCTGTTGTGTTCCCCAAGTTGGACTTAAAGAACGGCTAGTACCTTCTGAGGGTGGCAGAAGGTGAGGAATAGAAGACGGCCTTCCGGTGCAGATATGGACTGTATGAATACACGGTCATGCCGTTTAGGTTGTGTAATGCCCTGGCAACTTTCTAAAGCATGGTAAAGGTCGTCTTTCGGGATCTCATGGACGAAGGAGTTATCGCGTACATGGATGACATCCTGAGGTACTCCGAAACTATGGGAGAGTACGTCGCAATGGTGACCCATGTGATGGAGCAATTGCGGAAAGCTAGGCTATGTGTGAGCATGAGGAAGTCCAGTTTCCAGCAACGGGAGGTTGAATTCCATGGATACAAGATCTCCAATATGGGGATCTCTATGTTATTGGGGAAGGTGCAGGCGATCAGGGATTGGGCACCACCGACATGCGTCTTCGACGTTCAAAGCTTTATGGGCTTTGCCAACCTCTATCGTCGGTTCATAGAAGGGTTCAGCGCGATAGCGAAATCTCCGAGTGACTGGACAAAGAAGAATGTGCGATGGGAATAGACACCTGCGTTTGAGCAGGCCTTCAACCATTCGAAAGAAGTGTTCATGTCCAAATCTATCCTAGCACATTTTGACACTGAACAGCCAACCTGGCTAGAAACTGATGCTAGTGGCTTTGCCTTAGGTGCCCTTCTCTCCAAGTTCTGTGAAGATGACAGATGGCATCCAGTGGCCTATCATGGTGGGAAGTTTCACCCAGCAGAGAATAATTATGAGGTCCATGACAAGTAAATGTCGGCCATCGAGGTGGCATTCAAGGAATGGGATCATTTGCGACGTGCGGTAAGGGACCAGTTGGTGATCTATACGGATCATAAGAATTTGGACTGCTTCAATAGTACCATGGTCCTTAACTGAACGCAGCACCACGGGGCTGAGTTCGTGCAACTGTTTAACTTCAAGGTGGTTTACCGAGAAGGATGGTTGAATGAGAACGGAGATGCTTTGTCGCGGCGTAGGGACTACCGCCCCGAAGGGAGCGTGTATAATGACCCAGCATACATGTGCTATGGTAGCCGGAACCTACACCCATACAGGTAGCCCGGAGGCAAACTGGCAGGAACAGGCAGGCAAGTGGGTACTTGACCTACGGAGACCGGATGGCCCCGGCTCCGAGATGAGCAGGCTTAGTGGGCACAAGTATTTAGGTACATGGCTACACCCGAGATTGGTGTCGGCGTACTTTGGGACCTATGAAGGGGCAATACACAGCTAGGCTGGGTAACTGGAAAAAGGCCCAGTGTGTCTTTCTCCGGAAGTGGGAAAGATAGGGTAACTGAAGAAAGTCCACTTGTCCACCGGACAAGATTAACCTACCCTGCCTTGAGGCTTGGGCTACCCTGTCCAAGGACCTGAGTTACCCTACCTTTCAACACGAAGTCCCTGGGGGAGTTTGGGAAAAATGACTGGAATGTTTGTCACACGAAGCCATGCAGAATACTGGAATCTGGAGTTCCGGGAGATGCTATTGGGCGAGCTACACAGCTACGAAGAAGCTGTAAATTGGAGACATTATTCCTATCATGCCCCTCCGGCCCCGCCTTGAGGCCCGGACGTTATGGGCAAACGGTTGCGTAGTTGTGTGCAGTCCAGTAAAGGAGTATCTTTGCGGACCTGCTTGCAACAACGCATACGTTGCTGCCGTCCGGTCGACCATTAGCTGTTCACAGGATATATAAGGGGGCATGCGGTGGAAGGTGGAGTACCTCCTCCAGGTTGTTTGGAGTAAAACAGACCAAAACCGGCAGAGTTAACGGGAGTTAACCGTAGGGGTCCCGAAGGTGGTCCCAGGTGGTACCGGGACGCCTGGGAGGGTTTTACACCTACCAAACCTAAAAGTGTCCCCAACGCCATAGGCTCGAAAAGGGAAGTGCCGAGAGACTAGAAGCATGATTGCTACCACAGGTGAGGTGGATCCGAGGTGGTGGTCATGGGTAGCGCCCATTGGACCGCTCCCGAACCACCGCATCCGGCGGAAGACAGCAGAAGCCCGAGACTCGCAAATAGTAGATAGATAAACCGCTCACGGTAGCTTCCGGGGTCAAGTAGAAATCAACGCGCATGACAAGGGTATCATAGATAGTCTAGTTCAGCAAGGTGTCCTGACAGTTAGCCACTGGCAAGTCACCGATGCGCAGAAGTTTTCACTCCGGCGGGCATAATGGTAATGCGCCGCAGAGACGGTATGCACATATGGTGAACGCCGACTAGAGAGTGTCGACACACGCATGTCTGAAAGGGGTGCCATGAGACGTGTCGGACCACCCTTAGCGGAGCAGGGTCTGCTCGAATAGTTGGAGTAAAGTGATGGGGGAGTTTCTGGCATAACATAAAACTACCTGAACCTCTATGCGAGAACTCTCTTACTCCAACCATCAATCCTCTGGAGACCTTAATTGAGTGAAGCATCAGGCTTAACGATATTAACCTTTACCCTCTACTTTACTCTTACATCGGTGTGAACCTTTGGCGATAAGTTGGAAGTTGTTTGGTGCGGTCGCAACCTTGGGATCTATCTTCGTAGGGGTGCCCCCGTTACAGTATATCGTTAAGCGAGCTGCTCGCTTAACTCCTCTCCTGATTAATTGTGTCCGACCTTCGGCACTGACCTTGCGTGAATACTGGTACCCTTGTCTAGAACAAGTAGCCCAGGGTGGAAAGCGCAATGGCTAGTACCGAACTTCGAACCAGAATGGAATCCAACCCGGATTCAGACCTTGACCTTGATCAGAACACCGGCAACATGTTTCGTGCGTTGGTTTTTGCGGATGTTCGCGGTATTAACTGGGACGGCCACCGGTTGCTCTTGGAGGCCGCTCCTATTCAGTTACCTGCTGAATGTCTTGACCTCCAGATTACAGACCCTCGCGCCCCGGTGCTGTCATTTTTTCAAGACCCTACCCTAGTCCATAACATGCTCCCTCCTCCACCGCACGGAGTTCCATTTATGAAGGTCTCCCGCGAATTCGTCGAACCTTACATCGTCCGTGAAGTAGCCAAGTCGATTGAGGAATCGAAGCGGGCACTGAAGAACTAGAATAACCAGCAGGAACAGGTGTTCCGAACACAGATTACTACGGCAGCAGTGGATTGGATGAAAGTCCAGCAGCAGGCATACCTGCGGATGATAAGGGATCAGCAAGCATTGAAGACTCGGATGACAGCTTTGGAAAAGGCTTTCCAGGGCGGGTACAGTATTGATGCCAAGAATGACGTACTGATGTTAGAGGCAGCACCCCCACTCCCGCTCGTCCATACCAAGCCCGAGAACTTTCGCATGGAGTTGGCTATGAGAGCCAGAGACGAGCAATGGAGTGCGTATTTGAGCCCAATCGGCATACGAATGTTGGAAAGTGTGACAGGTGACAGCTATAGCTATACCTCTTCCTTCTCCAGAGCATCTACCAGCTCCCTGTCGGTCCCTCCCCTCAATTGCCCGCAGTCGGTCGGGGAACCCTACGGTCGGGCCTACGGATGAACGTCGCATAAGAAAAAGGACCTGTAAGGCGAAGGGCATTACGGCACCAGATATGCGTGACCCCACACCTCGACCGACCCCTGCTCCTATCATCCCTCCCGCAACACCTTCAGTTGCATCTCCCATACCTTCCATCGCTGCCCCAAGACCCACACCTCTACCAGTTGCGTTGCCCGCTCCTGATACCTTCCCTGCCACAGCTTTCCTGCCAGCAGTATTGGCTACCTCAGGGTATCGGCCGCTGCGTGCGGCTTCACCTGGATTCTTTGAACAGGTAAGGTACTAGGAAGAGCGAGCACCCATGGCTCCATCATGAGGGACTCCGATCCCCGGACCTGGGACACCTGCTCGCTCCGTCCCTTGGGCACCAGTGATCCCCTCTGCCCCCTCGAAACCCAGTCTTCCTTCCGTGCTCCCCACGATCACAAGCAGTCAGTCGGACACCCAGGACGAGTTCTGTTTGTCGGGCTGCAAATCGGAAGATACCCGCATGGGGTGGATTCATTACCACACCTATGGGTGTAGAAAGGAACAGCGGACTCCGGTAAGGCACTGGAGAAGAGAGCAAGAAGGAGATGGATGGCCAACATGTGGGTGTTGTGGCTCATGGAGGCACGCTGGCCCCCCGATGCAACCCCTGAGCTCCCCAGAGCTACAGGCATCCCTGCGCATAACTCTGGTGGCGCCTAACCCAACTCCTGACAGTGGGCGAAGCCCTGTTCGACCACCGGCATCAGTACTATCAGGTGCTAACCCCCCCGAGGATGGGAATCAGGATGGCCAGGAGGAAAGGTTTGATGGGT
Organism: Tuber magnatum; assembly: GCA_003182015.1. Lineage (NCBI taxonomy): Eukaryota > Fungi > Ascomycota > Pezizomycetes > Pezizales > Tuberaceae > Tuber > Tuber magnatum. The sequence continues at coordinate 1,871,258 of PYWC01000027.1, read as the reverse complement.
ACGATAGACCACCGGAGACACCAGGTGGAAACACAGGGGGTAGTGGAGGCGGAAATGAACCACCTTTTGGTGGTACTACCGGAGCAGGTGGAGATCCTGAGGACTCAGACCATGAGAGGGCGGGTGATGATGATGCCGATTCTCTCCCTGATTTGACTCCCTTTCTTGGCGCTCGCAAGGATGACTGTAGTGATGAGAAGAAACGACGGTGGGACCGCCGTGCTAAGAAGCTAGCAAGGGAACTATGGAGTAGATCGACCTCAGGGCCATCCTGCCGACAGCAACAGAAGAAGCCGGAAAAGCTGAGTGGCATTCTGGCGTTTAAGGGAAAGGTTACGGAACTCGGCAGCTTCCTGACGCTGGTGGAAGTTAAGTTCGAGTATTTTGCAGGGTGCAGGTTGACCGATATGGACAAGGTAAACCTGTTGATCCCCCTTCTAGATGATACAGCCCGAACATGGTCTCTTGGGGTACACTCTGACATCAATAAGGAGGCAGCCAAGCGTACCGGAGTTCCAGTTAATCACAGTAACCCGTTAAGAATGTGGAAAGGCTTCCAGGAACGGCACAAATGCAGTTTCGGCGGTGACCAGGTGGAATGAGACCGATCCCTGCTTGAGTGGCGAGACCTGGTGGTGAAGGCATATCACATCGATGAGTACCTGGACAAGATAATTGACTATATGTATAAGCTTAGCTATACGGACCCTGTGCAGGTACGAGATAAGGTACGGTCGGGCATTACTCAAGAAGTGAGGAACGCGTGGGCACTGAAGGAGCCCCATCCTACCGACTTGAACGACTACCTTGATCTTCTTCGGAAGGTTGGACACACACTGGAAGACAACACCCGGTTCAGCAACCGAGTTATCCACCCTGTCCAACGGTCTCAACCAACGGACAAGAAGGAGGATAGGTCCTCAACTTCCGGAAGGTTTAAAAAGAAGGATAAAGGTTCGGGCAGACAGAACCAGCGGTCTGCCAAACCTACTAATTTCAATGCGGGGAAACAGGCAAAGCCGGGGACTTCTGAGTATGCCCTGGCGCATAAGGAAATCCCGTCGACTTTGACCGAACGTCGGAGAAAGCACAACCAGTGCACCAAGTGTGGACAAACGGGTCACTTTTGGAGAAAGTGCACCGCGACGTCCCCAGTCGTTAGTTCGTCCAAACAGGCTCGTGGGTTGAAACGGTCAGCCCCGGTAAGCGAGCCCTCAGGTACGGACAAGCGACTAAAGCGCATTGAAGCGCCACCTCCGGCTACCTCGTCAAAGATACTTGAAGTCCGACAGGCATCACCTCAGATTATGGAGGTTGATACTGACGGCTCAGAATAGGTAAGACCCCATTCTGCGAAAGGTATAACCTTAATAACCTGTATCCATAGACCCCTGCGGGAGGGATGAAAAGGAGCCCCAGAAGTGGCTTCTGGGATGGGTAAGTACCCCTCTACTGCATGAACGACCCTGATGCTGACTACACCCAGGTGGTGTGGGCAGATAGATGTTGAGGGCCGTGTGCGGTGGACAGGGTGATCTCTCCTTTGTGGGTTTTCAGGTTATTTCCTTTGTTCTAGTTATTTGTATTTCTTTCAGGATTTCTTTACTGGGACGGACAAGTCATAGGGTATTATTTTCGGTTGAGGCTGGGAGAGATCTCACTCGCGGAGACGCTCGACATTGGGGAAGCAAGGTTGCTTCGCTTGGAACCGGTCCAACAGCGGACTTCTACCCACCTCGGGAAAATTTGTTATGTACAAGCGGGATTAGTTCAGGCTGGACTTGATTGAATAAATGATGCTATGATCAAGTTTACCTGAGGAGGGTTTAGTACCCGAAATCATGCTGGCGTGATAGTAAACACCCTAGCTATTGATAAAACGATTCCCAATCCCTTAACGTTTACCGACCCGTTGTGGCCGCTCTTGTGTCGAAAGGCAAGAGATCAGAATTAGTAAGCCAAGATGACTAAGTCCCTAAGACAAGTGAAGAGGCAGAAGCGTGATAACTTGCCTCGCCATACCAAGTCTATCCACCTGAGGGTAAGGCTAGACTGGAAGATTGGAGCTAGACAGGTAAGCGCTGAGGCGCTCCTGCTACTCGACAGTGGAGCTACTGGGCCAGTGCTTAGTAGCCGATGGGTTAAACAAACGCAGGCACCATGTGTACGACGAAAGGTACATGTGCCGATAAGCGACGCAAGCGGTAATCACATTCCGGGGTCAGGTCTGCACTATACCAAATCATTGGACATGAGAATAGGCGACCACCATAACGAAATGCGGTTTGAAGTCGCGGACATGCCCGACACCAAGGTGGACGGGTACCTACCTATGTCTTGGTTGAAGGACCATAATCCCGACATAGATTGGAAGACAGGATCACTAACCTGGCGCTCAGATTTCTGCAAGGCTAATTGCCTGGCAGAGCAGGGGCGGTTAGTGTTCATGACCGATGAAGAGTTGCTAGCTGAAGACCCTAGTAATGTGTACCTGTTGGGAATTGTACAATTCTCCGATGAGGAAGGTGCTGACATTACTGTCAAGCTACTCCCTGAGTATAAGGACTACGGGGACATCTTCAGTCAAGAACGGATTGAGGCCTTGCCGGAGCACTCAAAGTATGACCACACGATCGAGTTGCTACCCGGGACTCAACCTCCGTTTGGGCCTATCTATCCGTTATCGGAAAAGGAGCTTAAGGCACTCCGGGAATATCTCAATGACATGCTGCGAACGGGGAAGCTACGGCGATCCAGTTCCTCAGCAGCAGCCCCTATCCTCTTTGTGCCAAAACCAGATGGTACATTAAGACTGGTAATAGATTACCGAGGGCTGAACAAAATCACGGTGAAGAGCAAGTACCCTCTACCGCTGATGAATGAACTGCGAGATAGGTTAGGAAAAGCCGTTGTGTTCACTAAGTTGGACTTGAAAAACGGCTACTATCTTCTGAGGATGGCAGAAGGTGAGGAATGGAAGACGGCCTTCCGGTGCAGATATGGACTGTATGAATACACGGTCATGCCGTTTGGGTTATGTAATGCCCCGGCAACTTTCCAGAGCATGATAAATGAGGTCTTTCGAGATCTCATGGATGAAGGAGTCATCGCGTATATGGATGACATCCTGATCTACTCCGAAACTATGGAAGAGCACGTCGCGATGGTAAGGCGTGTAATGGAGAAATTGCGGAAAGCTAGACTATGTGTAAGTATGAAGAAGTCCAGTTTCCACCAACGGGAGGTTGAATTCCTCGGATATAGGATCTCCGATATGGGGATCTCTATGTTGTCGGAAAAGGTGCAGACAATCAAAGACTGGGCACCTCCGACATGCGTCGTCGACGTTCAAAGCTTTATGGGCTTTGCCAACTTCTATCGTCGGTTCATAGAAGGGTTCAGCAAGATAGCGAAACCCCTCACGGACTTGACAAAGAAGGATGTCCGATGGGAATGGACACCTGCATGTGAGCAGGCCTTCAATCATTTAAAGGAAGCGTTCACGTCCAAACCTATCCTAGCACATTTTGACCCTGAACGGCCAACACGGCTAGAAACCGACGCTAGTGACTTTGCATTAGGAGCCGTTCTCTCCCAGTTATGTGAGGATGAGAGATGGCATCCGGTGGCCTACCATAGTAGGAAGTTTCACCCAGCAGAGATCAATTATGATGTCCATGATAAGGAAATGACTGCCATCGTGGCGGCATTCAAGGAATGGGATCATCTGCTGCGCTCAGTAACGGACCAATTGGTGATCTATACGGATCATAAGAACTTGGAGTACTTTAATAGTACCAAGGTCCTTAACCGAAGGCAGCACCGCTGGGCTGAATTCCTGCAACCATTTAACTTCAAGGTGGTTTACCGAGAAGGACGGTTGAATGAGAAGGCGGATGCTTTGTCGCGGCGTAGGGACTACCGCCCTGAAGGGGGGAGTGATTTTCCGCCACAGTCGTTTTTTCGCCCCGGACAGTGGGTCGGGAGCCAGGAACGGGACATCTTGCGACCACAGGTGTTGCAAGTGTGCCAGGGATTTCGGCTCAAGTCGTCCTTTTTGGATCAGTTGCGGGTAGCGATAAGCGAAGACCAGGAGTACTTAAGGATCCTGAAGGCAACAGCTGCAGGTGACAAAGAGGTTGACCGACATTTCACGATGGAAAAGGGCTTACTCCTGTACAAGAACAGGTGGTATGTTCCCAAGGGTCAGAATCTGAAGCAGACAATCATGAAGGCAGAACATGACTCCCGAATCGCGGGACACTTCGGGACTTACAAAACCATTGGCAGGGTGAGGGCTAACTTCTACTGGCCTAAGATGGATGAGCACATCACTGACTATGTGCGGACATGTGATGCATGCCAAAGAAATAAATCCATCAGGCACAAGAAGTTCGGGCTGCTGGAACCTATCGATGTTCCTATGCGGCCTTGGACAGCAATTTCAATGGATTTCATTGTCGCGCTGCCAGAGTCCGAAGGGTATACCAAGATCTGGGTCATAGTAGACAGGTTTTCGAAAATGGCCCATTTCATACCCCTGACCACTGAGGTACCTATCAAGGAGCTTGCCTTGATATTCCTGAAGGAGGTTTGGCGCCTTCATGGACTGCCAGAGTCAATCATCTCCGACCGAGATAGCCGATTCACATCCAAGTTCTGGATGAGTCTGATGCACTTGCTGCAAGTGAAACTAAACGTTTCGACTGCATTCCACCCAGAGACTGATGGGCAAACCGAGAGGGTTAATCAGACACTGGAGCAGTACCTGCGTAGTTACTGCTCCTATCAACAGGATGACTGGGTCTCGCTGCTACCCCTTGCGGAGTATGCGTATAACACCTCAACATCAGAATCCACCAGGTTGTCACCATTTGAGATCAACTATGGGTTCAACCCACGAACAAACTGGTCGGGTGTTGTGTCTGACAACCAAGGGATACACCCAAGTAGTGAACTCTTGGTTAAGGAATGGGAAGGAACCTGGCAACAGATTCGAGAAACGATTAAACGGGCACAGGAAAGGCAGCGGAAATGATAATGAAATGCGCTTTGAAGTCGCGGACATGCCTGACACCAAGTTGGACGGGTACCTACCTATGTCTTGGTTGAAGGACCATAATCCCGACATAGATTGGAAAACAGGATCACTAACCTGGCGCTCAGATTTCTGCAAGGCTAATTGCCTGGCAGAGCAGGGGCGGTTAGTGTTCATGACCGATGAAGAGTTGCTAGCTGAAGACCCTAGTAATGTGTACCTGTTGGGAATTGTACAATTCTCCGATGAGGAAGGTGCTGACATTACCGTCAAGCTACTCCCTGAGTATAAGGACTACGGGGACATCTTCAGTCAAGAACGGATTGAGGCCTTGCCGGAGCACTCAAAGTATGACCATACGATCGAGTTGCTACCCGGGACTCAACCTCCGTTTGGGCCTATCTATCCGTTATCGGAAAAGGAGCTTAAGGCACTCCGGGAATATCTCAATGACATGCTGCGAACGGGGAAGCTACGGCGATCCAGTTCCTCAGCAGCAGCCCCTATCCTCTTTGTGCCAAAACCAGATGGTACATTAAGACTGGTAATAGATTACCGAGGGCTGAACAAAATCACGGTGAAGAGCAAGTACCCTCTACCGCTGATGAATGAACTGCGAGATAGGTTAGGAAAAGCCGTTGTGTTCACTAAGTTGGACTTGAAAAACGGCTACTATCTTCTGAGGATGGCAGAAGGTGAGGAATGGAAGACGGCCTTCCGGTGCAGATATGGACTGTATGAATACACGGTCATGCCGTTTGGGTTATGTAATGCCCCGGCAACTTTCCAGAGCATGATAAATGAGGTCTTTCGAGATCTCATGGATGAAGGAGTCATCGCGTATATGGATGACATCCTGATCTACTCCAAAACTATGGAAGAGCACGTCGCGATGGTAAGGCGTGTAATGGAGAAATTGCGGAAAGCTAGACTATGTGTAAGTATGAAGAAGTCCAGTTTCCACCAACGGGAGGTTGAATTCCTCGGATATAGGATCTCCGATATGGGGATCTCTATGTTGTCGGAAAAGGTGCAGACAATCAAAGACTGGGCACCTCCGACATGCGTCGTCGACGTTCAAAGCTTTATGGGCTTTGCCAACTTCTATCGTCGGTTCATAGAAGGGTTCAGCAAGATAGCGAAACCCCTCACGGACTTGACAAAGAAGGATGTCCGATGGGAATGGACACCTGCATGTGAGCAGGCCTTCAATCATTTAAAGGAAGCGTTCACGTCCAAACCTATCCTAGCACATTTTGACCCTGAACGGCCAACACGGCTAGAAACCGACGCTAGTGACTTTGCATTAGGAGCCGTTCTCTCCCAGTTATGTGAGGATGAGAGATGGCATCCGGTGGCCTACCATAGTAGGAAGTTTCACCCTGCGGAGATTAATTATGATGTCTATGACAAGGAAATGACAGCCATCGTGGCGGCGTTCAAGGAATGGGATCATTTGCTACGCTCGGTAACGGACCAGTTGGTGATCTATACGGATCATAAGAACTTGGAGTACTTCAATAGTACCAAGGTCCTTAACCGAAGGCAGCACCGCTGGGCTGAATTCCTGCAACCATTTAACTTCAAGGTGGTTTACCGAGAAGGACGGTTGAATGAGAAGGCGGATGCTTTGTCGCGGCGTAGGGACTACCGCCCTGAAGGGGGGAGTGATTTTCCGCCACAGTCGTTTTTTCGCCCCGGACAGTGGGTCGGGAGCCAGGAACGGGACATCTTGCGACCACAGGTGTTGCAAGTGTGCCAGGGATTTCGGCTCAAGTCGTCCTTTTTGGATCAGTTGCGGGTAGCGATAAGCGAAGACCAGGAGTACTTAAGGATCCTGAAGGCAACAGCTGCAGGTGACAAAGAGGTCGACCGACATTTCACGACGGAAAAGGGCTTACTCCTGTACAAGAACAGGTGGTATGTTCCCAAGGGTCAGAATCTGAAGCAGACAATCATGAAGGCAGAACATGACTCCCGAATCGCGGGACACTTCGGGACTTACAAAACCATTGGCAGGGTGAGGGCTAACTTCTACTGGCCTAAGATGGATGAGCACATCACTGACTATGTGCGGACATGTGATGCATGCCAAAGAAATAAATCCATCAGGCACAAGAAGTTCGGGCTGCTGGAACCTATCGATGTTCCTATGCGGCCTTGGACAGCAATTTCAATGGATTTCATTGTCGCGCTGCCAGAGTCCGAAGAGTATACTAAGATCTGGGTCATAGTAGACAGGTTTTCGAAAATGGCCCATTTCATACCCCTGACCACTGAGGTACCTATCAAGGAGCTTGCCTTGATATTCCTGAAGGAGGTTTGGCGCCTTCATGGACTGCCAGAGTCAATCATCTCCGACCGAGATAGCCGATTCACATCCAAGTTCTGGATGAGTCTGATGCACTTGCTGCAAGTGAAACTAAACGTTTCGACTGCATTCCACCCAGAGACTGATGGGCAAACCGAGAGGGTTAATCAGACACTGGAGCAGTACCTGCGTAGTTACTGCTCCTATCAACAGGATGACTGGGTCTCGCTGCTACCCCTTGCGGAGTATGCGTATAACACCTCAACATCAGAATCCACCAGGTTGTCACCATTTGAGATCAACTATGGGTTCAACCCACGAACAAACTGGTCGGGTGTTGTGTCTGACAACCAAGGGATACACCCAAGTAGTGAACTCTTGGTTAAGGAATGGGAAGGAACCTGGCAACAGATTCGAGAAACGATTAAACGGGCACAGGAAAGGCAGCGGAAATGGCATGACCAGAAACGGCTGCCATCCCCGGACTATGTTACCTTGGAAGATGTGGCTGCTGGGCGGGCTAAGAAAGCGGACCGCGTGATGTTGAACCGGAAGAACATCCGCACCAAGCGTCCCATGGAGAAGCTGGACCACCGGATGTTTGGCCCTTTCGTGGTCAAACGTCGGGTGGGTACCCGAGCATACGAACTCCAATTGCCCACCCGATGGAGCATCCACCCGGTTTTCAATGTCACGCTGCTGGAACCCTATCGCGAGGATCCGGAATCGGGTAGGATCAAGGAGATCCCTACCCCAGAGCTCGTGGACAATGAGCCCAGTTACGTCATCGAAGCTGTTGTGGACAGTCGCTGGTATGGTGGAACAAAGGCGAAGTTTCCGTCGCGCTTTGTCCAGTACCTGGTTTCATGGGAAGGCTATGGAGCTGAGGAGAACTCATGGGAGCCCTATGAGATGCTAGAAGGGACAGGCTTACAGGCCATGCTAGATTTCCACCAAAGATATCCGTCCAAGCCCAGGGACCATCGGGTCTTGGGGGAATCGAGTCGTGGAAACAAAAGACGACGCTAAACGGTCTGGGACGGACCGTAGAGAAGAGGGGAGTGATGTAACGACCCAGCATACGTGAGCTATGGCAGCCGGAACCTACACCCATACAGGTAGCCCGGAGGCGAACTGGTAGGAACCGGCAGGCAAGTGAGTACTTGACCTACGGAGACCCGATGGCCCGGGCTCCGAGATGAGCAGACTTAGTGGACACAAGTATTTAGGTACATGGCTACGCCCAAGGTTGGTGTCAGCGTACTTAGGGACCTATGAAGGGCCAATACACAGCTAGGCTGGGTAACTAGAGAAAGGCCGAGTGTGTCTATCCCCGGAAGTGGGATAGATAGGGTAACAGGAGAAAATCCACTTGTCCACCGGACAAGATTACCCTACCCTCAGAACAGGGTTACCCTGCCTTGAGGCTTGGATTACCCGGTTCAAGGGCCTGAGTTACCCTACCTGCCAATACGAAGTCCCTCGGGGAGTTTGGGAAAAATGACTGGAATGTTTGTCACACGAAGCCATGCATAATACTGGAATCTGGGGTTCCGGGAGATGCTATTGGGCGAGCTACGCAGCTACGAAGAAGCTGTAAATTGAAGACATTATTCCTATCATGCCCCTCCGGCCCCGCCTTGAGGCCCGGACGTCATGGGCAAACGGTTGCGTAGTTGTGTGCAGTCTAGCAAAGGAGGATCTTTGGAGACCCGCTTGCAACACCGTATACGTTGCTGCCGTCCAGTCGACCGTAAGCTGTTCGCAGGATATATAAGGGGGCATGGGGTGGAAGGTGGAGTACCTCCTCCAGGTTGTTTGGAGTAAAACGGACCAAAACCAGGGGAGTTAACGGGAGTTAACCGTAGGGGTCCCGCAGGTGGTCCCAGGTGGTACCGGGACGACTGGGAGCGTTTTACACCTACCAAACCTAAAAGTGTCCCCAACGCCATAGGCTCGAAAAGGGAAGTGCGGAGACACTAGAAGCATGATTCCTAGCACAGGTGAGGTGGATCCGAGGTGGTGGTCATGGGTAGCGCCCATTGGACCGCTCCCGAACCACCGTACCCTGCGGAAAACATCCGAAGCCCGAGACTCGTAAATAGTAGATAGATAAACCGCCCACGCTTGCTTCCGGGGTCAAGTAGAAATCAATGCGCATGACAAGGGTATCATAGATAGTCTAGTTCAGCAAGGTGTCCTGACAGTTAGCCACTGGCAAGTCACCGATGCGCAGAAGTTTTCACTCCGGCGGGCATAATGGTAATGCGCCGCAGAGACGGTATGCACATATGGTGAACGCCGACTAGAGAGTGTCGACACACGCATGCCTGAAAGGGGTGCCATAAGACGTGTCGGACCACCCTCAGCAGAGAAGGGTCTGCTCGAATAGTTGGAGTAAAGTGGTGGGGGAGTTTCTGGCATAACATAAAACTACCGGAACATCTATGCGAGAACTCTCCTACTCCAACAATCAATCCTCAGGAGACCTTAATTGAGTGAAGCGTCAGGCTTAACGATATTAAGTTTTACAGCCTACTTTACTCTTACATCTGTGTGAACTTTTGGCGATAGGTTTGAAGTTGCTTGGTGCGGTCGCAACCTTGGGATCCATCTTCCTAGGGGTGCCCCCGTTACAGCGTGATTTTCTGCCACAGTCGCTTCTTTCGGCTGAGACAGTGGGCTGGGAGCCAGGAACTGGGCATCATGCGACCACAAGTGTTGCAGGTGTGCCAAGGAATGCTGCGCCAGTCTTCCGTTTTGGATCAACTAAGGGTAGCGATAACCGAAGACCAGGAGTACTTAAGAATCCTGAAGGCAACAGCTGCCGTTGACAAAGAAGTCGACCAACATTTCATCGTGGAAAAGGGCTTAATCCTGTACAAGAACAGGTGGTATGTTCCCATGGTTCAGAATCTCTTTTTTTTTTCTTTTTTTTTTCTTAACTCATTTCATTTGATTATTGTAAATAGGTACAAAGAACGCATTCACGGTTAGCGGTAAAGCGATAAAGACCTCCAACCACAGTCCTAGCACCTGTAGCAAGGCATGGAAAACCCTCTAGGGTATAAAAACCCGGACCCCCAGTGTGCAGCTGAATACGGCGAACCCAACACCTTCACAGACGTGTAGCATCTGGAGAAAGCCACTCCCGATAGTGAGACCGCGGTTAGATCCCCACAAATTAGAAACCCCCAAGACCCGGAAAGGAGAAATATACCCCACACTCTCCCACCTCTAAAGCAAATGCCTTGTAGCAAGGGCACTTAATGCCCAGGCACAACAAAGGGCAATGGACGAGCTAGGTTCCTGAGGGGCCAGGGATGAAAGCACGGAATCCCGAGGGAGGAGGACAGATCGGGGCCGTGTGGCAGGCGAAGCTGACCCCGTGCCCACCGGGACAGAGAGTAGGTGGCAGTAAGGCGCCAGCTGAGGTGTGGATGACTTCCGTAGAGAAAGTCAGAGCCGGAAAGAGGAGGCAGAGGGGATGCCAGCCCAGCAGAGAGATTGCCAGTCGAGGAGGATTGAGGACGTGCCGAGCAGCAACAGAGCCAGGCCGAAAGGTGGCCAGCCGAGGCTGGTGGGGAGCAAGCGGGGAGTAGAGCTGCCGCATGGAGAGGAGGTACGGCCCTGAGGACCCGGGCAGTAGGGTGCCAGCGGACGCGAAAAGAGAGAAGTGGGAAGGCCCAAACCAAGTGAGATGGCAAACGATACGGCAGCAGGCTGCAACTCGGGTCACAGGCACCATCCCCCCCCAGGCACAGCACAGTGTTTTACCCCTTCTCTCATATAGTCCCTTGTTCTCCGGGAGAAAGCGTTACTTACTGGACGGGATACCATAACTGTGCTATGCCAGGAGGAAGGACCAGGCCCTCGATAGCCCAGAGGACCAGCAAGCAGACTGACCGTCATACCAAGCGCTCCCAGAAGAAAGCCGACCATGCAAATGCTAAGCGAGCCTAGCAAAAGCGGGAAAGTATGGAAGGGGAACCACCATGAGGCAGTCCCAGACAGAAGAGAGCGTCCACATGAGCATTAACTCTGGGGAGGGAAGGTGGAGGCCGTAGGTAGTGCCTGGCCAAGCGAGGGAGGAAAAGGAGTACTGCAGCACCCCCAGGAGGGGGGGTGCGAGACCCATAGTTGTGATGATAGTTCTCTGGTGTTGAGTCGTTCCCAAATGGGAAATCTTTTTCAATGACCGGAGTTGTAACGGAGACAGAGTGTGCCAAGGCTCAAAATCTGCTTTCTTTTTTTTTTTTTTTAACTCATATGTTTATTGTTTATTGCACAAAAAGGCGTATGCACCTCGCGGTATGACTTACAAAAAGCATTAATTCCAAAACACCATCCTCGCCCCAAGGAAAAATCACCCCAAGTCCCTCTGGTCTCGGACCAACCGCACAATCCCTCGCCAACCCTCAAGCCCTCAGCCAGCCACAAGAGAAACTAAGAAACCCAAGCAACAGGAAGAGCAGGAAGCTACGAAAAACCTACTGGCGACATCTCAACAAAAAATAAAAATCCGCCAAAAAGGTGCCCTCACGGGCAAGGGCGGCAACACCAGTGTGCAGTCAGACCTATGGAAGGGTCCTGGCCGAACGGCCTAATTGATCGCCGAAAGGCAGTGGCCCGGGGGTGCGGCCGCAGTGGACTGATGGCAGTAGGGTTCCAGCTGAGGAGGTTGGGTGACACTGCGGGCAGCATCAGAGCCTGAGAGAAAGGTGGCCGGCCAAGGCTGGCTGGGAGCAAGCAGGCAGAGGAGCTGCTGCATGGTGATGAGGTAGGGCCCCGAGGACCCGGGCAGTAGGGTGTCAGCCGACGCGAAGAGAGAAAAGTAGGAAGGCCCGAACCAAGTGGAATGGCCCACGATACGGCAGCAGGCTGCAACTGGGGTCACAGAAACCATCCCCCCTCTAGGCAAAGCACAGTGTTTTACCGCTTCTCTCATGTAGTCCCTTATTCTCCGCGAGAAAGCATCAGTTAGTGGATGGGATACCATAACCGTGCCATGCCAGGAGTAAGGACCAGGCCCCCGATAGCCCAGAGGACCACCAAGCAGACTGACCGTCCAACCAAGCCCTCCCAGGAGATAGGGGACCGTGCAAATACTAAGCAAGCCTAGCAAAAGCGGGAAAGTATAGGAGGGGAACCACCATGAGGCAGTTCCAGACAGAAGAGAGCGTCTCCAGGAGGATTAACTCAGGGGGAAGGAAGGCGGAGGCCATAAGTAATGCTTGGCCAAGTGTGGAGGGAAAAGAAGTAGTCTAGGGCCCACCAGCGGGGTGGGTGCAAGACCGGAAAAGTGGTGATGGTTCTCGGGTGTTGAGTCGTTGCCGATTAGGAAATCTTTTTCAATGACCGGAGTTGTAACGGAGATGGAGCGTGCCAAGGGTCAATTTCTGAAGCAGGCAATCATGAAGGCCAAACATGACTCCTGAATCGCGGGACCCTTCGGGACTTACAAGACTATTGGCAGGGTTAGGGCTAACTTCTATTGGCCTGAGATGGATGAGCACATCACTGACTAGGTGCGGACATGTGATGCGTGCCAAAGAAATAAATCCCTGAAGCGCAAGAGGTTCAGGCTGCTTGAACCTATTGATGTTCCAATGCGGCCGTGGACAGTGATTTCAATGGGTTTTATTATAGCGCTGCCAGAGTCCGAAGGGTATACCAACATCGGGGTTATAGTGGACAGATTCTCGAAGATGGCCCCTTTCACACCCCTGATCCCGGAGGTACCTATCAAGGAGCTTGCCTTGATATTCCTGAAGGAAGTTTGGCGCCTTCATGGACTCCCAGAGTCAATCATCTCCGACCGAGATAGCCGATTCACACCGAAGTTGCGGATGAGTCTAGTGCACTTGTGGCAAGTGAAAGTAAACGTTTCGACCGCACTCTACCCTGAGACTGAGGGGCAGACCGCGAGAGTTAATCAGACACGGGAGCAGTACGTGTGTAGTTACTGTTCCAACCAACAAGATGATCGGGTTTCCCTGTTACCCCTTGCGGAGTATGCATACAACACCTCAACATCAGAATCCACCAGGTTGTCACCTTTTGAGATCAACTATGGGTTTAACCCAAGGACAAACTGGTCGCCTATCATTTCTGATAACCAAGGAATAAACCCTAGTAGTGCACTCTTGGTTAAGGAATGGGAAGGAACTGGGGCAGAGATTCGAGAAACGATCCAACGGGCACAGGTAAGGCAACAGAAATGGCATGACCAGAAATGGTTGCCATCACCGGACTACGTCACCCTGGAGGATGTGGCTGCAGGGCAGTCAAAGAAAGCGGACCGCGTGGTGTAGAACCGAAAAAACATCCGCACGAGGAGTCCAGTAGTGCAGCTGGACCAGTGGATGTTTGGGCCTTTCGTGGTCAAACGTCGGGTGGGTAACCAGGCCTATAAACTCCAACTCCCCACTAGATGGAGCATCCACCCAGGTTTCAATGTCATGTTGCTCGAACCCTATCGTGAGGATCCGGAAACAGGTAGGGAAAAGGAAGCCCCTACCACGGAACTTGTAGACAATGAGCCCAGTTACGTTATTGAAGCTGTTGTGGACAGCCAATAGTAGTGAGAAGTGAAGGGGAAGTTTCTGTTGGGCTTTGTCCAGTACCTGGTTTCATGGGAAGGATATGGGGCTGTGGCGAATTCATGGGAGCCCTATGGGATGCTAGAGGAGAGAGGCTTGCAAGCCATTCTGGATTTCCACCAAGGATATTCGTCCAAGCCCAGGGATCATCGGGTCTTAGGGGAATCCAGTCATGGGAATAAGAGATGACGCTAGCGGTCCGGGACAGACTGTAGAGAACAAGGGACAGCAGTAACAACCTATCATACATGAGCTATGGCAACTGGAACCTATACCCATACTGGTAGCCAGGAGGCGAACTGGTAGGAACCGGCAGGCCAGTAAGTACTTAACCTATGGAGACCCCATGGGCTAGGCTCCGAGAATGAACAGAATTGTCTGGTCAGGGACTTAGGTACCTGGATACACCCGGGAGCGGTGTCAGTGTACTTAGGGACTTCTGCAGGGCCAGTTGCTCAGCTAGGCGGGGTAACTGGAGACAGGCCAGAAAGGTCTATCAGCGACGGGATAGACAGTGTAACAGGGAAAAGTTATCTTGTTCGCTAGACAAGGTTACCCTACCCTCAGGATCTGGTTACCCTGCCTTGGGGCTTGGGTTACCCCCCCCAAAGTCCTGAGTTACCCTACCTTTGAATACAAAGTCCCTCGTGGAGTTCGGAAAAATTGACTGGAATGTTTGTCACGCAAAGCCATGTATGATACTGGGATCTGGGGTTTGGGGGGATCCTATTGGCCGAGCTAGGCATCTCTAAAGAAGCTGTAAATTGGAGACATTATTCCTTTCATACCCCTCCGGCGCCGCCTTGAGGGCCGGACGTCATGGGCAAACGGTTGTGTAGTTGTGTGCAGTCTAGCAAAGAGGAATATTTGGAGATATCCTTGCAACACTATATACGTCGCTGGCGTCCGGTCGACTGCAAGCTGTTCGCAGGATATAGAAGGGGACATAAGGTGGAAGGTGGAGTACCCCCTCCCAGTTGTGTGGAGTAAAACGGACCAAAACTAGCGCAGTGAACGCGTGTTAACCATGGGGGTTGCGAAGGTAGTCCCGGATGGTGCCGGGGCGACTGGGAGAGTTTTACACCTACCAAGCTCGAAGGTGCTCCCAACGCTATAGGCTCTGAAAGGGAAGGGCAGAGACACTAAAAGCATGATTCCTGGCACAGGTAAGATAGATCAGAGGTAGTGGTCATGGGTAGTGCCCATTCGATCACTCCCGGACTACCGTGCCCTGCGGAAGACACCGGAACCCCTAGACCCATAAATGGTAAATAGAAAAACTGCTCATGGTAGCCTCCAGAGTCAAGTAGAGATCGACGAATATGGGAAGGATGTCATAGATAGTCTAGCTCCTGAAGTGCCTTGACTGTGAACCGCTGGCCACACACCGATGCACACAAGGTTTCACTCCGGCGGGCGAAATAGAAATGCACCGCAGAAACGATAACCGCATAAGGTGAATGCCAACTAAAGTGTGTCGACACATGCATGCCCGAAGGGTAGGCCAGGAGACGTGTCAGAGCACCCTTCGCGGAGAAGCGTGTGCTCGCATGGTTGGACTAAACTTTTAGCGGACCTTCTGGCATAAGATAAAACTACCTGAAAGTCTATGGGAGAACTCTCCTACTCCAACAATCAATCCCCTCGAGACCTTAATGGAGTGAAGTGTCAGGCTTAACGATATAAAGTTTGACCGCTTACTTTACTCTTACATCTGTGTGAACTCTTGGCAATAAGTTTCAAGTGGTTTGGTGCGGTTGCAACCTTGGGATCCATCTTCCTAGGGGTGCCCGCGTTACACATGCTTCCTGCGGGTTGATGCAGATGGATGGGAAATCTACTTGCATTGATAAGTCTGTTACCGCAGCTGATCACTCCGTATACAGAGAAAGGACCAGTAACTGCTTGCCACGGTGAAGGGGTTCAAGTGGCTATGATTAGCACCAATGCAGTGTGGAGAGGGATTGGACACCCTTCCCGCTGTTCGAGGAAATCAGAGTCAAGCTGGGCAAAGGTTTTCAGGATCTACAAAGTTCGCAGGGAGGAAAGGTGGGAGGAATAGATAGGCCACGAACACCCCGACATGGAATATAAATATCCTGGTGCCTCCCACGCTTTACAGATCATCAGCGACGGACAAGAGATCTTGTCAATATATTCGTTCTACGATACACTTTTGCGCTTCGGGTTGACACATCAAGTGACCCTTTCTAGAAATCTCTTGGTCATGTATCGGGCCTTAATCCAGACTCGCTTGTCCTTTCAGTTGGCTACCGCCTAACACTATATTGATATCTTGCATACTACTGAAGCTCAGAACCACCTCTTTCAAGGAGCCTGCAGGGCCGGTTATCAAAAGCCCTTAACCATTATCTCAACTTTACCTCCAACGAAACCCACACATCTACAAGATCGAGTTTGATCACACCATAAGCGAAGTGTTTTACGATGAGAACCTTGCCTTCTGATTCACTGATCATGGAATCAAGTGGGCCCTTAAACACCTCACAGTTATAGAAAGAAGAAGGAAGATGTCGCAACCAAGGATTGAAGAAGGGTCAAAAGACTCTAGCGACACCGACATGCTGCATGCTGAGAGACAGCAGCGGCTAATCTCCGCATGGGCACCGGGCCAAGATAGCCCCTATCCACCCCCACCACCACCTCCAGGAGGTGACATCCCACCACTACGGCTATGTTCCACACCCATACCAAGGAACGCGTTGGGGCCATCAGTGCCCCGAGGCCCAACCCAAAGCGTCACAAAAAGACAAAGCGGGCAGAGGTTACACTCTGGGACCCCAACCCCTCAGGTGCTACTGACTTGGGCATCTTCGCTGCATACATTGGAACACTGATCAGGCAGTTGGACAGCAGTGTTACCCAAACCCAGAACAACCAGATGGTTGCCTATGGGACCCTTTCTGACGAGGGGAAAGAGATGGCAGAAGGTCTTGCTCAAGTAAGAGAGCAACCTCTGAACGGGGAGAAGCTGGTTGAGGAGGAATTCGCGCTCTGGCAATATAAGGGTAGGAAACTGTAGGGGGAGGTAGTGGCCGAGATCACCAGATTGAAAGCCGTGATCGAAGCGGCACATGCTTGCATGCACAAGCGATTGGAACAGCAAGCGGCAGTCAGCGGACAGCTGCACCAGGATCTGGGATGCACCATCCAAGAATCGGTAAGTAGAGACCAAGAGCGCTATACAGGCCTGGATAGACTCCCGAAGGAGTTAGATGAGGAATGGCGATGTCGTGGAACCCGGGAGCTGCAGTTTGTTACCAAACTACAGACACTCGATAAGAAGGTAACAACCGGGCTTAGGGACGTGCAACAGAACATGACCCAGATGTTTGCCCAGGCAACAAGGGAAATGACGGCACTGGTGCAAACAGTGTGGGGATCACATCAGGGGGGGATCTACCCATGATAGCAAAACCAGGTGAGGAAGATCAGGGCCGTCCCAACAAGTCAAGAGAAAGGAACCCGCGGAACAAGACACCTGGCCGGAGATCATACGGAGTGGCCAAGAAAGAACCTCAGCATCTCAAAATGTGGCCGGAGGAGCAGGCGACCAAGACCAAGGGGACGACGGGTGGGATAACGGAGGAGAAGGACCAAGCCGCCGGCCAAGTGCAGTGCCCCTACGAACGCAACGGACGGCCAAGGAAGAGGAGGAACATCAGATGATGTTGCAGTTGGCCAAGGAGTTGGCCCAACAAACTGCTTTGCATCAGAAGAAGCCCGCCGACCCTCTCTTCGTATATGAAGCCAAGTCCTACCAGGATATAAAGACCGGGCTGCACGCGTGCCAGGACTACTTTAGCCGAAATCCCATGCTATGGATGGAGGATAAAGATAGGATTATCTACGCCTTGGGAAGGACGAAGGGTGCCGATGTGACACCCTTCAGCAATTGGCATTGGAAGAGCATGGAAAAGCCTGAAGCGTATGCCGCTCATACTGAATTGCTGACGTGGGAACAGTTTCGGCCCAAGATCATCATACGATTCTCAGTGATCAAGGAGGACCGGAAGGCCCTGGCACAGATAGGAAAGATCAAGTACGAGAAGGATATCGACAAGGACCTTCCCAAGATGGAGAACTTGAACATCAAAGCCAAGCTTCCAGGAACGGCGTAGAGGAAGAGGAGCGAGGACCGACTACCGGAGGCAGTACTGAGACGGTTGTCACACAAGCGATATGACGCTGAGCCCGAATGGCTGAAGCACCTTCGAGCTATCAGAAACCAGGAGGAGGCTTTCCGCGACAGCGAACGGCAACGACGAGACAATCCATCCAGCCCGTCAAGTTCTTCCGGGCCACTGAAACGATGACGGGAGCACAGAAAAAGGGAGCCGAAGTGAGGAAAGGAAGAAGGGCAACCTAGCAAGTTCCAGAGGAAGACGGCACCTGGGAACTTCAAGTCCACAAGGTTCGCCTAAACCAACAAATTGACCAAGACCTGTGGGGTAGAGCATACTGGATGCAAGAAAGCTCACCAGGGAATACCCCAAAACTTGATGGACCAACGCCCGGAAAGTAAAAGCTGCACCCGGTGCGGAATCACCAATCACCAGTGGGGAGCTTGTAGGAAGGGAGCCGTTGTCGCAACAATGGGACAGCGGAAAGCAGCGAAGTTTAGGCCCCAAAACATGGAGGTTCGGAATACCGCCCCAAGGCCAGTGGTGAACCAAACCCATGTGCCACCAGCACCTAGACTTTGGGAGTTGTCAGATCAAGAAGGGGGATAGGTGGGACAAGCGGGAGCCCTGTATAAAAACCACGACCTACGTTCCAAGCTAGGGCAACGGCTTAGTCAAGAATGTCGACGAACCATACTGACTGGGTTCTGACCGTGGGCAGGGACAAATGTGTGAAAGGCATAAAAAAGCCTGTATGATGGAGAAAGTTAACCCATCTCAGGGGGATGAAATCGATTAGGACCCCCGACCTGGACATGGGACGGCAAGACTTTATACTCCTCCCTGGGTAGAGAAGGTTCGAACCCAACAGTCATGAAAAGGGGACTGTTACGGGGGGCAACTCAGGGCACCCTGATGCTTTCCTCCAAAGGTCATACACGGGAAATGAGTCAGGATAGCGCAGGACCACCTGAAGGCGCTTCCCCAGTACTAGGATGGCGCCACCTGCGACGGCGAGTGGGTAGGCTGCCGGTTGCTATGCGAGATTAAGGCCCGCGTGCGCGCCTTAAGACGTACACGATGGCTGGAATCGAACACCTAAGGCCAGGGTAGAAAGGTCGCTCCCTCATCCATGCATTGGTGGTATAGACCAGTATGATTAAATATCATCATTGAGGAGAAAGAAGATAAGACAAAAGCCGCACACCGCAGGGACCGAGTTTGTCTGCCAAGGCCTGAATGGCCGAAATTGTGAGGGCACAATAACAAACACGCAAGATTATTGAATGCCCAGAAAATGTCCAGTAACCGAAGACAGGGTAACCCTGCAGAGGAGCCAAAATGACAGAAGACTCAGGTCCCAACACCTATACATTACGAGTACCCACAGGGTACAGCGCACCTGAGAATACAATAGGAGCAAGTACCGATTCCGGTGTTATTAGACTCGGGCTCGCAGATCTTTGTCATACAAGAGGCACTAGTCGAAAAACTGGGGCTGGCAACCATAAGGCAAGATACGCCAGTTAGTATGACCGGGTTTGACGGTGTAAAGATCCAAAATGAATGAAGGTGCTATACAACCCCTACCATGCTAGAAATTGGTACTAACCGACATTGGTCAGAAATTACCTGTGAAGTCATAAGCCAGGGGATCCATGACTTGATAATACCTTTTGATTGGTGGCATCACCAACATCCCCTATCATTCATTTAGGATGCAAGCCGGAGGGAGTTCCAGGCGGAGCAGTGTAAGGAACAGCTGGACCCCAAAGATGAAGGAATCTGCATTGAGTGGGATGAGCCAGTAGCCTCAGACCCTGCAGCCAGATACGTGGGCCAAATCGCAGGCCCAGAAGACCCCGAGCCAGTAGTGATGGAGACTCTCCCAAAACCCTCCCGGGAGTACGCCGATCTCTTCTTGCCTCAGGCAGCGGAACGGCTCCCGAATCACAATACCTTCAATCATGAGACCAAGGTGGTTAAAGACTAGAGGCCCCCATGGGGCCAATATACCCGTTGGCTGAAAATGAACTAACGGTATTGTGAGAATACCTGGACAAAATGCTGTGCGAGGGAAAGATAATACCAAGCCAGTCACCTGTAGGTGCATCAATACTGTTTGTGCCAAAACATGACAGACGGCTGAGGCTATGTTTGGACTACCGCAGGCTGAACAAGGTTACCATCGCCAACAAGTACCCCCTGCTGCTCCTGAATGAACTCTGAGACCGTGTCGTCGTGTCCTGTATCATTACCAAGTTAGACCTAAAGGATTGGTACCACCTGACAAACATAAAAAAAGGGGACGAATGGAAGACGGCCTTCTGCACTCGGTACGGTCATTACGAGAATCAGGTGATGCTGTTCGGGCTAGTCAACGCACCCGCCACTTTCCAAGACATGATGCATGTGGTCCAGAGGAGATTCCCAGACTTGGGAGCAGCTGTGCGCATAGATGACGCGCTAATTTACACCAAGACTGAGGAGGGCCACGTCAAGTTGGTAAAGGAGGTATTAACCGAGTTGCGGAAGTACCGCTTAGCAGTGTCTATCACGAAATCAATATTCCACACCAAAATAGTGGAGTTTCTGCGATACATAGTGAAGACGGATGGGATCACCAGCAGTGATCGAAAGGTCAAAGCCATAAGGGAATGGAAGAGACCTGAGTCCGTAAAGAACATACAAATCTTTATGGGATTTGCAAAATTCTAGGGGAGATTTGCCAAGAATTTCTCAGGAACTTGTAAATCCATAACCGAGTTGTTGAAATGCAACCCCAAAGGATTTGACTGGGGAAAGGAGCAGGAGGAGGCTTTCGAATTCCTGAAGAAACACTTCGTAATGGCACCTTTTCTAGCACATTTCTACCCAGACCGAAACATGGTAGTGGAAACGGACGTAAGTGATTTCGTGCTAGGGTGCATCCTGTCACCATACATCGAAAAAAGACAGCAGCCAATAGCATTTCTCTCCCCGAGACTCAAGTCGGCGGAACGCAACTACGACGTTTACGATAAGGAGTTGCTCGCCATAGTTGAAGCATTGAAGGAATGGCGTCACTACCTCGCGGGAACTAGCGAACCCATCCTGGTATTTACGGATCATCAGAATCTACAATACTTGACATGACCAAGGCCTGAAGTGCCAGGCAGATAAGGTGGGCACAGAAGTTGGCAGATTACAACTTCAAAATCATGTACCGACTAGGGACGCGTGGCGGGAAACCGGATGCACTAAGCACACGGCTGGAGTACCGTCCCGAGGGTGGGGCTGCTCAAAGCCAGAAGCTTCCAATTTTAAACCCCGCACCTTTTGACCAGGTTATGGTTATAGTGGTAGGACGAGAAGGGCAACCTGGTCTAAGTCAGAGGACACCCGAACCTGAATACCTCCCAGCCATGCCGTTACAACCAGAAGCTCGAATTCCAACAAGGGGCTCAAGCGAAGCGGCCGGACATGACATCTACAAACTGAAAGAAACAGTAGTGCCTGCTCGCGGACAACCGACAGTAGTCACTGGAATAGCCTTCACGTTACCAGAGGGAACCTACGGCCTAGTAGCCCCGAGAAGCGGCCTTGCCATCCGCCATGGGATCATGGTGGGGGCAGGAGTCATTGCCCGGGACTACCTAGGTGAGGTAAAGGTATTACTGTTCAATCTGAAGGACCAGGGCAAGCATGTGGGGAAGAGCAAACGAGTTGTGCAACTCGTAATAGAAAAGATTCACAATGGGGAGCTCCACGACATGATAGAGCTGAACAATACTGACAGGAGCCAGGAAGGATTCGGAACCACAGGAACCAGTGTGGTCGAAACCCAGACCAAAACCTGTCAACTAAGAGAAGAGAGCGGGCTAAACCAACACTTCGATGAGTGCGATCTGGGACAACACAAGGCCCTGACCGTGGAAGAAACCGTGCTAACCAATGCAGTGGTTATCAAGGCAGCGGCACGGATATTTGATGCCCAATTCCGGAAACAGGTGGAGGGGAAGAGAGAAGTGGACCAGGACTGGAAGGTCAGGAGAAGGGAGTTGGAAAGACTCCGAGATGAGGGAAAAGATATGCCGATGCACTGGTCCTTGGCGGGTGGCCTCCTGTATTACAAGCAATGACTGTTCATTCCAAAGAACCAGGACCTACAAATGCTGATTGCTCCGAGCAGCCACAACTCCAAGGTCCCTGGACATTTCGGCCAGAAAAAGACAGTGGAACTCATAACCAGGGACTTCTACCGGAAAGGTCTCGCGGAATGGATAAATGACTACGTACGGTCATGTGATGAGTGTCAACACAACCAAGTGCCACGGCATGCAAGATACGGGTTTCTACAGCCATTGGAAATACCCTATGCAGCATGGACCTCTATCTCTACCAACTTCATAACGCAGCTACCGAAGTCAGAAGGGAAGACTCACACCATGGTGGTAGTTGACCATTGCACCAAGGTGGCCCACCTTATAGAGCTTAGGGAAAAGGCAACGGCAAAGGATGTAGCCCAGATGTTCCTCCAGGAAGTGTGGAAACTACATGGGCTACCCACTGAAATCATCTCAGATATGGATACGAAGTTCGCAGGAGAATTTTGGCAATCCCGCTGCAAACTCATAGGCATTAAGCGAAAGTTGTCAATGGCATACCATCCTCAAAGAGACGGACAAACTGAGGGAGCCAACCAAGTGCTGGAAGGCTATCTCCGAAGCTTCGTCAACTACAATCAGGATGACTGGCACTAGCTGCTCCCATTAGCAAAGCATGCCTACAATAATTCCATTGCCAGTGCGCATGAACTCACTCCGTTCTACGTGAACTATGGATACCACCCACAGACGGAGTGGGTGAAGGAGCGGGAAGCTCGAAATCCTGGAGCCACCATGTATGCTCACTGGATGAAGGCGATACATGGACAGGCGATGGCCACCTTGAAGGCAACCAGAGAAGCAATGGGACGGTACCATGACAAGAAAGTAAGGCCACAACCAAACTTTCAGACTGGGGACTTGGTGATGCTTAACGCCAAGAACATTTGTACCAAACGACGCTCCAAAAAGCTTAGCCCAAAACTATATGGGCCCTTCAAAATCCGGGAGCAGCGGGACAATGGCGCATTCAAGCCGGAAATCTGAGAACGCTGGAAAAGCCATCCCGTCTTCCATCTATCATTGTGAGAGCCTTATCGGATGTCCATTCGACTGGCTCGGGAACAACCTCCCCGAGTGCCCGAGGAGATAGATCGTGACGGGGAATGGGATGTTGAAAAGATGGTCAAAAGCGAGGTCATTTCATACACTCACAGGGTTCACGGACACATGAGGAGGATCCCTGAACTTAGGTATTTTCTGAAGTGGCAGGGGTTCTGGGAGGATGAAAACACCTGAGAGCGACCGGAACATTTGGGGCATGCGGCGGAGCTGGTAGAAGGGTTCCACGGAGGGAACCCCAAGATGCCGCGGATGTAGAGGAAGGCTGACAAGGAAAAAGGTTTTCCTAGCTGTGGCTAGGTAAATGCGAACAGGTTTTTCATCCTATCTTGCCGAGTTCTTAAAGAAATTTAATTTGTACACTATTAGAAAAATAGGGTTTTAGAGATTCGGGCCGAACTCTTAGAGAGGGGAGCTCGTGTTACATATAAGACGAACTGGCATAGCGTAATGGGCATGTCACGTGATCATTGGCAAAATGTCATGTGTTCGATCCCAGGGTCCATCGAGGTATTTGGGGAATAAGTTAATTTCTACCAATACAACGCCGGTACTAAACCCGCATTCACGCCACCACCGGAGGTCACCGACGGCAGGGTTTTCGCTGAGTCTGCAAGAGAGGACTCTCGGCTATCCTGACAAGGTCGAGGAGAACTAAATTGGGCCCTTGGTTGTGGAGATAAATGGATGCAAAGATCCCTCAGATGCACCAGCAGATGGATAGCAACTGGGGGGAGCTCCGCTACTCCGATAGGAGTCCCCAGCTGCCATGCAGGCAGCGAGACTGTATTTCAAGTCCGTTGGTGGAGGAATGCAGAGGAAAATCCAGATGAGGGAACGACGCCCAAGAGACGATCGTTTACACACACCCCAATGACATGACAAGGTAGAGTCAGATGAGGGCCTACTGCGTGAAGAGATCAACCCTGAGCCCAACGAGGCCTAAACGCCATTGGTGTGATGAGATAGGAACATGCTTCCTGTGGGTTGATGCAGACAGATGGGAAATCCACCTGCATTGATAAGTCTGTCGCCGGAGCTGATGACTCCATATGCAGAGAAAGGACCAGTAACCGCTTGCCACTGTGAAGGGGTTCAAGTGGCTATGATTAGCACTAATGCAGCGAGAAGAGGTGTAGGACACCCTCCCCGCTGTTTGAGGAAATCAAAGTCCAGTGGGGTAAAGGTTTTCAGGGTCTACGAAGTTTGCATGGAGGAAAGGTGAGAGGAATGGATAGGCCGCGAACACCCAGACGTGGAATATAAATATCGAGGTGCCTCCCACGCTTTATAGATCATCAGCGACGGAGAAGAGAACTTATCAATATATTCGTTCTACAATACACCTTTACGCTTCTGGTCGACACATTAAGTGAGCCTTCTTAGAAATCCCTTCGTCATGTATGGGCCATAGTCCAGACTGGCTTCTCCTTAGAGACCGCCTAACAACCCTGGACTACCTTCAGGACGCCGGCAGTTAATACCCGTTAACTCCTTCTGTTTTGGTCCATTTTACTCTGAACAACTTGAAGAAGGTACTCCAGCTTCCACTGTGTGCCCCCCTATATATCGCACGAACAGCCTACAGTCAACCGGACAGCAGCGATGTATAAGGTGTTCCAAGCAGGTCTCCACAGATTCTGCCTTGCCAGACTGGGCACAACTACACAATCGTTTGCCCATGACATCCGGGCCTCAAGGCAGGGGTGGAGGGGTATGATAGGAATAATGTCTCCCTTCCACAGCTTCTTCGCAGCTGCGTAGGGCACCCAAAAGCGTCATCCGGAACCCCAGAAACCCATGTTATGCAAGTCTTCGTGCGACAATCATTCCAGTCATTCCCCCCGTACTGCCAGAGGGACTTCATATTGCAAGCAAGGGTTACTCAGGACTTTGGACAGGGTAACCCAAGCCTTATAGCCAGGTAACCTGAGCCTGAGAGTAAGGTAACCTTTTCCGCTGGACAAGATGACTTTTCCCTGTTACCCAGCCTACTCCTGCACGGGAGATAGACACTTCTGACGTTTCTCCAGTTACCCCGCCTAACTGAGTAACTGCCCCGCCAGAGGTCCCTAAGTACGCTGACACCACTCCCGGGTGTGCCAAGGTACCTAAGTATCTGGCCAGCTGATTCTCTACATCTCGGAGCCTGGGCCATCGGGTCTCTATAGGTCAAGTACTATCTTCCGTGCCAGTTCCTGCCAGTTGGCCTCCTGGCTACCTGTATGGGTGTAGGTTCCGGCTGCCATGGCTCTTGTTTGTGGGGTCATTACAGTAGTAGACCAATTTCCTTGGTATAAAATTCCTGTCCCCCAACTTCTATTAATGGACGTCTTTCAGATCTCCTAGGTGTGCTGTATTTCAATGGAGGCTTTCAGACACACAGGTCCATAGAATAAACCCATTTAGATCTAGGTTCGTGGAGCAGACAATTGTAGAGATCAGTGAGGCAAGTATATTGCATAACTATTAAGACTTGTCAAGATAAGAAACATCTTGTACAAGGACAGAAATGTCAGTAGACTCGCTTAGGTTCAAGTACTAGATCCTGTGAATAGCATGAGATTTCACAATATAAGTCCACCCACACAGGTTTACAACAAGTATGGTTGCTACAATATACGAATGGTTGATAAAGCAGTAATGATTGGCTAGCTGTATTTGGTTCCCAGCAGGGAGAGGTACCAGTTAGTGAATGACTAGATTGCTTTATAAATATTCAATTAGAAATATTGAATTTCTATATATACTTATAAAAACTCTATAAGAATTGTAATAATGGTACTAGCTAAGTACAGTAAAAATTGGAAACTAACAATAGGGAGAATGTGTGGAGTCCAAAGTCAAAAGACCAGTAGTAATATCAGTAGTGGGGATTGTGGTAGACACAATCTATTCTGTAAGCTAATTAGAAAAGAGGGCAAAGATCTTTCACAACTAACAAGCTGACTTCTACTACCATGTTTACATTATATAGGTTTTTCCACTGCTATCCTGACCTGAAGGCTATAACAAAAAGCGCTAGAGATGGTAGTAGAAACAACCACATAGTATAAGAAGGATGGTCAGACTCAGCATACAGGTACCAGATACCAAGTAGATCCTCAAATCACTTCTGAATTATGTGTATAAAGCATTTATTATGTGGTGCTACCATATAGCTGGTGGCCATAGAAGTGGGTTGGTCCAGTAAGGCTGTATTGAGAAGACTAATATCAGGAGACAATAGAGTAAAGTCTGCCAGATAATATAAGTGCATAGAGTAAAATATTGAATAACATGCGCATGAATGGGGTTCATGACAAAGATGTAGAAAGCTGGGTACTGTAGTTGTAATATGGGAATACATTAGACATACTGCAGAAAACAAGTTTGCATCAAGAGAGTCTGCATATAGATAGTGAAGAAAACTGACCTGTTATGTCAGGATACAGATATTCTTTATCCAATGTGACAGTGTTTTTTTTACTGATATTTTTACTGTAAGGGCTATAATTGAGCCATATTACAGACACTTAACTGCATGGGGATCATGCTAACTAGAGTGTATGAACATATGTATACCAACATGATACAGGAGCAGTGCTGAACAACCTTTGGTAGAGAAGAATGTATTTAAAAGGTTAGAATAAACTGATAGGAGAGTTTCTGGTATAAATTCTAAGAACATAAATCTATGCGAAATATCTCCTATTCCAACATAATCGATATCCTATAGAGACCTTAATTGAGTGAAGCATTTAGCTTAATAATATTAAGTTTTACCATTTACTGTGCTCTTACAATTGTGTATAGACTTTTGGCAATAGGTTTATACTTGTTACATATGGTCACCATCTTTAGATCTATTGTCCAGAGGGTACCCCCACTACAAGTAGCGATGGCAGATAACTTGATAGATGCCTTTAACTTGCCCATGTTGAACTGCCATTATAGATATATTAATTGTTTGAAGAGAAAGTCACTTGATATAGTTGCAGCATACTTCTCTGTTGTAGTAAATATCTATATTTATTAGATTATAGTTTATTCATAAGGTTTTATTAACTTCAGTATTTATTTGTAATCTAAGCTTTAGTAAATACCACAATATACATTTCAAGATATAATCTAAAAAGTTTAAATAATAAAGAAAATGCTTTCTACCTCAGAAACAAATAATCTACAAATACACAAATAATCATATTACAATTGAATATACCTATAGAGTAATAATACTAAATAGAGATATTTTACAAAGTAATTTAATAAGATAGTCCTTCGACTTAGCCAGCTACTTGTTTCATTGATCTTTAAGAACCCAGAGTGATGAGCATTAAACTGCAAGCCTATAGCTGAAGGATATTCAAGTGGACAAGATATTATATTGCTCTACTATAGACCCAAGTCTAAGACCATGGAAGAGAATAAGATAAGGACCAGTATACAGTTTTCAGCCATCCCTAGTTTTGGGCCACTGCGACAACTGCCATCAGCTACCAAACTCCCACTTGCAGTTCGTGAACTCTTCATAATACCATAGATACATGAGAGGAAATGATTACTTTGCTATTGAATACTATTGGAAATGGCTATTCAGAATAAAGTACAACGAAAGAATTTGGGATTTCACACATAACCCTTCAGAGTTGTTGTGCTAGATGATTCAGTACATTTATTGGATACCAGCATGAATAGTACCTATCTTGGGAGCAACAAACAACTCTGTATAACTAGATGCCTGATCAAGAAGTATACAGTTATACTCCTTCCTATTGTCAGACCAGAGAGATCGCAAATCATATGCTATCAGTTGCTGGAGACACAAAACTGTTGAGAAAAAGGTGGATTCTGACCATTATGCAATACAATTATCATATTATAAGGATTATGGGTAAACTTATTCAGTTTGCACATATTCATGACATTCTGAAACACTACATTCGGGGTTTCTATGAATGGTTTGATATCAACTAAGTATATCACAATACTCACCAAGAAGGTATATAAAATATGGACGAGTATGATATTGCATTGAGAGTATATAGTAATATGGTAGCATTAGGAAATAGTAGGAAGTAGAAAACATGTATTTGGTTACAAATCCAAAAATAGATATCATTAGTAGAGGCTATTAGTGGATTGAATTACTTTATTTGGCCTTTTTATATTATTCATGGGAAAAGAAGTCCAAATCTCCTA
Source organism: Tuber magnatum (assembly GCA_003182015.1). NCBI lineage: Eukaryota > Fungi > Ascomycota > Pezizomycetes > Pezizales > Tuberaceae > Tuber > Tuber magnatum. Next base: position 1,842,774 of record PYWC01000027.1, on the reverse strand, counting down.
ATTTTCTGTACAAAGCATACCAGATTAGCTTATAATAACTACAGTAAAAGACTGTACTACAAATGCTATTGGCTTACATTGATTAGTAAAAGTTTTCTTATCGATAGATGTGTGGTCTATCAGATTTTGGGTCTAAATAGTTCTGGTAGTTATACTCCAATAGTATTTATATAGATGTGCTAAGAAAATGATATCAATATATTCTATCTTCTAGCCAATTCTAGTTACTTATTGCAGCCACTAGATCTTGGTATCTTCCAACAACTGAAGTTACACTATTGGTGTAGAATCATAGATCTTGCCCACCTAGATGATACAGATATGGTAAAGAAGTAACCATTCATTCAAGCATATCAAAAAGTACAAGATGAAATATTTACTTTCCATAATGCATATTCTAGTTGGAGCACTACTGGGATATTTTCTTGGAATCCAGAAAAGATCCTCAACTGCTGGCAACTTTATAAACCCAAAAGTACTTACCAAGTCTTCTTAAATCTCAACTCCAATACATCTCTAAACCTATAACACCAAAGTACAAGTGACTTCCTGATAAGAGCTATCTTCTCCAAATATCCAAATACTCTCGTGATATCTACAAGTCAGTCAAAAGTCTTGCAGCATTGTCAAGCAACCAATGCATTGTTCTACTGTTCTACAGAATACAGAAAAGATATATAGCAAAATAACCAGAAAACCAGTTAAGTTCTTGGCTACAAACTGGCACTTGCAACTGCAAGTCATGGATTTTCAGAGTACAATAAAGAAGAAGAAAGTAACACTTGACTGAAATATAGCATTTGCCAATACTGAAGCTATTAAGCAGTCAATTGATGAGGCAGAACAGGTGGGGGTAGTGACAGAGGCCAAGAAGGAAAGAATTGCTATCAAAAAGGCTTAGGTGAAGGCTAAAAAGCCATTAGCAGAGCAGGAGGCATTAAGAACTTCTAGGCTTTTATAGAGTACACAAATGGAAGAATATATGTTTGAATGGGCACTTTAAATCAAAATGTTTTTCTCGTTGGTAGATGTACCAAGGTGGCTGAAAACTAGGGGTAGCCGAAAACCCCGTACTCGTACTTACTGCAGCAGTAGAGTGCTAGCCATGGTATTCTTTAAGGATACCATTTCACAATACTTATAAAGTATCAAGTTTAGTGGCTGGACAGCATTGCGAGATCATTTTACTAGTGTTGAACTCTATTGTGGCCTTTGAGATTAGGAAGGTGAAAAGCAGGGCCCGGAAGATACTCGTAATAGAGCTTGACCATAGGATTTCCTTATCTGCAATCCTCCTGTAACTTCAAACAATAAAACCATAACTTAAAAATTTTTTTATTTTATCCTACTTCTATGATATAATTTGTAGGGTAATTAATTCTGATCCCTGTGGCTCAATGAGTGTTTTAGAGGCTTGGTTGAGAGAAGACTTTCTTGAAAGCTAACTTTTTGTCAATCTCAAAACTAGAAAGAAAGTTTCATGATTTCAGCTAGTTTTCGTGAATCAATCGAATGATAGCTCAAGACACAATCCATGGATTGATGTTCAGTCCATAGATTTGTCCGCTAATCTATAGCTTCTCGTTGCAACTGAACGGGGCCTAAGTGCTTTGGCACTCTGGTCACGGTGAGGTGGTTGTGGGACTGTGTTGCGATCCCGGGGTATGAAGACTTTCTTTTTTTTAATTTTTTTTATTTATAGATGTATATTCTCTTCGGGCTTTCTTGGCAATTATAGCTCATCTGCCCTCTACAAATCCTACTCTAGCTCAATTTCTCTTTCCGTTCCCACGCCCCTTTCCCACTCCCCCTCTACCTCTCAAATTCCCATCCAACTCTCCCAATCCTCTCCTCCCACTCCCCTCCCCTCCCCTTCTCTCTACCCCTCCTCTAATTCCAGTCCTTCCCGCTTCCTCTACTACACCCACATCAGGTGTTTTCCCCCGTACCCGGGGTATGAAGACTTTCTGAACTGTACGGTACCTCGCGTACGGTAGTCCGTTGTATCACCAACTGTCAATACCAGTACTGTACTTCAGTAGTTCCCATTCTTCCGCCCGCATTTCGGTGAGAGTAAATCTGTGTCCTAGAGTCCCATTTTTCCTTATAGTACTCCTTCCTCGCCACACGGCCTGCAAACCCCCCCGCCTCTGCGTAGCGGTTCTCCTCCGAGAACATGGGAGGCTTAGTTGTAAAAAAAAAAGTATACAAGAGAGTTTCGCTTTACCGAATGAACATGCTGTAGAATACGTGTAGATATGGATAGGGAGTCTAAATTCTTGTCCTCCCTTCCCCAACTCGCTTATCCAATCTAAAACGCGCTATGCCTATGTCATCCCTGCTAGCACACCTGGGCCCTGTCCCTTATTCTGTTACATGATCGAATCCTGAAATGTTTTCCTTTTTTTTCACCAATGCTCCATCCACTGTCACAAGTTATCGGTGATATACTCTCAAATTTTAGTGTCCCGTGGCAATGGAGGGGCAAGCACTAAATCCCCCAACCCTTGAACTCTTCCTTAACTTACCGCCAGGAGATAGCGCAAAACGCTGTTGGGCTTGCCTAACGGTCAATCTTTGCTTTTTCAGTCCCATTGATGGTTCATTGGTGAAGCCTTCCCACTCATCCTTCTCACAAACCCTCACAAACCGTGCTCCTCCTCTTCTCCCTTTTCACGTTGTCACTCCTCCCTACCCCCAATTCTCTTGAACCTTCTCTCGCGTGCCTTTGCCCCCTTCCCCCACCACTTTAGCCCACTGCTGCCCCGCAGTCCTTACCTCTCTATCGCGCTCTCCGAGGTATCTCTGCTCGCTCCCCTTTTCTAATTCTCCCCCATTTAGCTCCCTTCCCTCCTATTCTTGTATTCCTGCTCGCAGGGATATCCTTCGCCCGAGCTTTGTTGGTCCCGGAAAAGCATTTCCAAGGTTGTTTTTTCTTCCACTCCTTTGGATACCACGTTCCTGCGCCCCTTGCAGATCCTCGGATAATCTACTTTTCTCCCCAGAGCCTCATTCCGTCCCAAAACCAAATGGCGACCGTTCCTCGAACTATCAAAGAGTCCTTGCTCGGGATCGAGCACCAGCCCTCACTAACTGCCAAAATCAAGGAGAACTTCGAAAAGTTTGCCTCAATCACCGAGCCGACCACAGGCGAGAAACTGATGAGCAAAGAGAATTTCATTGATGCAATCGCACCCCCGGATCAAGACTTCCACAAAATTCAGAGAGATCAGTATGCAATCCTGTTCGATATTGCAGATAGGCGCAGCCGAGGTGTACTCAACATTCAAGACTGGGCCACCTTTGAAAACCTTCTTGCCAAACCTGACGCGGAATATCAGATCGCCTTCAGACTTTTCGACGTGGAGGGAAGCGGCAGTGTTAAATATGATGACTTTATGACAATCTACACCCGCAACAAAGGGCCGCATAGCCTGCCCTTCGATTGGACTAGTGAGTGGGCCACGCTCTATCTCGGAGGTCAGGGCGGCCGACGCGACCTCTCATATCTCCAGTTCTCGCAGATGCTTCGGGGACTTCAAGACGAGCGTGTCAGGCAAGCTTTTCGCCTATACGACAAGGGGACGTCCGGCTATATCGAGCCTGTAGATTTCCAACGAATTATTTTTGAGACTTCAAAACACAAGCTCTCCGATCATCTACTCGATAATCTTCATACATTATCCAGCATATCGGCGGGTTCAAAAATCAGCTACGCAAACGTACGCGCTTTCCAGAACGTTGTTCGGGAAATGGATCTGATCGAGCTTATCGTCCGGAATGCTGCCGCCAAATCTGCCGACGGCAAGATTACAAGGGCCGATTTTATGAACGAGGCAGCAAATATTACTCGTTTTGATCTCTTCTCTCCTATGGAGACAGATATTCTTTTCCATTTTGCAGGACTCAACAACACCTCTGAGAAGCTTTCTCTTACCGACTTTTCACGTGTGCTTGACTCTTCGTGGCGAGAGCCCAAGCTGGAAACTCTCACCCCAGCTATTGTCATTGGTTCTCTTCCTGCAGTCACCCCCTTACTCAAACCACAGGGGTTTTTTGGCCAGACTTTGGATGCAGCATTCAATTTCGCGGTTGGATCAGTTGCCGGTGCCTTTGGTGCCACAATTGTATATCCGATCGACTTGGTGAAGACCAGAATGCAGAATCAGCGCAGCAAGGTTGTCGGGGAGCTCATGTACAAAAACAGTATTGATTGCGCCAAGAAGGTTATCCGCAACGAGGGCTTCCGGGGTCTTTATGGTGGCCTTGGTCCACAACTTATTGTAAGTCAGCCCGGATTCTCTGTTCTCCAATAATTTTGTTCTAATAGTAGCCGGTTAGGGCGTTGCCCCTGAAAAAGCCATCAAACTTACGGTCAATGACTTGGTAAGATCAAAAGCCAAGGGCAAAGATGGAGAAATCTCGCTCCCCTGGGAAATCATTGCCGGTGGATCGGCTGGGGCTTGCCAAGTTGTGTTCACCAAGTAAGTTTCCCAAGATTCTCCCCTCTACTCCTCCACGGCGCGCCATGCTGATTGAATACAAGCCCTCTCGAAATTGTCAAGATTCGCCTGCAGGTTCAAGGGGAGGTAGCCAAAAATGTCGAAGGTGTCACCAGGCGCTCCGCCTTGTGGATTGTGAAAAATCTTGGTCTTGTAGGATTATACAAGGGAGCGAGCGCATGTTTGCTGCGTGATGTTCCATTTTCAGCCATCTACTTCCCCACTTATTCTCATTTGAAAAAAGATTGGTTTGGCGAGAGTTTGACAAAGAAGCTCGGCATTCTACAACTTCTCATATCCGGTGCCATAGCAGGTATGCCGGCGGCTTACCTCACCACTCCATGTGATGTCATCAAGACCAGACTGCAGGTGGAGGCTAGGAAGGGTCAGACCCACTATCGCGGGTTGATCCACTGCGCCTCCACTATCTGGCGTGAGGAAGGGCCTAAAGCTTTCTACAAGGGTGGACCAGCTAGAATTCTTCGAAGTTCTCCGCAATTCGGATTCACCCTCGCTGCATATGAGGTTCTCCAAACCCTTTTTCACCAACGTGGAGACAAGGAGAGTGAATTCGGGAGATTTCCTGCTGGTGTTCAGCCCGTAACAAAATCTCCTGGGGAAACTGCGCCACTGCCGTACTTACGCAGTAGGAACGCGCTAAAGTTGATATTGGTTCATTCCCCCATCCCTCCTCTCATCCAACTTTCCCCACTTACGCTATTTTCCCAGGACATCGACGAAAACATTGGTCATCCGAAGCTTGCGCAAGCAAGAGAGGCTTGGTCTTCGATACCGGGTCTTGCCAGGGCTCAACAACCTTTAGACAACAAGTGATGCAGAATAGGAAAAGAGTATGGAGTATGTCATTGATTGCAAAGAAACAAAAATAGACTTTTAGATTAGATTTCCGAACACTGTTCTTCTAGAACACGCTCTAGCTTTCTAGACAAGTCCGCATGCTAGAGTTATAGTGTCCGTTAGTTCTCTGTCTTTTCCTGCAGAATAGATGGAGCGAGGAATACTAGATCTTAGGAAGCGGGTGGGAATTTCGTGAATTTCGGAACCGGTACGTCCAGTATGAGGAGTACCTTGCAGTGGTTTCTTGCCCACGGTCCAACCATCCGGTCCTCCCCCCTGCCCCTACCCTGCCTTACTATTAAAACCCAGTACCGTCGTTCGCAAGATATTACACTCGTGTCTAATAAGTTTTCATACCCGGCCGTGGCAACGGTGAATATCACGATCACCTCAACAACCCCTTACAACCATGGTCCCACCATACTGCTGCCCTGTCAGAGAAGACAGAAATTGCGAAATTTATATCCTATGTAAACATACAGATATGGGGTATAATAAAATAAAATTTTTAGGCTGATGAAGCTCCCTAAAGCAACTGTTTAATCAGTGATAAAGAAGGCCAAATATTATGATGGCAAAACACATGATGCTCCTAGAGCAGGGAGACCAACAAAGATAACTGATGCCAAAAAGAAAATCATTCTTGATATTATTGATACTAAGCCTCATGTAGCACTAAAGGATATTACCTAAAAGGCTAATATTGGTCTTGAAAAAGGTACTACTAATGAGATCTCTTGGAAATCTGGTTTTAAGCTCCACATTGGAAGGAAAAAGGATTTTTGGAGGAAAGGACAAAAGGAGAAGAGGAAGGTGTTGTGCTAGGAAGAGGGTAGATTGGACAAGAGCTTGGAAGTAGTTAGTTTTAGTTGATAAAGCCATAATTATTTATGATCCTAATGCAGTAGGAAGAAAGATCAGACTTAAAGTGGGTAAGGGGCTGGAAGAAAAAAACTTAAAGACAAGCTTTAAGTGAGGAAGGGGCAATATTGGGGTCAATCCTACCATCATGCATGGGAAGAAGGCTAAGTTAATTCTTGTCAGGAGGAGGAGTCGGGAGGAATGGACCATTAAATCAGAGTGCCTTGATCGATTTATTACTATATCTTGGTCCATCTAAAAAGACATTTCCATCCAACCAATAGAACCACAAAAGCTATAAATTTTCACCAAGGCACCCCTGGGTGCATCCATGGTATCTTAAGTTCCCTGTTTAATAGTATTGTTATCTGGAGTAGAAGTATTCGAACTGGGAGTGTTTTCAGTAGTACTAAATAGTTGTATATAGAAGTTAACCCACTCTAAGAAGGCCTGCTGATAAGTAGGATTGGCAGGATTGTATTAAAGTATAGTGTCATAGTTGTAACCAATGTAGCAGCAGGAGTAGCAGTTGAAACAAAAACCTTCTTACATGGTATTCCTACCACCAAACACTAGAGAAGTTGAGGGCCGCTATGATAGAAAATATAAAAATAATGACAATTGTTCTTCCTTGAGAAGTCAATGCATTCCACATCCTTTACCTCCTATTTGTAGGGCAGGAGACTGTCCACAATCTGGGCTATGTTTTTTGGGCTCCCTATACTAATAAGGACAATCTCTATCACATTCAGGGCTGGATGTTTAGTATTATTAGAGTATGTTAGGAGGTGGTGGAGGAGGGCCTGTTCCAGGGCAACCAAAGTCTGCTGGGAGAAATATATAATGTATATGTAGATCAGACATTATGAAGTGAGATCAAAATTCATCAAGAACATGTTGACCTTGATGATGGAATAATAACATTAGTATTCCAACTTATCACACCAGCTAGCCAGGATATCAGCCCAGGCTACAACACTACCAATATGATAACGTCTGAGTTGTTTCATCTGCTATGTAGGCAATCAGAGGTGCCAAGTATCAAGGATCAGAGGTGCAGTGATGAGGTAATTACTCCTTTCCTGGATGCAGACTGTAGGCCAGTCTTGATGATTGTATTGTGCCAGGAGGCATGCTTGTAGTGTTGTAATGGCTAGAGTCTATGCATAGTTAGGAGCAGATAGTACAAGGTACACTACGGTAGATGGGCGGAGAGTCAGGAGTAGATGTACAAATAAGATACATTTGTGTCAAGCCTTGTAATAATCAGTGACTGGGTTCCAGGATTCAGGGTCAGGGCTCACAGGTTCTAATAACACAACGAAGTGACAAAGGTGTAATTTCTAAGCACAGGTGTAGGCAGAGGATTAGCAGGTTGCGTAAGAAGAGTAAACTACCAAGAGGCATGCACCTTTATATAAAAAAAGAAAACTCTTCTGTAGATAAATCCCAATACTCCTAGTAGCTTCCTCATATGCAGCTACAATGTTCTATCAGTTTGCATAAGATTCTATTATGCAGAATCTTGGTTAAGTACCTGATCCACCTGCTATGCAATCACTCAAGCTGCTAGCATGTATATGCAACCAAAAGCCCAATGCTGTCAACTCTGGATAGGAGAAAGTACTGTGGCACAATCTCACCTCTGCCACTATGAAGCCCTTTAAGACAGGTTCAGTATTTTAAAGGGAGTTATAGTATATGTGGGTAACCACGATAGAACTCGTCGATCACCTGTAGTCTATTTACTGTCCTTGCCAGCTTGCAGATTGGCTCTGTGTACTCTTTCTATCTTAAAAGATACCTCTGCCAGCCACTAACCATCTTATTGTCTTGTACTCCTTCTACCTGCCATGCCTCTGTCCCATCTACATCAACTAGTAGTAGGGGTAGCACAATCGCTCCTGAAAGGGGTTGTGGTTAGTAAGTTCCCGCAGGAAAATAGGGAAGAGATTGTAGATCCTTATAGAAGCAGGGAGGTTAACATCGTCAGTGCAAGTGCCTTTCAGAGTGGTAACTGGATAGGGGCCAAAGTGCTTGTAGTCTGATTTGTTGTATGGCTAATGGGTCGGGATGTTCATTGCATTGAGATGTACAAGGTCTCCTACCGGGAAGTAGGAGGCTTACGGGTACAGTCAATTGGAATACTCCTCTTGATAATTCTGGTAATAAGTGATTTCAGACTGGAGGTAGTCACGTATTCCCCACATATGCTAAGTCCATCCTATGGGCGCCAACACTCCTTGAGTAGTCTTGGGAGTCTCCATGGAGTTCCTGCAGGGGTTACAATCTGGGTTGGCAAAGAGAGAAGACAGGTCAGTAGACTATGAGGCAGGGTTGTTGGTATCAAATCCTGTCATAGGTAGTGAAAGGGTCTAATCATCATGTTAGTAGCCGATATAAGTACCCAGGTATTATTCTATGATTGTATTTACTGGCTCAGTCTGGCTATTGGTCTGTGAGTGGAATTATATTGATAGCTTTTGGGATACCTGCAGGTGAACAAAGACAGTCTGCCAGAACCCTAAGGTAATATGAGTACCATGATCTGAGGTAATAGTAGCGGAGAGACTATGGTACTTCCACAGATGATTGAGAGACCACTCCCCCAATATGGAAGTAGTGATCGTTGTCCGGCAGAGAACCAAGTGGTACAACTGGTTAGCCTATTGACGATGACTAAAATGGCATCGTTTCCCAGACTCCAAGGTAGACTGGTGATAGAATAGATGAAGATATGTTCCTATGGCTTATTGTGGACCGAAAAGGAAAACTGTATAGCCAATGGGGCATGACATGAATTGTGGCCTCCTGGAAAACATGGTAGTTCTGTATATATGGCCAAGATTCTCATCCATCCCCAGCCAGTAGAAATGGTAGGAAACCAACCCGTGGGTTTTGGCACTACCTGGATGTCCTGCCACAGGGTGGTCATGAGCTTGTTGGATCCGGAATATATGTAATACATTGTAGGGGGGGGACATATAGGGGGTTATAGAACAACAGCCAATCTTAGTCCCTCTGGCACTCTGCAATGGAGATGAGGCAGGAGTGGTGGTCTCCTTGGTCCAGTGCCCTCCAGATGTATGTTGGGGTCAGGTCAGCAACATACCCTTCTCTTCAGAGTTCGTCCCAAGAGAAGACATTCCCTTTGGTACTGTGATGATTATCAATAAACCCATATTATAGGACTTCAACAGCATTTGCATTCAGTATTCCTTTTGCTCCTCTACTTCCTCCTTGGTTGGACCTTTCATTTGGCTCTTTGCATCTACTTTTCCATTGTGCTTGCCAGGCCTGCACTTAATATTGTGTTTGAATCGTACAGAGAATTCCGACCACTGGGCTTGCCTGTAGTTCAGGACGCATTTGGTTGTGAGGTATTTTAGATTGGGATAGTTCATCAGGATCATCACTTTCTGACTAATGAGATAAGGTCCCTAGTCCTCTACAGCACATAGAACTGCTAGCACCCTTTTGTCATATTTATTGAAATAGCATTCTCTCAGAGTATGCTTTGAGGAGTAGGATGCTACAGGGTAGAGTACTTCCTTGACCTGGCAATGGAGCATAATCCCGGTAGATTCAAAGTCCAAAGGATCAGTTTCGATGATCACGTTTGGCAAAAGATTGAAATAAGAGAGTATAGAAGGAGAAGTGAAGGCGGATTTGAGCTTTCAACAGCCTGCTGGTACACAGAGGTCTGAAGAAAGGGCTGTTTCTTCTTGGTAAGGACGGACAGGGGTCAGGCAAGATATAAATAGATATAGATAAAGCAATAGTAAAAATTACTAAACCTAATGAATGTCCGGGTATCCTGGATAACCTGCCATATTGGCCAGGCACTGATAGCTTCTGTCTTAGTCTTAGTTAAGCAGATTCCCAACATGATAATGATCAATCCCAGGTACTCAACCGGGTTTGCATAGAACTCGCATATCTAGGGTTTGACTTGTAGCTGGGAATCAGACAAAGCCTTCAGGACCTGGCAGCCATGCCCAAAGTGTGCTTCCTTGGTTTTACTGTGGATGAGAATATCGTCAAGGTATGTAATGCAGAAGCAGTCTGGCCCTGGGCACGGTGCCTTGCTAATGCATGCTGGAAAGGTCGCGGGTCCCTTGGTGAGACTATGGGGCATGACCCCGGACTTCTGAAGGTTATGTCTAGTCAGGAAGTGAAACAACTTTGCATACAAGAGCCATGGCGGTCGTAACCTATGCACATACCGGCAGCTAGGAGGCGAACAGGTAGCCAGCAGGCGAACCAGTAGAAAGCGTCAGGCAGGGCAGTACTTGACCTACTGAGACCTGATAGCATGGGTGCCAAGATGAACGGAACTAGCTGGCCAGGTACTTGGGTAGATGGACACACGTGGGAGCAGTATCAGTATACTTAGGGACCTGTGAAGGGGGAGTTACTCAGCTAAGCCGGGGAACTGGGGAAAGGTCAGAAGCGTCTATTTCCGGCAACCGAATAGACAGGCTAATAAGGAAAAGTCATCTGATCCACTGGACAAGGTTACCCCACCTCCAGGATCAGGTTACCCGGCCATAAGGCTTCGGTTACCCTGTCTAAAGTCCTGGGTTACCCTACCTTTCAGTACTAAGTCCCTCTGGGAGTTCGGGAGAAATGACAGGAATGTTTGTCATGCGAAGCAATGCCTAATCCTGGAATCTGGGGTTTCGGGAGACGCTATTGGGCGAGCTACGCAGCTCCGAAGAACCTGTAAATTGGAGACCTTATTCCTGTCATACCCCTGCAGACCTGTCTTGGGGCCCGGATGTCCTGGGCAAAGGGTTGGGTAGTTGTCTGCAGTCTAGCAAAGAGGAAGCCTTGCAGACCTGCTTACAACATGGTATACATCCCTGCCATCCAGTCAACCATCAGCAGTTCGCAGGATATACAAGGGGGCATAGAGTGGAAGGTAGAGTACCCCCTCCACGTTTGGCGGGGGAAAATGGACCAAAAGTGATGGGGTTAATGGGAGTTGCGCGTGGGGGTCCGGAAGGTAGTCCAAGGTGGTGCCCAGCTGACCAGGAGAGTTTTACACCCACCAAGCCCGCAAGTGTCCCCAATATTATAGGTTCTGAAAGGGAAGTGCTGAGACACCAAAAGCATGATTCCTACCCAGGTAAGGTGGATCCTAGGGACTGGTCATGGGTAGCGTCTATTGGATCACCCACAGACTACTATATCCTGCGGAAGATACCAGATGTCCGCGAATCGTAAATAGTGGATAGATAAATCGCTCACAGTAGCTTCCAGGGCCGAGTAGTGACCAATGCATATGGGAAGGGTGTCATAGACAGTCCATTTCATCCCGTGTCTTGACTGTTAGCCACTGGCAAGATGCTGATGCGAAGAGGTTTTCACCCCAGTGGGCAAAATGGAAATGCACTGGAGAAACGATAACTGCCTAAGGTGAACACTGACTAGAGTGTGTTGACACATGCATTCCTGAAGGGTGTGCTAAGAGATGTGTCGAACCACCCTTAATGGAGAAGGTTGTGCTCGCACAGTTGGAGTAAACTAATATGGGAGTTTCTGGCATAAGATAAAATTACCTGAAAGTCTATGCAAGAACTCCGTGACTCCAACGATCAATCCTCTCGAAACCTTAATTGAGTGAAGTGTCAGGCTTAATGATATCAAGTTATACCCTTTACTCTACTCTTATATCTGTGTGAACTTTTGGCGCTAAGTTTGGAGTTGTTCGGTACCGTCGTAACCTGAGGATCTGACTTCCTAGGAGTGTCCCCATTATTGAAAGATGGTTCTCCACTCTTCCTGCTTTCCCATACATATCCAGTTGTATGCTCCTTGTACATTCACCCTGGTGAAGGTTTTGGCCTTTCAGATTTACATTAATATTTCTTTCAGTAGTCATAAAGTGCCACAGTCCTTAATGGTTCACAAGTGCTGTAGTCAGTAGTCTATGCACAACAGGAGCAATCTAACCTTCCTCTTAACAAACTCGGTGGGAGAAGCTACCGAGGAAGTAGAGCGGAACATGAAATAATTCACTATGGTTTTCTCGAGACAATCCTCCAACATCTCAAGCTCTGTGAGCGACAGATTGTATACTAGTCCAAAAGCGAATTTGAAGTCCGGCAACAGGGGAACCGTGTGGTTACTTGTCTGGTGTAGAGGCAGCTGGTTCCGTTCTTTCTCTAGGGACCAGGGCATAAAACAGAGGTATTCTGGTGGGACAACTTCTTAGACCTCTTGTTCCTCAAGTACCTTGTGGCTCAGGGCCCACTGAACTGCAGAGGTTTTGTGAAAATAGTGCATGTTCTTCTCTACTCCCTGGATACCAGGTATGTCAGGGGTGTAGTTTGCAAGGCAATAATCTGGTTCAAAGGCAATGTTACGGCAAGTGAAGTGGATGGTTGCCTTGTGTTGTTTCAATGAGAGGATATCTAGGGTAAATAGATATTCACCTAGTCTGATGATGAATAAGAGTAGAGCTTTTAGGTGGTTCTTGATTTCCTGTTTGGTTTGGTTGAGATGGGTTATTGTACGGCAGCTAATCAGCCTTCTATCAACTAGTACTAGTTGTATAGTTTCTTTAAGTTCTTACAATAGCCGGTAGTCGTGGTGAGTAAGGTCATTATCTATAACTGCATGCCAGTTACACTAGAGTCAATCAGGGCATCGCAATAGATTATGTTTTGGTTGTCCATGATATTACAGGCAATTACCAAGTAGTTATCTTCAATTCCGTTTGCCATTTTATTCAAAGACAAACTACATATGGAAAGACAAGGAAAAGACTGAACACGTCCGACATCAGGGTTGTATTTCACATATAGGACGACTAGCTTTCTAACCACCCAGCCTCAGAGCAGGTACCATCTGGGATTGCTGGAGGGTCAGAAGGGGAGTTGTGGGCACCTTGCATGTGATGCAGGCAGTTACTTGGGCACTGTCTTACTATATGTTGATATACTCCACAATACAGTTATAGTACTCTTCCCATTGTATCGTCCTGCTAGGCATTGGTCAGCATTCATCATCCTGAGACGGGGTCCATGGGCCTACAGGGAGTACCAGTACTGGTACAAGTAGTGGCAGCCGTAGGAGTAGTTGACCAAATTTGAGTAGCCACAGGGGTGTACTAAGAGGAGGAGGAGGAATCTTTCCTGTTAGCTGTATGGGCTCCAATGTTCTTGTCCAACATCTTTAACAAGTTGGCATAGGTTGTCAGGGTCAAGGAGGGGGTTCGCACCAGTAGTCAGGGCATTGCTTAGTTCAGAGCGGAGGCCTCGATACATTTCATCAACCTCAGGTGTATCATTCCAGTCAGTATTGGCAGCTCAGTGCTAGAAGTCTATTAGGCATTCCACAAATGTACTGTTATTTTGAGCCAGGTCCCTTCTACCTCTTTCTTCTATTGCAATGCTGTTCCGATCACCAAACACTTGTTCTAGTTCCACTAACAGGCATTTGGTATCCATATAGTTAATGCCATCAGGCATGACATGGAGTTGTACTTGTAGGGCATTAGGCCTAATCAAGAGACTAATCGCATATGATAAAGGTTGGCATTTATGGTTGCACCGATAGTGGTTCCCACAGGGTTTCATGTGAATTTTCATGGTGAAAGAAGGCTATTTGTCCACAGTACTATCAAACCTTTTAGGGCTTCGGATAGAGGCTTTTTTGCTACTCCTTAGTACTACAATAGGGCCTCCAGGTATTTAGCCAGAGCCTAGTTGAGTGAGATGATGTTGCATTGGCCCACTTGATGCCATGTTCGGTAGTAGCTAAATAGGCCTCCAGGCCTCGGCCTGGGAGGGAGATTGTCTAGAATTCTAGACTCAGGATCTGTTGTTATGGTTGTAAGTGTTGGTCAACAGGGAGCTCAGCGGGAGCAGCTCAGTTTATAGTCTTGCTGCGGATGTCTCAGCAGTGGGTATGATGGTTGTATCTCTGGTCATGGATCAGGTTACCCAGTCATGCATTAGGCAGACAGGTGGTTTGCTTCAAGAGATTGAAGAAAACTATGGGCATTTTGAGCTATTGTGACATTATATGGTGTGGGTTGGATATTCTTAACTGCAACCTTGTATAATAGGCAGGGTCGGTGCATGGTTAGGAGCAGATTGTCCAAGGCACATCATGGTAGATGGGAGGAGAGTCAGTAGCAGGTATACAAAAGAGACGTGTTTGTGTCAAAGCTTGAAAGGATCAGAGATATGGTCCTAGGATTTGGAGTCAGGGTTCAAAGGTTCCAGTTACATGGGGATGAAACAAAAATGTATTTTCTGAGTATAGGTACAGGCAGAAAATTCCCAGATTGTGTAAGAAATGTAAACTACTAGGGGCACATCCTTTTATATAATAGCGGGAAACCGCTCCACTGACAAATCTCAATACCCCTAATGATTTCTCTTCATACTGCCGCAATCTTCCATCACTCTCTGCCAGGTTCTATTACATGGAGTTTTGGTACAATAACCCGTCTACCTGCTATACAACTGCCTAATCCATGCTTGTATAAGTACAACCAAAAGCCCCATTCCGCCAACCCCAGGCTAGACGGCTATAAGAGATATACTACAGCTGCCCATAGCTGGTGGCAGAAACCACCTTTCATAATTATTGGAAAGGTATAATGGATTAGTACCATCTGTACCTATAGTTATAACTACAGAATATGGGGCAACCCCGACAACAAAGGAGGCTTCTATGGTAGTACAGCATGTAGTCTAAGCTCAAATAGTATTGATGGTCCAGAGTGGTAAAGATATTGAATAGTGCATGCAATCAATTCTGGCAGAAAGATATAGGATATTAATAACAGTAATGACGTATATGACCCACTCATGTGCTGAAGATAGTGGAGTAAGTGGTGTGAGACCTGTGGCCTAAGAAGGAGTTAGAGTATGTACTCCAAGTATAGTTGACGTAAGCCTAATCCAGCAACCAATATAAATCTTGGATGACAAAATATCCCCAACCAGTGTATATCCCACTTGTCCTATAGTAGTATATAGTATTAAAAATGTTACAGGGCCCTAAGCCTAATTGAGACTATAGTGCATGTGCCCATTGTATACCTTGTACCGTAATATAGCTTGTGTATTAATAGGACGATTTCACTAGTATGGTTGTATAGGGATTCAAGTTTGGAACTTGTTGAGAGACATTGAGCATATATTATATAAGAATATCCTCAATGCTACCTCAGCTTCTTTTCCTTATAGTTCTACTCAGGCACCTGCTTCTCCATCAAGTTCTACTTCTACAATCAGTCTGGTTACTCCCATTCTAGATTAGGATTTGTCATTAGGGTTGGGTGCAGATTCTTGTATACCACTATGGACACAATGGCAGCAAGTCAAGAGGATCAAAGCCGTACTCAAAGGCTAGACATTGATGTCAACAGATGATGGTACTCCCCAGATTGTTCCTTCAAACTTCTGGGATCCCAAGATGCTCCACTGCAGGTTGATACAACTGGCATTTCATCAAATGCAGGATGAGTCCCTCCCAGTTAAAGATTCTTGAAATACCTTTTGGTAATATGGCCCCTTACTGATGGCCTCCAGTTTGATGTGATTGCAAAAACTATCAGACTCCATAACCTCAATTTTGTTCTTCATGACAAGTGGCATGCTAATGGGAGAATTCACTAGCTTTGTTTCCTTTATCAGATGCATGGATAGTAATTTGAATTTGAAAACATGTAGCACCTCGATATTCAATTCTCATCATGCATTTAACATCCAGGCATCCTCTGTGTATATCATACTCCTAACACAGAATGATATTGTATGAGGAAACTTGAGCCCATTTGGGTAGTGTATTAGGGTTTCGCACTACTTGTGGTACTTGGGACTGGTAATGACCTCTATTTCCCGAACTATGCGGTACTGTTATCAGGAGCACTTTGGGACTCTTGGCCGTATCTTGGTGTTTCTGCAGAAGAATTGGTTTCTCAACAGTGCCGAGAGTCGCAGTCTTTATATAGTGAAAGTGGTTGGCATAGTGGAAAGGTTTGGAGTCTATTTACTTTGGGTGTTGTAAAGAACATAAGGTTGTAGATAGCGACAAGTAAGCTATGGTTGCATGAAGAGCTAACCCTTGGTCAAAACTCTTCCTTTATACAGACCTCTTCTGATATCCCTAATCCTGTTCTGATCCCCACCAAGGCCAGATGTGAAATCATTCACAATATCATTGGACCCAATGGGGTGATGTGTACAAAACATGAAATAATCCCATGACCTCTAAGTGAGGTCATGAGCAAAACATAAATGAGTCTGCCTTGCTGGTCTGTCTTAGCAGCCAGTCTAGACTATTCCCATGATGTCAACTGTATGTTATATGTGAAATATAAATTACATGCAGAACATAAATCAAAACATAAACTAGCCATATGATCTACCAACAAGGTCATATAAGAAACACAAATATGTCTGCCTTATTGCTACACCTGACCGACTAGTCTAGACCTATCCTCTGATGCCAACCATATGGCATATGCGAAATGCAATTTAAATGTAAACTGGCCCAATGACCTGCAAACAATGCCATGTGCGAAATCATAACCTAACCCTATGACCCCTTGTGAGGTCACGTGTGAAACCCGTTCTTTGCTTCTGTCACCCCGCTGGCTCTTCTCTGGTCAGATCATGAGATTAGATCCCATCTCCTATATCTTCCATGCTAGAGGATATGTTTACCATCTCCTTCTTCTTCTTTCTATGATGACTGCCATCCATCTGGGCATCCTCAACTTGTTTCGGCCTGTGATCTTGCACTCCTCCATGAGCCAGTCTTCAATTTCCTGTCGGACCTTTCTGTCACAGCTGACTTCCACCTCCTGTTCTTTCTCTAACTCCTTTACTATCTTCAATCCCTGCACCATCCACCTTTGTTGTTTGCATGTTTCTTAGAGGTTATTTATTATTTCTTTCTGTCTCGTGATAATCTTGTCCCACGCTGGAATCATTTCGCAAAGGTTGTCCTGAGACTCACAAGAAATTTGGTGTCACCTCTTGTGCCCTGGCTCCATCCTCGCAGCTCTATGTTCTGCTTCTCGTTTTTCTTGTCTGTGGCAATAGCATAATTTGTCCATCCAGTTCTGCCAGTTGATTTTGAAGTCTTTGCACCCAGTTGGGGTAGCCGGTAGTTCCCATTCTCAGGTTTGTTGTTGCCTGCAGTTTACCCACCCTGGTTGCTGTCCGGGTCTCTCGTTTTGCAGGCCTCCATCGGCCACCACCGTTGTCACTCTGTTATGTCCCTGTCTATTACGGAGTCTTCATTACTGCATGCTATCCTGATCTGCTTTTTGTGTTTCTTCATCTGCACCGCTTCTTCTTGCATATCTTTCTCTGTTTGCAGTACATTTTGTTCAAATTTGCCATGGTTTTAAACCACCCGCTAACTGTTTTGGTCCCCCTCTGTGTGAAGAGTTGGTGGCTGGGTTACATGGGTCGCCTGGGTGCAAGAGAAGGACAACATCTTTAGTGTTCATGAAGTTGGTGGCAGGATACCACTCTTGACCCTTTTCAGGAGAGTAACCAGACCACTTGGCATGGCGTTCAAGCTTACAGTAGCATAAGCGATCGCCCATTATATCTTCCAGTTCATATTTGTCTGCTCTGTGTATCTCAGCAGGCAGAGGGGGAAGTTCTTTCTGTGAGGCAAGGGAGTTTTCGCACTACAGTGTGAGGAGGATGATACAAAATGTTGGATGGGTTTGTTACATTGAGGCAGGGAGGTTCAGTTTATACGCGGAGAGTCCAACCCATTTGATTATCCCAATGGTCCAAGTCCCAAGTAGCGGAGCTTCTTTGAAGGTCCCTTGCACTAGATATTGCATGGGATCGGCCAGACCTTGTGGCTGATGGTTATGTTCGGGTCCGGCTCCCGGTATCTATCACTCTTTTCTCGTTTGACTCCCTGGTACCATAGTCATTTCCTCTTGTAGTATATCATGTATCTCTGCCATTTTATGTAGTTCTGTTCTCTTTCTTGGTAGTTGGTATTTTGCCAGATCAAAGGCCAGGTCATATGAATAGTTTGTAAAGAAGGGTCTCATCCTTATCTTTTCTTGTCTTCCATTACTGTGGACAAATTATGGCATTGACCAGAAATGTGTCCAGTTATCCTCCTGATAGCAGATGTAGGCGGGTAGATATTATTTCAATACTGCATTAGTTCATTAGGTCTGTCGATCTGTTTAGGAGTCGAAGGACATGCTCTAGTATCCACTTACACTGAACTGGCCTGTGGTTTCATTCTATCCCTCCAACGTGAATTGTGATCTGCTGTTAGAAATAATATCTTTTGGTAACTGTAACGGGTACACCCCTAGGAAGATGGATCCCAAGATTCTGACCGCACCAAACCACTTCAAACTTGTTGCCAAAAGTTTACGCCAATGTAACAGTAAAGTAAATGGTAAAACCTAATATCGCTAAGCCTGATGCTTCACTCAATTAAGGTCTGGAGAGGATGGATTGTTGCAGTAGGAGAGTTCTCGCATAGACTTTCAGGTAGTTTTATCTTATGCCAGAAACTCCCCTATCAGTTTACTGCAACCATTCGAGCACACCCTTCTCCGCTAAGGGCGGTCCGACACGTCTCCTAGGACAACCTTCGGGCATGCATGTGTCGATATACTCTAGTCGGCGTTCACTTTATGTGGTTGTCGTTTCCGCTGTGCATATCCATCTTGTGTACCGGAGTGAGAACGTCTGCGCACCATCGTCTCGCCAGTGGTTAACAGTCAAGAGGCTGCATGAACTAGACTATCTACGACACCTTTCCTCTTCACATTTATCTCTACTTGGCCCCCGAAGCAACCGTGAGCATTTTATCTATCTGCTATTTAGGGTTCTCGGGCTTCCAGTGTGTTCTGCACGGGACGGTGATCTGGAAGGGGTCCAATAGGCGCTACCCATAACCACTACCTCGGACCGACCTTGCTGTGGTAGGAATCATGCTTGTCGTGTCTCTGCACATCCCTTTGAGAGCCTATGACATTCGGGACACTTGAGGCTTGGTAGGTGTAAAACTCTCCCGGCCACCCCGGCCCCCCCCGCGAGTACCTTCGGGACACCTCCGGTTAACCTCCGTTAACCCCATCAGTTTTGGTCCGTGTTGCTGCAAACAACTTGGAGGAGGCACTCCACGTTCCGCCCTATCCGCCGTTGTATATCGCTCATACAGCGTACTGTCCACCGGATGGCAGTGACCTATACGGTGCTGCAAGCGGGTCTCCAAACCTCCCACTTTGCCAGACTGCACACAACTATGCAACTGTTCCCCCATGACGTCCGCACCTTAGGCCGGGGCCCGAGGGGTATGATAGGAATAGTGTCTCCAATTTAAAGCCTCTTCGGAGCTGCCTACCACACCCAATAGCATCTCCCAGAATCCCAGATTCCAGTATTATGCGTGGCTTCGCATGACAAACATTCCAGTCATTTTTCCCAAACTCCCCAAGGAACTTGGTATTGAAAGGTAGGGTAACTCAGGACTTTGGGCAGGATAACCCAAGTGACATGGCAGGGTAACCTGATCCAAAGGGTAGGGTAACCTTGTCTGGCGGACCAGATAACCTTTCCCTATTATCCTGTCTATCCCGTCCTCGGCGATAGACATTTCTGACCTGTCTCCAGTTACCCGGCCTAGCTGAGCAACTGCCTCTTCAGAAGTCCCTAAGTACGCTGCCACCCCTGCTGGGTGTACCCAGGTACCTAAGTATCTGGGCAGCTAATTCTCTTCACTCTTGAAGCCCGGGCCATTCGGTCTCCATAGGTCAAGTACTACCTTCCCTGCTGGTCCCTACCAGTTCGCCTCCTGGCTACCTGTATTGGTGTAGGTTCCGACTGCCATACCTCATGTGTGCAGGGTCATTACAGTAACACATGTAGTTTAAAGACTTGATCTTTAATCAGGTTGAAGAATCGTGCTCCTATCTCTTCCCGTCTGTAATGTATGAATTGTGCAATTTTTCACATGTTAGTCAACAAGAACCCTTATGGCATCATGGCCATTCGATGCAGGTCATCCTGCAATGAAATTTATTGCTATGGACTGCCCTGGTCTTGCTGCCAACTTGAGCAGTTTGCGTAGCCCTTAGGTTGTATGTTTAACCATTTTTGTTGCAGGACCAATTTCAGAATTCTTCACGTATGGTTTTATTTTGTCACACATCTCTGGCGGGTAGTCTGAACCTTGTACCAAACGACCACTTTAGATGCTCTAACGTGTTTTTTTACCCATTAACGGCTCTTAACTCATATCTGGCTCAGCACTGCTGGCGCAATTGATGCCACATTTGGAGGGGGTCCTAGCACCTCTCCCAATGCAAAAACCATTAAATTCAAGTATCAAATACTTGCCCAGAGCACGTTCTGAGATCCTTAGACAAATAAATGCTTAATACATTATCCAATTGACTGAATTCCTTCAAAAAAAGTGCCAGTTAGTGCCTCCTTTCCACCCGAATCGTATTCCTAGCTACCCTCCACCTTCTTCACTACCACTATTCCCACCAACCTCCAAAGCCTCCATTTCTGCCCAGAGGACCTTCGCCGTATCATATAAAACCTCCGCTGCACAAATTTGCCCCTTTCCCACATCCTTCTTACCCCCGGGTGTCTACACAGCTAGGGCTATTTTTCCTGAAGTACCCGTCTTGAGGGAGCATACCCGGTGGTTAGCAATCTGTGCCGCTTTCTCCGCATCTACCCTCTTCTGCCCCTTCCGTAACATCCAGACCGTTTCTGAAGTTACTACTGTAGCTGCTGTAAGCTTCTGTCGGTCGAAGGTGTTTTTTACTTTTTTCTTTTTTCATCAGCTCGCGGTATTGTCGGTCGGCTTCTTCCTTGACCACTTTGTCAGCAATAGTTTGATGAAACCTTGCGGACAGAGTGAATATGAGTTCTTTCAACTGGAGAGAGGAGGGAGTAGTTTTTGTAACTAATGAAGCCACAGTTCTGGTGATTCGGCTAACTGCCCGTGGGGTTTTAGGAATTTTTCTTGGTTGCGCACCAGTCAAGCCTTTCTCTTGTGTGACCTGGACTTCCTTGCGCTTCGCACTGCCGATAGCTCGGCGTGGATCAAATGGAATAATCCCAACTGCTTCCCAAGCACTTGGGATATTCCCTTGTGTAAATGTACGCCTCCGAGCAGGCATAAGAATTCTGCTTGAACCTTGGTTAATATAAAAAAAAAAAAAAAAGAGGTAGAAGAAGAGTCTTGCAGGGATAGCAAACTAATACTTGCGGTAGAAATTCTCTTTTGTTTATCCCAGCATGGCCTTTTTTAATAAAGGCATCGAGGCCATTGCTATAATGGCGCTATAGAGGGCTAAACAAGGCGATGTCAAGAGGTTGCAGAAGGTGGGTGGAGTGGGCAGGGAGACATAGCGGGAGGATTTTTGCGATGAGGCAATAATCAAAGAATTCCCAATTATAATGGGATGTATGCCCATCCAAAATGAGCAAACGATATTCAGTACCCATACTATATATACATACACTATTTAGTAGTCTAATTGATTCCATTTCTTGCTTGGGTTTACCTTTCCCGGGTTTCGGTATCAAAAACCTCCTTCAACCACCGCAAGCCCAAGTTCTCGTTACTCCAACCCTTCTCTGATAACCCAAAAGTTCCTAAATCAGGTTTTGTTAGTTTAGCATACCAGTCCATATAGTGGGCTTTTCCTTTATTGATAATCATAGGGCGGAGAACATGGCCATCACCCGATACTGTTTCGATCACAGTCACCCACTCCCGGGAACTGTCCTGGGTTAATTTTGGGGAACGGCAGTTTTTTTTCCAGATCACCTTGCAGTGCAAGGCTACCCGCATTAAAAATCCCTTCTCCTCCATGTTATACAGGTTAGCGTGCGATATGTTATAAAACTTTATAGGATTTTGAAGCTAGGATTAGAATTAGTAGTAATCATTACTTATAAGAAGCCTCGCCAGACCTTTCCAAAATAGTCTTTTAAGACTACCAGCTTGCTTGCCAGAGCTCTCTGCCGATCATGCCTCGTGCCTAACTTCATAGCCAACTCCGGATGCCGCCGGAGAAACGTGGTCATCCATTTCTTCCCCAAAGTCCAGTCTTTCACCTGGCGAGCTACAATCGCTCCCGCCATCCTCTTAACTACAGCTAAGCAGGCTGGATGTCCCTACTCATCCAGCCTTTCACACCAGCGCACAACAGACTTTTCCTCATATTCCAACAATACCAGCCACTTGCGATGGCCCGTTGCCCTGGCCTGCCTTCCCTTTAGCTGACTGCAGAGGGTTGAGTAGCCAATGCCGAATTTCTCTGCCGATAATCGCAGTGACTCTTGATCAGTGTTTTGGTAGTGCTGAATCGCTTGCTGAATCCTTCCTTCTACTTCTGCTTTCTTTCCTTCCTTCATCTGGGGTATTATGAATAGTCTGGGTTGTTTCATTAACCTAAGTGATCCGGATAATGATTGCTCTGTGGAGCGGGGTAGGCTGCCGATGTATGCTTGGCGCCGAGCCGGACAATGGTGCCGAGCCGCTAATGGGTGAATTACGTTACTACATCCCACTTCTAGGATGCCGTAATTCCTTTTTATTCTTTTCGTTTGTAAGGCCTTCTCGTTACGCAGCTTTACCTTATCCTCATACTATAGTTATTCCCCTTCCTCTCCACACATCCTGAGACCTATCTTTTTTATCCCCATTAGGCCTCCGCGCACGGCTTCATTAATCTTGTTGATGTTCCTGTCTTTGACCATGCTTCTTGTTATCAATTCTTGCTATTGTTCATCGTTGATTGCTTTTGCGGTTATTCCATTCCCTGGTTTGTATTCACTGTCTGCGCCTGCTTCCTTATGGAAATAACCTTTCCCGGGACGGAGCATTCTTTGTTGTTCCACATGTGTTTACGCTTTACCTGAGAAGTCCTCTATCTATTATGTCAATGCGTCTGCCTTTCCTCTCCCTTTGCCTTGTCGGTATTCAATTTGGATTTTCTATTCTGTTAATATTTTATTCCATCTGATTTGCTATCCCTTCAGTCCTTTAGTGGTGGTAAACGCTAGTGGGTTCTTCTGGTCCGTGATGATAGAAATCCTTTACCGACTTCCCAGCTTGTACTTCCTTCACTCCTAGTATTCTTGAACTATGGCTAAGGGGTTTTCGTGGTCTATATCCAAGTTTGCCTACGCCTTCAACCATGCTTTTGATCGAAATGCAACCAGTCTCGATAGTCTGTCCTCCTTGTGCTAGTGTTTGAATCCTGTAGTATACGCAGTTGGGTGTATCCATCTTGCTCGTGCCAGCTGATATGGGACCAGAGTGTTGTAGTATCACCATTGTAGTAAGTTGTTTTCCCATGTCGTCCAATGATTGTTCCTCCTTTTCGTCGATTCCCCACTTGGTTCCTTTACTTGTTCTGTCATAGACGGACTTAACCATGGTGGTGAACCCGGCTATAAATCATTTATGTAAGTTGCGAAAGCCTACCAAGTGTTGCACTCGCTGGACAGTTTTTGGTACTTTCCTGGTGTGGATAGCCACCATTGTGGTAGGATCAGCTTCTACCACTGCTGGATTCATAATAAATCATAGCTATTCGACTTCATATATATGGTAGTTGCATTTAGCGGGTTTTAGTTTAACTAGAGCATTTCGCAGTACCCGGAACACATTCTGGATATCTTGGCAGCGTTGCTCCATATTTTCTAACTACATGGGTATATTATCAGAGTAGATAATACAGGAGATGGCCTGGTATTTGTTCAACTTGGAGTTGATCCACTGTTGGAATATTGCTGCTGTATTTGATAATCTAAAAGGTATATCCAGATACTGGTATAGTCTGTATTGGGTCCTGAGAGCCATCATCCACTCGTCTCCTTCAGCTATTCTAGGGTTGTAATATTCAGCTTTGATATCCAACTTTGTATCATATTTGACCCATCTGAGACATTTCAGTGCTTCATCAATCAGTGGTAGAGAGTATCCATCCTGTAGTGATACCGTGTTTAGTTCCCAGAGATTCAAACCCAGTTTTAGTGTCCTATCTGTCTTAACAAATAGGATAAGTGCCCCTGCTGGGGAGGATGATGCTCTAGTCCAGTGTCATTCTAGATTCTATTGCAGGTACTGCCTTAGCACTTTTGGATCCTGTTCCCTTAACGGCTGGAGGTTGAGAAAAGCCGCTGCCTTTCGTTGCTCTAGCATGACCTGGTGATGTTTACTTTTGTATTTGGAAAGATTGGTTCTTTCATTTTCTTCAAATATGTTGCAGCAATCGTGATATTCCTTCAGAACTGGTTACCTTAAAGTGGTCTTTTCCTTTTTGGCTTCTCCTTTTATGGCTACCTGCATCCTGATTGTTGACACTTCTGTGCCCCTTAATTCTTCTGCTTTTTTTTCATCTTCAAATATTCCTACTGCTTCCCCTCTCGGGTAGAGTTGTCCAAAACCCTTTGCTGATATTGAAAATATGCTTAGTGGTTTCTCTTTTGTTGTTTTGGTAAAGATGTTATCTCGTGTCCCTCATCTGGTACTAGTGATTCCATCCTGACCTCTTTTCGTCTCATCTGGGATCCGCACTTCTGGTATTTCCCTAGTATCAATATGTTCAATAATCTTCCTGGCTATATGATCCGTCTTCTGTATCCCTTGGTTCTTGTCCTTCAGCTTTATTAGTAGCAATTGCACATTGCCCCTGTAGTCTACATCTATCACTTCAGCGCCCATGGTAGTCCCATGTTGGTGGGCCATATTACTTCGCAGAGCTATTCATGCATAGGCACCTCTGGGAAGACCTACTACAATTCCAGTCAGTATTGTTCATTAGTCCTCAAGGAGTGACTATTGGATCTTTCCTCCTATATAGGTCATACCCTGCAGCCGCTAGGGATCCTTTAGTTCCTTTTTTTGATGTCTGGGTGTAATGCTTGTACCCTTATACCTTTGTCTGGGGGGATCGTTACTCTATATCTGGCATCCCTAGAGACGATTACCGTGTGCAGGCTTTCTCATATTGTTTGCTCTTTGGCGATCATTCCCATTATTGGGGAGGTTTTCAGGCAAAACTATGTCCATAGTTCACAGTTGAAGTTGGATTGCCATTTTTCCTATTTGATATTGGGATTGTGTCATTTTAGCCATGGTCTCCGAAGTACAGTATTGCCCTTCTTGCAATGTGCTACTGGGGATGTCATGGCTTCATGATGTGATCTTGTCTCTATCACTGCTTGCGTGTTGTTGGTGATTGGTCCTGCGTTGCTTTCCTTCTGGTTGACTACATATGTGTCACTTGATTTCTTTATCTTTGTCAGATATGAGGTGTGTATTATACATGATTAGTTGTCGATAAAATCACTGCTTTCTACCCTGCCGAGTATTGCATCCATTTCACATACTTTATTCCTTGTGGATAGCTTTATCTCAAACATAGGATATTTGTTGCCCTTATTGTATCTGACTGTATTGTTGGTTGTTGTCTTTTCATTTTTCGGGGTTGATATATGCAAAATACCAGGCAGTGTCCTTTGTCCATTATTACTCTGACCACTCTTTGCTTGTGACTGTACTTGTGTATGGTTTGCTGTCTGCTTGTCCTATCTAGGGATTCCGATTCTTGGATCTTTTTCTGCTTTTCTTGGCAATGTTTAAGGAAGGGCCCCTTTAATCCACATTGGAGGTATGCACTCTTCTTTCTCCACTTTTGGTATTCTTAGTCGGACAGTCTTGGGAATAATCTGTTCGCCCTTCCGGCTAGATATAAGTCCACAAGGTCCGTAGCCTACAATGGCTGGGGCGCATTAGCTGGCATACAGGTGCGATTGGTGTTTTAGGGTATATGTCAGGATCTGGCTGGAGTGGTGCTAGCCAGGTGACTGACATAAGGAACCCAGTGCACACATGACCCCGTTTGGAGGTCAGGTGGTTAAGTTATGTTTTTGTGCACAGGACCTCGTTACCAGGTCATGGTTCAGTTCATGTTTGATTCTATTTTGCATATCACCTCTGGTTGACATCATGGCGAGAGTGCAGGCTGGCCAGTAAGGCTTACCGGCAAGGGCGACTCATTTATGTTTTCTATCTAACCTTGTTAGTAGGTCTTGTAGCTGATCTATGCATTTGGCATACATTGCATTTGATTTCTGTTTTTGCACATGACCTCATTTAGAGGTCATGGGATGGCTTTTGTTTTGCCCATAGGAGTTGATTGAGTCACATGGGGTTAACAATGATTTTGCTCCTGACCCCACTTGGGGATTAGTCGCATGTTAGGGATGCGGCAATAGGTCGATATAAAGGCCAGGGTCTTTATAGATAAGTTAGCTCTTGAGGCAACCATCTACTATTATTTCCTATCCACTACTTTACATTCTTTACAATACAAAAACGTTTATACTTGAAACCTTTCTCCTACCCATGCATGATTCACAGTCAAGAGACCATCTGGTATGGGGATCAAGTTAACAATATAAGGACTAACACTCTCAGTGCTGGTGTGAAAGTGATC
Source organism: Tuber magnatum (assembly GCA_003182015.1). Taxonomy (NCBI): domain Eukaryota; kingdom Fungi; phylum Ascomycota; class Pezizomycetes; order Pezizales; family Tuberaceae; genus Tuber; species Tuber magnatum. The sequence goes on along the minus strand of PYWC01000027.1, from coordinate 1,816,056 downwards.
CTTACGTGGGAATACTAAGTTAGGTTCAAGACACACGAGGAGCTCTTGGATGGAGAGTTGTGCAGCCTGGAAGAAGAAGAGGCTCATTACCTGTTATGGGTAAAACAAGTGGTAGGAAACAGTAGCATTTGCTTGCGTCTTCTCTGACACTTAACCACTATAAGACCACAGCCCCATGGAACGTAGAGGTCACTCAAGACAACGAAGGAGATATCAGTGGGACCAAGACACCCTACACTGAGAGTGAGTACAGGAGGCCCTAGGAAAAGCAGCAAGCCAACCCTCGCGCACCACTGGTCCTGTCACACAAGAAGAAACCTGAATACCCCACAGTTCCCCAGAAGGAATATCACGGCCAAGGAGGATGGCCACTGTGGCAGCCCCAGCACCCGGGACAGGGCCTACTATGCAGGCACTGATAGTTAGTAAAGACCAGGTGACGAGATTCCTGGCAGCAACCAATGCCCAGCTGGAATCAAGACTGAAAGCAAGAGAACAGTACCTCTTCAAACAGGAATGCAATAGGTTATGACAGTTTCTGAGTCAGCTGGAATAGTACTTTAAAGTGCACCGGTATGGTGAAGGAAAGGATGCGCTCCAGGTAAAGTATGCAAAGTCTCTCTCCAGAGAGGTCACGGGGCAATGGACAATGCGCTACGTGGCAGGCAAACAAGAGGGCATAAGTGGCTTGTGGGAAGAACTGTAGCAAACTCTCCGCAACAGGTTTGGAGACAGAAAGGCCAAACAGGTGGCATGAATCAGGCTGCAAAACATGAGACAAGGAAAAGAGAACCTTTGCAACTTTTAGGTCAAGTTCCGCATAGTATTGGTCCCAGCAGAATTTGACGAAAGTACCGAGTACGGCCACCTCCTATGAGGTACAAGTGAGAAACTGCAACATGCATGGAAGCACCCAGACCAGAACTCTTGAACGCCCAATGACTTCATCTTATGAGCCATAGACAGGGAAGACAAGATCACCGTGGTCCGACACCTTGTGATCTTGATAATGGGAACAACTTCCCAGACCCCGCTACTCAACAACAGTGGTACTTACCCAATGGCAAACTCATGCAGACCGGTACCCCCTGGAGACCCCATGGAGCTGCAGGCTGCAGAATGAAGAAACAGTAGGTTCCAAAGGCTATCCTACCAGGAATACCAAAGCAGAAGATAAGAAAATGCATGGCTTTGAGGCAGATTGAATGGGCATTGGATCAAGGACGCGCGACAAAAGGAAAAAAACTCCCAGTAATGGGCACTATGGGTTGGAAGAACCGGGAAAAGACTTGACAGGAATAAAGTCGCCATCAACGAGAAGTGCTGCGGATAACAGACAAGGTAAATCCACTAGCGTGACAAATATTAAGAAAGAGAAACAGCAAGGCAATCATGAATACTATGAACTGTTGCAATAACAACAGTGATCATCTGATGATTAAGCTAAAGCAGGGTACCAAAAGCAAGGATACGGAGACGAACACGATCCATGATTCATGAGCCAGGGGGGATTTCATGGACAAAGATTTCTGCAAAACAGAGGTATTACCCCTGTTGTAGACAAAGAAAGCAAGAGACCTATATGTTTTCAACGGGGAGAACAGAAATGCACGACGAATCACCCACATGGTGCAAGAAGTGAAGGAAATGGGTTCACACCACAAACCCATGACGTTTCAAGTAGGACATTTGCAAAAGCACAAGGCTATACTAGGAATGCCTTGGCTAAAGCGACACAATCTAAATAGCAATTGGGAAAAGGGCCAAATCAACTGCAACAGGGAACTATGGACAGAGTTGTGCCTGAAAATGTCCACAACAGTTGAAACAATCCATGAAAAACTGGCAATAAGGACGGTCTTGTAGAGACTAATCCTCCACAAGGATACAAGGCATGAAGAAATGGTCCCTGACCATGAAGTCATAAGGGTACAAGTGTTACACCTGAATTACAATAAACCAACAGGCAGGTCCATGAAGGCTGTAGGCCATAAGCTCTACAGGACGAAAGATACAAGGGGCCCTGGCAGGGGAGGAGCGATGATAGCAACAGGAATTGCAGTAGAACTTGCGGACAGTACCTATGCAAGAATCGCGCCATACAGTGGTATAGCCGCCTGACATTGGATTACCACAGGCACTGGAGTGATCAAGGCAGACTATAGGGGCGAGGTACAAGGCCTACTAGGAAACATACAGAATGAGGACTATATGATCGAAAAAGAGGATCACATAGCCCAGATGATTATCGAGAATATCCATACGAGCGGGCTGCAGGTAGAGCGAGACCAATAAAAGATGAAAAGAGGTGAACAAGGATTTAGCAGCACTGGATGAGAAACCCGAAAAGACAACACCTACATCGTAATGACAGAAGGGACATGCTTGCGCATACCTTTCATATCCCCCAAGACCTTCAGCCAACTCTCCCGGAAAGTGGAAGGAACCATAATACTCAAATCAGTTGAAGAGCGAGACGGACCAGCCATCGCAGAAGCATCAATGATTAGCATGCGACTTGCGGCAAAGGAAGATGCCAAGAACAAGAAGTTAACTTGGACGCAACCGGACCTGAGCGAAAATCGTCATTAGCTCAACATAGTGGAAGAAAACGAACCAACGGATCTTCCCAAACACAAGAGCGAAGACCATGAGACGAAGCTAGAGGAAGTAAAGGCACTGCCTCTCATGAAGCTCTACCCATTAAGGGAACAGGAATTGAAAGCGCTAGGAGAATACCTCTAGAACAAGTTTAGTAAATTTACCTAAATTAAAATAAATTAGGCAAATGTAAAAAACACAATTTACTATTTACATATATAATTTACATGAGTAGGGCTCTCAGGTACCCTGAAGCCTAGTATCTCCACCTGGAAGCTGTTAGGTTATCAGGAGGGCTTCTATTTCACATAAAAGGTAAGGTTTTCGAGGTAAGGAAACGATGTCTGGCTTGATTCTGCAGTACAAATACAAGCAATAGCCTTCCTCAAGCATCCCGATTTACATCGAGCAAAAAAATAAAACAATTACTCAGGACCTCCACATTCAGATACGATTTCAATTGCTCTCCTGTCAAGGTATGGGGATTGATAACAATAGTCTGATACATAATACCTAGGAAAGCCTCCCTACAGGACCTGAACAGAAAGTAAGTCAATATTCGCAGTTTTCGAAATATACGAACTTGTTAGTCTGGTAAGGGATCAAAGCAGCTTGGATTTGGGTAAAAAATGTGAAATGCCGTATATGTACTAAGAGGTTTGTAAAAATATTATCCGATAACAAGATCATCTGAAGGGCGGTTATGCATGCCCAATTTCACAAATGGGTTTGACTGCCGATAGGGTTACGTTGGTCTCATCAGCTGCTTGCAAAACAGGTGGGCAGCAAGTACCGGACTCAGCTATTTATAAACTCAATCAGGCATAGCGTCAAGCAGGGGATAACAGACTAGTACGTGCTTTTTATATGAACAAGACAGCCTTCAATGTTATTCAATCACCTTATTTCAACTCCTATTATTGGATAATTGTACCAGGTTATAGACCTTCAAATTCAAAGACTCTCGAAACAAGACTCCTTCATCAGGTTTCCCGCGATGCAAAAGATGAAGTTGATCAACTCCCGGCATCTATGTATTATTTAAATATTATAATTGATGCAAGTACGAATATCAAAACAGAAAGAATTATCAATCTTTCAATAAATGCAAGTCCAGGAACCTTTTATTATATATCTCAAGATGTCGGGGCAGAGTCAATAAAGTCATCCGACACTGGCACCTCGTTGATAAGCTAACTTGCGATAATTGTTTCCCTAAATTGGAGGAGGAAAAAAAAAATCTTGCTCCAGATACCTGTAGTACAATGCAGGGTGTCTGGCAAATTCTCAGTATCGATTCACAACTTCAAGTATCTAACAGCTTTTTCATACCTTGCGATTCTCATGGATTGCAACTTGTCATTAAAGATTCCCTTCAGGTTATCTACTATAAGCAGATTTTACTTAAAATTAAGATAATTATTACCACCTTTTGGGCATCTCCCAAGCAACCAGCTCTTCTCTGACAAAAGCAAATTGAATGCTGTAGCAAAGCGGTCTTCCCAATTCTCTCTGTTATTACTCAGTGGAGAACCCAAGGTCCAGGGATGGACTTGATATATAAAAATAAAGATACTTTAAAGGCATTGATCCGCACAGCACAACAGGATACTAAGGAGTCAGTGGTTATGACCATTCGGGATTATGTCTTTTGGGCAAAGGTCGAGGAGCTTCAAGACCTGATACACCCAATTGGCCTTTTTTAAAAAGCCTCAGAATCGGCGGCATCACATCTGGGACTGTGGTCTGATCGATGGATAAAGATTCTGCAGCGTATCCAAACCATAGAGAGTGGCTAGTTGGAAGCAGGATTGCTGTCGTTAATTGTGGAAAAATGGAATCAGAGACGGCTGCAGGATATACACTGGACTGCCCACCATCTTACCCCCAAAAGCTCCACAATTACAAGTAGTATTGATCAACAGAATGCCCTCCTTGCACATATTCAGTACATGTACCTAGAGGAGTGGAAGTCACATAATGTCCTGGCAGATTTTTCCTCTTACACAGTACATGAGGGACAGTTTTCTGATAGTAATGTTGCCTGGAGAATTCAAAACCCAGTAGTCTTTTGGCAAGCAGAGTATCTGTTTGCACCAGACCTGGTACAGCTGGCAATTCGATTATTCGAGACCCCAGCCAACTTAGTTCCTAAACAAAGATCCTCAAGTGCACAGAACTTTATTCACAATAAATCCAGTAACCACCTACTGCAAGCGAAAGTTTATATGCTTTCATGCCGGTACATGACCTACTGAGTCCTGGATCACAAGACAGAGGAACCACGCTGGTGGGAGGATTTGTCCAATGAGTGTGAAATTGAGACTGAAAATGAAGCTCTTGATCTGTAAAGTAATGAGGAGTCTTAGGATAATCTGAGACAATTTGGTATATACTCGAAAAAGATTGAAACATTTTCTCATTTCTTGTTTTACTGGTACTAACTATTTATCACTGTATTGAATAGACAATCATCAAAGGAATAGTGGAATCGATATGACCAAGGACTTGGAGATTGGCAGCAACAATGATAATGGACATGCTGTCGACAATTACAGAGTTGATATATTTGGAGCACTTGCCTATAGCGTTATGGGTGGAATAGCAGGTGGAAGCCAGGATCATCAACAGCCTCAAAAAAGTCTCTATCCTGATAGTTTATACTGGTTGTATAAAGGTGCTAGGGACTTGCGGGGGATTTCTTTCTTACTCTAATGGCCTGTGGCTCGGTGCTCAGGGTATGGAATATTGCAGGTACTAGGGGAAGGGATACGATTTATCAGCTAGAGTTATAATGTACTTTCAATTGACTTAAAATCTAGAGAATTAAAATATAATACAGAAGGTATTTTTTTAAAAAACAATGTTGAGAAACATGAAATATTCTGGTAGGAACTTAGACTACATTTTATTTCTAAGTTGAAAGACTTTACGTAAATGAATATTTTTTACTGTAAGTTCAGAATAATTTACAGTAATTTACAAAATCATGATTTCCAGTTTCCTAACTTTACCTGCAACAGAATCTGGAATGATAGGGAGCAGACCATTGTCCTCCATGGTGGGGGCACCCAACCTGTTTGCTAAGAAGAAAGGAGGGGAAACTGAGACTGCATGTGGACTTTTGGGGACTGAACGTGGTGTTACTAAAGGATGGATACCCTCTACAATGGATGGAAGAAGGTTTGGACTGGCTAGGACATGCCACATTTTATACGATGTTGGATATCAAAGATGTTATATACAACAAAAAGATGGCCGGAGGGGATGGATGGAAGATGGCTTTCAGAACAGGATACAGGCTATTCTAATATTTGGTCATGCCCTTTGAATTATCAAATACACTAGCAACATTGCAATACTAGATCAACACCAAGTTGAATGAGCACCTGGACATATGATGTATCATCTACCTAGAGGATGTACGCATCTATTCAAACAACATAGGGTAATACCACAGAGACATCGGGAAGGTTCTGCAAGTATTGCCATAAGGCAAAAGGGAACTAAAGTCTTAGAAATATGACTTTCATATGAACGAGGTCGAGTACCTAGGATTTATAGTCAACCTGAAAGGGGTATGACCCAATCCTCTCAAAGCAGTAGCTATCTATGACTAGGAAGTACCCACGAGTGGTGTGGGAGTACAAAGCTGCGTCAGCCTCCATAACCTCTACCCCCGGTTCACTGAGGGATTTAGCCAAGTGTGCAAGTGTTTCTAGAACATGACAAGGGAGGGAATCAAATCGGAATTGGGAAAGAAACAACAACAAGGATTTGAAGATATGAGAAAGTGGCTTAGAACGACACCGATACTATGATACTTGGACACCTCACCAGCTATCGTGATTGAGACAAATACATTCAACTGCACATGCTCTGGTTTTCTGCCATAATACAGCAAAGACAGATTATGGAGACCAGATCTGTTTCAATCAAAATCAAGGTCAAAGGCAGAGTAAAACCATGATGTTCATGACAAGGGACTATTAGCTTGTAACGACTCAGCATACATGAGCTATGGTAGCTGGCACCTACACCCATACAGGTGGCCAGGAGGCGAACTGGTAGGAACTGGCAGGCAAGGTAATCCTAGACCTATGGAGACCGGATGGTGCGGGCTCCGAGATGAACAGAATCAGCTGGCCAGATACTTAGGTACCTGGACACACCCGGTAGTGGTGTCAGTGTACTCAGGGACATCTGAAGGGGTGGTTAATCAGTTAGGCGGGTAACTGGAGAAAGGTCACAAGTGTCTATCTGGGGTGAAGGAGTAGACCGAGTAACAGGGAAAAATCATCTTCTCCACCGTACAAGGCCACCCTGCCCTCAGGCTCAGGTTACCCTGCCATGAGGCTCGGGGTAGGCTGTCCAAAGTCCTGAGTTACCCTACATTTTAATACGAAGTCATGCGGGGAGTTTGGGAAAAATGAGTAGAATATTTGTCGTGTGCAGCCATGCATAATACTGGAATCAGGGGTTCCAGGGGATGCTATTGGGCGAGCTATGCAGCTCCCAAGCTGCTGTAAATGGGAGACATTATTCCTATCATATACCTCCGGCCCCGCCTTGGGGCCCGGACATCATGGGCAAAGGGATGTGTAGTTGTGTGCAGTCTAGCAAAGAGGAATCGTTGCAGACCCGCTTGGAACAGCATATACATAGCTGCTGTCCAGTCGACCGTAGGCTGTTCGCAGAGTATATAGCGGGGGATATGGTGGAAGGTGGAGTACCTGCTCCAAGCTGTGCGGAGTAAAGCGGAGTAAAAGTGGCAGAGTGTTTGGGTGTTTACCGTGTGGGTCCAGAAGATAGTCCCAGGTGGTGGCGGGGCGACTACGAGGGTTTTACACCTACAAAGCCCGAAAGTGTCCCCAATGCCACAGGCTCTGAAAGGAAAGCGTAGAGAAACTTGAAGCATGATTCCTAGTGGTGGTACAGTAGATCCGAGGTAGTGGTGAGGGGTAGAGCCCCATGGATGACTGGCGGACTACCGTATCCCGGGGAAGACGCCGGAAGCCCGCGACTCATAAAGGGTAGATGGATAAACCGCTCACAGTAGCTTCCAGAGCCAAGTAGAGATCAATGCATATGGGAAGGGTGTTATAGATAGTCCAGTTCATCAGGTGTCTTGACCGTTAGCTGCTGGCAAGACACCCATGTGACGGAGTTTTCACTGTGGCGGGCAAAATGGGAATGTCCGGCAGAAAGGATAACCATATAAGGTCAACGCTGACTGGAGTGTGTGGCCATATGCATATGTGAAGGGGGTGCCAGAAGACGTGTCGGAACACGCTTAGCGGAGAAGGGTGTGCTCAAATGGTCGCAGTAAACCCATAGGGAAGTTTCTGGCATAAGATAAAACTACCTGAAAGTCTATGCAAGAACTCTCCTACACCAACAATCTATCCTCTCGAGAGCTTGATTGAGTGAACTATCAAAGTTAAACAATATCAAGTTTTCCCGCTTACTTTACTCTGACATTGTGGGACCAGTTGGCGACAAGTTTGAGCCTTTTGGTACGGTCGTACCCTTGGGATCCATCTTCATAGGGGAGCTCCCGTTACAGTATATCGTCAGGTGTGCTGCTCGCTTAACTCCATCCCTGTTTAATGGTTTCCGATTTTCACCTCTGACCTTACGTGAACACTAGTAAACTTGCCTAAAACATGTAGCCCAGGTTGGAAAGGCCAATGGCTAGTACCGAATTTCGAACCAGAATGGAATCCAACTCGCATTCAGACCTTAACCTTGATGAGAACACCGCCCGGATGTTGCATGCCTTGTTTTTTGCGGACGTTCGCGGTATTTACTGGGATGGCCACCAGCTGCTCCTGGAGGCCGCCCCAATTCAGTTACTTGCTGAATGTTTTGATCTTTTAATTACAGAGCCTCGTGCTGCGGTGCTATTCTTTTTCCAAGACCCTACTCTTGTCCACAACCTGACCGCTCCACCGCCGGAAGGGGTTCCCTTTAGTGAGTTCTCCCATGGGTTCGTGGAACCTTACATCACCCGGGGTGTATCCAAGTCGATTGAGGAAGCGAAGCAGGCACTGAGGAACCAGAACACCCAGCAGCAGCAGGTGTTCTGAACACAGATCACTACGGCAGTGGCAGAATGGATGGAAGTGCAGCAGGTAGCATAACTGCAGACGATAAGTTATCAGCAGGGACTGAACACTCAGATGCCAGCATTGGAAAAGGCTTTCGGAGGAGGGCATACTATTGATGCTGAGAATGGTGTACTGATGCTGGAGGCCGCACCCCCACTTCCCCTGGTCCATACCGAGCCCGAGAACCTTCCCATGGAATTGGCCATGAGAGCCAGAGACGACCAATGGAGGGCATACCGGAGCTCAGTCAGGATATGGATGTTGGAAAGCCTGAAAGGTGATGGCTACAGCTATACCTCCACCTTCTCAAGAGGTTCTACGAGCTCCCTGTCGGTCCCCCCCTCAATTGCCCGCAGTTGTTCCGGCAGCCCTACCGTCGCGCCAACAGATGGAGGTTGAGTAAGATAAAGGACATTCAAGCCTAAAGGCATTACGGCCCTGGCCAGGCCTGACCCTACTTCTCGACTGACCCCGGCTGGTATTGTTGCACCCACAACACGGTCAGTTGTAACTCCTATACCCCCCATTACCGCCTCAAGACCCATACCACCACTAGTTTCACTGCCCGCTCCTGATACCTTTCCTGACTCAATCTTTCCACCCGCAGTATCAGCTACCCTGGGGTTCCAGCCAATGCGCACGGCGCCACCTGGATTCTTTGAACAGGCAAGACGCCAGGAAGAGCAAACACCCATAGCTCCATCTTGGGGGACTCCAATCCGTGGACCCGGGACACCTGCGCGCTCTGTTCCTCGGGCACCGGTCATTCCCTCGCAGCCCTCAAAACCAAGTCTTCTCTCCGGTCTCCCCACCATCGCAAGTGGCTACTCGGACAGCGAAGATGAGTTCTGTCTGTCAGGTTGTAAGCCTCACGAGAGCCGAATGGGGCGGATTCATTACCACTCCTATGGGTGTAGAACGGGACCACGGACCCGGCTAAGGCATAGAGGAAGGTAAAGGGAAGGAGAAGGACCACCCACGTCTGGGTATTGGGGGTGATGGAGGCATGCTGGCCCCCCGATGCAACCCCTGAGTTGTCCTTAGTTGGAGTCATTTCTGCGGACAACAGAGGCGGCGGCTGACCCAACTCTGGGGAGTAGGCGACGCACTGTTCCTCCACTGGTATCAGGAACATCAGGGGCCAGCCCTGTGGAGGATGGCAGCCAGGATGGCCTGGTGGAATGGTGCGATGGATAAAATAGACTGCGGGAATCACAAGGCGTGAAACCAGTGGTAGTGGCGATGGGAATGCACCAGCCGCAGGTGGTATAGTAGGAGCAGGTGGAGATCCAGGGGACTCTAGCCATGACAGCTTGGGTGATCATGTTGACAGAGATTCTCTCCCTGATTTGACCCCCTTCTGCAGTCTACAGAAGGATGACTTGAGCAATAAGACGCAAGAAAGTTGGGATCGCTGGGCCAAGAGACTAGCGAAAGCCCTGAGGGGTACTTGTTCGGCTTCTAGGCCTATATCGAGGCATGGGCAGAAGAAGCGAGAAAGCCTGTGTGGTGTCCCTGCACTCAAGGGCAAAGTCACTGAACTCGTGAGCTGCGCGACCCTAGTGGAGGTCAAATTCGAATACTTTGCAGATGGCAAGTTAACCGACATGGATTAGGTAAACTTGGTGATCCCTCTTCTTGCAGACTGAGCCTGGGCATGGTATCTGGGGTTGCATGGGCACATTAACCAGGAGGTTGCCCAGCGCACTGGTATTCCTGTAGACGACAGCAACCCTTTACGGACATGGAAAGGGGTCCGAGAATGGCTGAAACCAAGTTTTGGCAGTGACCAGGGCAAGCGAGATCTATCTCTTCTTGAGTGGCGAGACATTGTGATGAAGCCACATCACATGGGTTTAGTACCTGGAGAAGATAATTGATATCATGTATAAGATTAGCTATACAGATACAGTGCAGGTACTAGACAAGGTTCGGATTGCGTGGGCACTTCAGGAGCCACATCCGACAGGGCTGAACGAGTCCCTTGAGTTTCTCCAGAAGGTTGGGCACACATTGGAGGACAACAACTAGTTAAGTCATCATGTCATCCACCACGCCCCCTGGTCTCTGCAGTCAGATATGAAGGAGAAGAGATCCTTGACCTCTGGCAGGTTCACGAAGAAGGAAACAGGGTCGCCAAGACAGAACCAGAGGTCTGCCAAAGCTACTAATTTCAATGCGGGGCAACAGGCAAAGCCAGTGACCTCTGAGTATGCAATAGCATATAAGAAAATCCTATCAATTTTGACCGAATGCCGGACGAAGCACAACTAGTGCACCCAGTGCGGGCAAATGGGTCACTTCTGGAGAAAGTGTACTGCGACTGCCCCGGTCGTTAGTTCATCCAAACAGGCTCCTGGGTTAAAATGGTCAGCCCTAGTAAGCGAACCCACAGGAACAGACAAGGGACTAAAGCGCATTGAAGTGCCCCCTCTCGCTTCCTCGTCAAAGATACTAGAAGTCTGCCAGGCATCACCTCAGACCATGGAGGGTGATACTGACCGCTGGCAATAGGCAAGAACCCGTTATACTTAAGGTGTAACCTTATTAACCCGTATCGATAGACCTCTGATGGATGGATGGAAACCAGCCAGGGAGGTGGCTTCGGCGATAGGTAAGTACCCCTCTAATGCATAGACGACCCTGATACTGACTACACCCAGGTGGTGTAGGCAGGTAGATGTTGCAGGCCGTGGGCGGTGGACTGGGTTATCACTCCTTTGTTGGGTTTCCTGGAATTTCCTTTGTTCTAGTTATATGTATTTCGTTTCGGATGACCTTAGCTGGATGGGCAAGTTATAGGGACATTATTTCAGGTGAGGCTGGCTGAGATCTTGCTACAGCAGACGCTGGACATTGGGGAAGCAAGGATGTTTCGCTTGCAACGGGCCCAACAGGGGACTTCTCCCCACCTCGCAGGGAAATTGTTATGTCTAGTACAAGAGGAATCGGTTCCAGCTGGACTTGATCAAAGAAGCGGTATTATTTCCAAGTTTACCTGAGCAGGATTGAGTACCCGAAATCATGCTGATGTGATAGTAAACAGACTAGCTATTGATAAAGACAAATCCCAATCCCTTAACCTTTACTCACCCATTGTGGCTGCTATTATGTCGACAGGCAAGAGACTACAGAATTCACTAAGCCGGGATGACTAAGTCTCCAAGACAAGCGAAGAGCCAGAAGTATGACAACTTGCCTCGTCATACCAAGTCTATCCACCTGCAGGTAAAGTTAGGCTGGAAGATAGTATCTAGAGAGGTAAGCGCGGAAACGCGCCCGCTACTTGATAGTGGAGCTACTGGGCCGGTGCTTAGTAGCTGATAGGTCTAGCAGACTCAGCTACCCTGTATACGACGAAAGGTACACATGCAAATAGGCGACATGAGTGGTAATCAGATTCCGGGGTCAGGTCTGCACTACACCAAATCCTTGGAGATGAAACTACGTGACCACCATAATGAGATGCACTTTGAAGTCGTGGATATGCCTAATACTAAGGTGTATAGGTACCTACCTATGTGTTGTTTGAAGAACCATAACCCTGGCCTCAACTTGAAGACTAGAACCCTAAACTGGCACCCAGATTTCTGCAAGGCTAATTGCCTAGTAGAGCAGGGGCGGTTAGTATCCATGACCGATGAAGGGTTACAGGCCGAGGACCCTAGTAATGTGTACCTGTGTGGAATTGTTCCATACTGCAACAAAGAAGGTTCTGACATAACGGGTAAGCTACTCCCATAGTATAAGGACTGTGGGGATATCTTCTGTCAACAACGGATTAAGGTGCTACTACAGGACTCGAAGTATGACCACACAATCCAGTTGCAACCGCGGAGTCAACCTGCGTTTGGGCCTGTTTATCCATTATTGGAAAAGGGGCTTCATGCAGGCAGCGAACATCTCAACGAAATACTGCGAACGGGAAAGCTACGGCGATCCAATTCCTCAGCAGCCGCCACTATCCTGTTCGTGCCAAAACCAGATGGCACACTAAGATTGGTAATAGATGACAGGGGGCGGACCAAAATTTCTGTTAAGAGTAAGTACCCTCTAGCATTGATAAACAAACTGCGATATAGGTTAGGGAAAGCCGCTTTGTTCCCGAAGTTGGACGGAAAGAATGGCTACGACCTTCTGAGCATCGCGGAAGGTGAGGAATGGAAAACACCCTTCCCATGCTGATATGGACTATATGAATACACGGTCATGCCTTTTGGGTTAGGTAACACCCCCGGAACCTTCCCGAGCATGATACAGGAGGTCTTTCGGAAGCTCATGGAAGAAGGTGTCATTCCGTATATGGATGACACCCTAATCTGCTCCAAAACTATGGAAGAGCATGTCGCAATGGTGAGACATATTATGGAGATATTACGGAAAGCCAGACCGTATGTAAGCATGAAGAAGTCCAGTTTCCACCAATGGGAGCTTGAATTCCGCGGAGACAGGATCTCCGATATGGAAATCCCTCTCTGGTCGGAAAAGGTGCAAACAATGAGGGATTGGGCACCTGCCACATGTGTCGTCGTCATTCCAAGCTTCATGCCCTTTACCAACTTCTATCGTCACTTTATAGAAGGTTTCCGCAACATAGCGAAACCTCTGAGGGACTTGACAAAGAAGGATGTCTGATGGGAATGGATGCCTGTGTGTACGCAGGCCTTCAACCAACTGAAGTTGGCATTTACTTCTAAACCTATCCTAGCACATTTTGACCTTGAACGGCCAACCCAGCTGGGAACTGATGTTAGTGACTTTGCATTAGTGGCCGTTCTCTCCCAATTCTGTGAAGATGAGAGATGCCATCCAGTGCCCTACCATAGTGGGAAGTTTCGCCCAGCAGAGATTAATTATGATGTCCATGAGAAGGAAATGACTACCATCGTGACGGCATGCAAGGAATGGGACCAGCTGCTATGCTTGGTAATGGACTAATTGGTAATCTATACAGATCATAAGAATCTAGAGTACGTTAATAGTACCAAGGTCCTCAACCGCAGCAAACACTGCGGGGCTGAGTTCTTGCAACTGTTTAAATTCAAGATAGTTTACTGCGAAGAACAGTGGAATGAGGAGGGTGATCCTTTGTCATGGCATAGGGACTAGCGCGCCAAAGGGGTGAGTGACTTTTCCGCCACCGTCGTTTTTTCGCTCTAGACAGTGGGTTGGGAGCTAGGAACGGGACATCTTGTGCCACCAGTGTTGCAGGTGTGCCAAGGATTTCAGCTCCAGCCTTCCTTTTGCGATCAGCTATAAGTAGCGATAAAGGAAGACCCGGAATACTTAAGAATCCTGCAAGCAACTACTCCCGGTGACAAAGAGGTCGACCGACACTTCACAAGGGAAAAGGGCTTATTCTGATACCAGAACAGGTGGTATGTTCCCCAGGGTCAGAATCTGAAGCAGCCAATCATGGAGGCTGAATGTGACTCCCGAATCGCAGGACACTTCGGGACTGGCGGGACTATTGGCATGGTTAGGCTAACTTCTATTGGCCTAAGATGGACGAGCACATCACCGACTACATGCGGACATGAGATGCGTGCCTAAGAAATCAGTCCATCAGGCGCAAGAGGATCACTCTGCAGGATCCTATTGATGTTCCTATGCAACCGTAAACGGCGCTTTCAAGGGACTTCATTGTAGCACTGGCAGAGTCCAAAGGATGTACCAAAATCTGCATAGTGGTGGACGGATTCTCGAAAATAACACCTTTCATACCCCTGACCAGTGAGGTACCAACCAAGGAGCTTGTCTTGATATTCCTAACGCAAGGTTGTCGCCTTTATGGACTCTCAGAGTCAATCATCTCCTACTGAGATAGCCGATTCACATCCAAGTTCTGGGCGAGTCTGATGGACTTGTTGCAAATCCAACTAACTGTCTTGACTGCATTCCATCCTGACATTGATGGGCAAACCGAGAGGGTTAAGCAGACAGTGGAGCAGAATTTGGGTTGTTGCCGTGCCTACCAAAAGTATGATTGGGTTTTGCTACCACCCCTTGCGGAGTATACGTACAACACCTCCACATCAGAATCCCACAGGTTGTCACCATTTATGATCAATTATGGGTTCAACCCATGGACAAACAGGTCCGGTGTGGTGTCTGATAATCAAGGAATACACCCTAGCAGTGACCTCTTGGTTAAGGAATGGGAAGGAATCTGGCCAGTGATTCGAGAAACGATGCAACGGGCAGAGCAAAGACAATGTAAATGGCATAAGCAGAAAAGGTTGCATTCACCGGACTATGTTACCTGAGCGGTTGTGGCCACTGGGCGGGAAAAGAAAGTAGACCGCGCGATGATAAATCAAAAGAACATGTACATGGAATGTCCGATAGAGAAGCGAGACCACCGCATGTTTGGCCCTTTGGCGGTCAAATGTTGGGTGGGTACCCAAGCATATCAACCCTGGCTGTGCACCCATAGAAGCATCCACCCAGTTTCCAATATCATGTTTCTCGAACCATATAGCGAGGACCCGGGGTCAGGGAGGATACAAGAGATCCCGACCCTGGAACTTGTGGACAATGAGCCAAGTTGCGTTATTGAAGCTGTGGTGGACCGTCAATGGTACAGTGGAGCAAAGGCGAAGTTTCCAGCACTTTGTTCCATACCTGGTTTTCATGGGAAGGGTTGGGGGTGGAGCAGAATTCGTGGGAGCTCTATGGGATGCTAGAAGGGACAGGCTTGCAGGCCATTGTGGATTTGCACAAAAGATGTCCGTTCAAGCCCAGGCACTATAGTGTCTTGGGGGAATTGAGTCGTAAAAATAAGAGACAATATTAGCGGTCCGTGGCGGACCGTAGAGAAGATGGGTATGATACAAGCACCCAACATACAAGAGCTATGGCAGCCGGAACCTACACCCATACAAGCAGCCAGGAGGCGAACTGGTAGGAACTGGCAGGCAAGGTAGTACTTGACCTGTGGAGACCCGATGGCCCAGGCTCCGAGATGAACAGAATTAGCTGGCCAGATACTTAGGTCTCTAGGCACACCAGGGAGTAGTGTCCACGTACTTAGGGACCTCGGCAGGGGCAGTTACTCAGTTAGGCTAGGTGACTGGAGAATGGTCAGAACTGTCTACCTCCAGTGACAGGGTAGAGAGGGTAACAGGGAAAAGTCTTGTTGTCCACCGGACAAGGTTACCCTACCCTTAGGCTCGGTTTACCCTTCCATGAGGCTCATGTTACCCTGTTCAAAGTCCTGACTTACCAAACCTTTCAATATGAAGTCCCTCCGGGAGTTCTTGAAAAAGTACGGGAATGTTTGTCGGGCGAAACGAAGCATAATACCGGAATCTACCGTTCCGGGGGATGCTGTCGGGTGAGCCACGCAGCTCCGAAGAAGCTGTAGATTGGAGACATTATTCCTATCATACCCCTCCGGCCCCGCCTTGAGGCCTGGACGTCATGGGCACAGAGTTGTGCCGTTGGGCGCAGTCTAGCAAACAGGGACATTTGTAGACCTGCTTGCAACTGCGTATACGTCACCGCCATCCGGTCTACGGTAGACTGTTCATAGGATATATAAGTGGCCATGGGATGGAAGGTGGAGTACCTCCTCCAAGTTGATGGGAGTAAAATGCAGCAAACCCGCCGGAGTTAAAGGGTGTTAACTGCGTGGGTCTGGAAGCTAGTCCCCGGTGCTGCCACGGCAACTGGGTGTGTTTTATACATACCAACCCCGAAAGTGTCCCCAGTGCCATAGGCTCTGAAAGGGTAGCGCAGAGACACTAAAAGCATGATTCCTACCCCAGGTAAGGTCGATTCATGGTAGTGGTCATGGGTAGCGCCCATTGGATCACTCTCAGACTACCGATTCCTATGGAAGACACTGGCAGCCCACAACTCATAAATAGTAGATAGATAAACCGTCCCCAGTAGCTTCCGGAGGCAAGTAGAGATCGATGCATATGGGCACGGTGTCATAGATAGTCCAGTCCATCAGGTGTCTTGACTGTTAGCCACTAGCAAGACACTAATGTAAAGAGGTTTTTACTCCGGCCCGTAAAATGGGAATGCACCGCGGACGTGATAACTGCATAAGGTGAATGCTGACTAGACTGTGTCGACACATGCATGCCCGAAGGGGGTGCCAGGAGACATGTCGGACCACCCTTAGGGGAGAAGGGTATGCTCGAATGGTGGGAGTAAACTGATGGGGGAGTTTCGGGCAGAAGATTAAACCACCTGAAAGTCTATGCGAGAACTCTGCTACTCCTACAATCAATCCTCTCGAGATCTTAATTGAGTGAAGCATCAGGCTTAATGATAATAACTTTCACTCTTTCCTTTACTCTTACATTGTGTGACCATTTGGCGATAAGTTTGAAGTTGTTCGGTGTGCTCATACCCTTGGGATCCGTCTTCCTAGCGGAGCCCCCACTACAACTACCACCAATCCCACTTCCACAGATTTATAAGGTAGCTGCCCCTTCTCCACTCTAGTCTGCTTCAAAAAAGGTGCTATCCCTTGCACCATTAGAGAATCACTTATTCTGAGAGACTTACAAAAGTTAATTAGCATACTGGTGTTTATATAGCATTTGAGAACACACTATAGTCCACCCCAGCTTCCGGGTCCCTGTGTTAGTTCTATTCCATTTCCTTGCCAAATCTTATTATTAGCATTTCCCTGTTACTCAATTGTGCACAATCACATTCTCAGGGCTACTGGTCGCTCTATGGTGATAAGATATATTAGGTAGTTTCATTTTTACTTGATCGCCTAGAACCTTTTTTGATCTGGCCTGTATCTATCATTCTCCTGATATTATTAGAATGCCTCTTTAGTAACAAAAGAATATTTGGCACGGGCCTCCAAGAGACTCAGGAAGTGCATCCTGGTAAAGTTGCAGTGATTCTCATATCAGATTAAATCTGTATAGCAATCAATTCTTTGGTGCTTCTCTTTATCTTCTAGTTATCTATCATTGGTCGGTAAGATCCATAGAAGCGCTTTGGCTGCTGGATCCCCTATCTCTTCATGTACTTCATGATTCTAACAACATGCTTGCATGGGAGTAGACTTCATAGTATGATACTCATAAAAGCCATCTTTAGTCCCATGAAACTTCTACAAATTATTTCCCATATAAGATATAGTATTAGGTATGTCACTGAAATCGAGCAAACTACTAATATATTGCCACACATATTTGTCCAGAAGGCACTAAGTATTGTCCAGATATTTTAATATAAATGCTAATACAGCTGTGATGTATTAGCTGAGATTGTGCAGTTCATTTTCTTACTATTACATGACTTCCCAAGAAGACTTTTTGGATATACTCAATCCCAGATAAGGGAAGATTGTTTTCATACATTATCAACTACTTGATGGCTTTTGTGCTTTTGCAAGGATCTATCGACCTAGACCATTATATGTTTAAATAGGACCCGGTAAATATTATACAAGAGGTCTAGCTTATAGAGGTCTGCACAGTCCATATGGTAGAGTGTGGAGAACTCATTATAGCCTATTTTGACATCAATCTGCTATGAATCTTCCGCAGCACTAGTAATTCCTGTCTCCCGCAACTCCACTGTGGTTTTTCCATATAATGTGCAGTCACAGACCAGATATGTATGCCACTAATACCTATCAAGCCTCCTGTCTGGAACCTTATACTTTGGACAAGGCTTGTTACTCATTAGATGTAAATAGTAAAGTTAGTATGATTTGCAATTCAGGCAGACATGATGGGAAAACAGAAATATATTTTTCCATCTCCATAGTCTATTGTTATACCTTCTTGGGCAGTAGCCTGAATAGGCAAAAAGATGAAATTAAAAATAGCCTCTTGTAAATCTGCATTTATAAAGTCACTAGGTTCTATCGATGTGGACTGATTTACCACTCAACTTGAGTGACCCTGGCAGCAATGTAAAAAATGATAATTGGTACCTTGACTGGGTTATTTCTAGTTTGTGAAAGGGGATTGTGGATAATAATATGTAGTGATCAGGATTTCTCCTCACTATATAAGTTCTGGAGATTTGTTGGGACCAATAATGTGATTATTAGTGCCACTATTGACCTAGCTCGTTGTGACTACCACTAGGATACACAAGATATTATTAGTATGAGAAGGACTACCTACTTCTAGCTTTTGCTGACTAACTTTATATCTAACTTTCCTACCACTAGTCCATGGTATACATCTCAGAGTACAATTATTCAATACTTGAATTATATTCCTGTATAGTTGTATAAACTGTGTCTGGTCCATATGCAATCTCATAGGTCATATAGCAGATGTAGTTGACAATATTCCAATAATACAAAGTACTTGCATATTGTCCATCATCCATAATAGCGTCTAGCTCTACCAGATACTCATGCAATTTATTCCCTGCTTTCAGCTTTGTAATATTATACATGGAGACTGAAACAAACCACTGGTCCTACACTGCAAGCCTTTTGCATAACAATCATTAATCTGCAATTTGGCTACCCTGGTTCAGATCAACCTACCTGAGGAAGTTAAATTGCTGATATCCTTAGATAAAAACACACTTTATACATCATGATTCAAGGCCTGATTGTACTCCCGATTGCCAGCAATATCTGCAATTATATTACCTGTATGTGGAATTATCTGCAGGCTTGATGGCCTGGTTATATCTAGCAGTGGAAATATTTCCAGATCTTTCACATCCAGGTCATGCTGTATATCACTCTATACCTTATAATCTATAATACCCAACTTGGGGATAGACTTATTGTCATATTCACATTCTTGGTCCACAAGCTGCTCAGCTGTAACAAGAGCCTTGTAATCCACAATGCCACTTGATATGAAAGCGGTTGACTGAGAGGAAGTCTGATCAGATATAGTTCTGAGGAATAGGATAGTATCCAGGGGCTGTATTGTTTGAAGGTGGTTTTTGTACACAGTGGCCTGTTGATAGTAGCGTTAACAATAATAGTATTTGGATATATTTTATGTCATTGTAGTTATTGATAATGTTTTAACTTCTGCTATCAAGCTGGATATTGGAACATGCATTACTGGATGAATTACAGGAAAGGTCTTGCTATATATGGTTATTCAAGTTTAAGATTAGACACCTCAGGGACTGGAATTGGAGTACTCACTTTCAAGATAGTAGAAGGGTTAACAAGTCTGCAGGTAGAAGTTGTCTGCACAGTGGCCTAGGTGTCAGGATCTGGCTAGAGGAGTACTAGTCAGGCGACGGAAGAGAGGAACAGGTTTCACACATGACCTCATTTAGAGGCCATGGGGCTAAGGTATGTTTTCATGCAGATGACCTCATCAGCAGGTCATCAGGCTCATTTATGTTGAAATTGATATTTCATACATGATATATGATTGACGTCATGGGGAGAGTCTAGACTAGCCAGTAGGGCTTACGGGAAAGGCAGGCTTATTTATATTTCACATATGACCTTATTAGTAGATTATGTAGCTCATTTATGTTTCACGCATGACCTCATTATGAGATTATGTGGCTTGATTTATATTTGTATTTGATTTGTGTTTTGCACATGACCTCGTTTAGAGTTCATGAGATTGTTTTATGTCTTGTGGATATGACTTGATTGAGTCATGTGATGTTATGATTAATTTCACACCTGACCTTTCCTCAGGATCAGGTTAGCATTAGGGTTGTGGTAAGAGGCCTATATAAAGGCCAGGTTTTGACAGATGGGTTAGCTCGTTCACTCAACCATCTACGGTTATTTCCTATCTACTACTTTACGCTCTTTATAATACAAAAACCTTCACACCCCAACCTCTCCACTACATAGGCAAGACCTTGAGTTAAGAACCTGTCCGTCCAGGGGAGTAACTTAACCACATCAAGACCGAAACTTACAGCACTGGTGAGAAATCGATTCTTGAGCCAGAATACTAAGATAGGGCTAAGAGACTCGAGGAGCTCCCGGACATAGTGCAGGGCAGTTTAGAAGAACAAGAAGGCTATTACCCATCCCGAGCACAATGAGTAGTAGGAAGCTGTACCACTAGCTTACTTAAGTATAGTACTCTAGGCCTTACTATATAGTATTTTGCATTCAAGAATTGTCTTTTGCTAGTAAGCTATCCTAATCATATTGTATATTCTGTAGCTTATGTGCAGCTCCAAAATATATCCAGATATTATATATGGCTTTTGCATATTGTTTTGTGTCCTAAGTATTTACTACAACTAGTGGTAAGCAGTAAGCCTCTTTGCTGGTTTTCTCAAAGCGATTTTCCACTCCGAAAATTTCTTAAGTCAACTAGTATTTGGCTTCTCAATGCAGCTTCTAGTATTTAAATCCGGTATTAATTTACATGTAAAGCACCAGCCTCTTAGTATGTACTTTCTGACATATCTTACTCTTCTTTTTTAAGTCTAGCATTCCGTTGTATAGTATCATTCTAGCAACCAGGTCTTATATTTACTAGCAGCAAGTAACGAGAATCTTGCTCCATATTTTCTGGTTCTTTTGTTAGTTAAACTAGCTCCTGGGTATCATATATAACTCCTGAGTATTACTTAAAGTCCTGAAATACCAATCAGACTCTTAAGTTTACTGGTTGGCTTTCTAGTCTAACTTCTAGCCCTCCAGAATAGCAAGTAATTTTTAGTGGAGACTATCTTTCTCATGTTTTGTATCTCATTGATGGCTTATTTGTAGATTAAGGCATTATTTTAGCTAGTATTGTTGGATGAAATATCTTTCAAGTTAGCAATGATTGTATAGTATATAAATCTAGTTCAACTCACCAAAGCCCTTTCTAGTCCATATCTGAGCTGCCCAGTTTATCCCTCTACCTGTGCTATCTTGTTTCAACACCATCAAACAATCACTTCTTCTATCAATGTATTCACCTACTATCCATACATCCACCTCCTATATATAAGGATACATTAAGAAAAAAGAACTCTGTATCTGATGTACCTGTACTGTGTCTGGACACCACCTACTTGTCTTCTGTATCTTATCCGTTCTCTCTATCTATTGTCCATACCTACATCCTAGTGTAACCCCTATGACGACTTGTGTTTTCCTTCTCTGTATTACCTTCTACATACCTTTTATACAACACTGATATCTAGATGATATCCCAAGTGACATATCAAACGACAGTTATATCAATAGCTTTTTCAGTCACATTTTGTGTCCCTCATACTGTGACATTCTATGCACATTGTTCTTTCTCCAGATTCCTGCTTCTCTTATCTTCTGCACTAGCTCAAAGTCAAATTGATTCACCTAATAGTGCCGACCAACAAGTCTCCTACTCAAATGATCTTTTTACATGTCCTACTAGACCATTATCATTCTCAATACCATGCCAGCTTCCTAGTCATTCTCTTATCACCTCATGCTTTTCCTTTACCCTGTATTTTCAGGATTCCCATCCTGCTTCTCTGATACCCCTGCTAAATATCCAAATTATATTGTGTCTGAGTTGATTTGCAATTCTCCCCTTGTACCAAGTACTTCTACTATTATATCTTTCCCCTCTCCCGTGTTTGCTCATCTGGACTACAATGCACCAAATTCCCTTTCCAATACTTGTCATGTCCTAGGAACATCCAACCCGCAATCTAAACATTATTCTAACTGTACTATAGGTTTGTGGCAGGAGGCTTCAATACATGGTATCAGCTAGTCCTAGTAACATTTGTGGTGTTTTGTTACAGAACCATGTCGATGCAATGGTTCTCAATATATTGTATGGAATGATGTTAAATCAATTCCACTATTAACTAGTAATTGCCTGTCTGATACCAGCACCAGGTTTGCTACTACGAGAATGGTACCTATGCCTAATGTAGCAAACCTTTTTGTAGGGGCTATTATTGAACGATAATCAGAGCATGTATTACAGGCTGATATTTATCATTAACCACTATTAGCATTGGAACAAAGACCGGTTAACAAACTATCTCCTGGTACCTGTAATCTTGTAGTCTGAGCAGCCATATAAGAAACCCAGAACATGGCCCTAGAGTATAACATATATTTGCTCTTTGTCCTATTGGACCTAAACCCAAATATTGCAAAAAGGAATCTCATAAAAAAGACAGAAGCCAATAGATCTTGCCTCATATACATTATAAATATTATTTTCTTGGAATGAATGGCCTGAGATTTCTAGTTGTATTGGTCATTCGACAGGGAGGAGCTAAAGCCTTGTGAAATCTTCTGGAAGGCAATAGTGTGTAGATAGTGCCTGGTGACTATATGCAATCAATCTAGTATTTATACTTCTGGTTGAGATACTTAGTACATGGGAAAAATTGATCAAAGATGCTATATTACCACAAGATGCTTGCAGAATTCAGCAATGTAAAGCCAGTACAGGTCCAGTATGTATCTTGCGCAAATGGTCAACAATGTCGGTAAATATATGTGCTCCTTGGCATTATAATAAAGGCAGGTACATAATTCTTATTTGAATAGTATGCTGCCAGTCAAAGTTACTTAGGAGATAACTGGAGATGTTATTTTTGTTTGGGTGTTAGCACCCAATTATAACCTCTTCCTTATTCTCTAGTTTCCATCAATTCTGTCAAATTCATAAGAATATTGCCAAATTGGTATATGTCATCATTGAATGGAGATAATAAATATATTTTCATAACATTGAAATAACAATTTGACTGCATCAATTCTATTTAGTAGTTATCTTCCAGCCTATACTCCTTCCTATTTGTTTTATATCTCTGGGACTGGGCATAGAATTGATTCAACTATAATCACTGATATTGTAACTCCTGTAGCTACTGATGCTAAGGTTGTGGCACAGCCACAACAAGTGGCTGCTCACTAGCTCCAAACCGTGAGCACTCTCAAGAGAGTCCCAGACAGCTCAACAGTCTTTGGCAGCTCAATGGTCCCCAACTGTTGCAATTGTAACCTCCCAGCTCAACACAGTATTACGTAGCATGTTGCTCTAGAAACCTCGCTGTGTAATACAATATAGCAATACACCAACATAGAAGTAATACTTTTTATTTTACATTAATTTCTGTAACCTTGCTTGTGGCTTAATACCTGTACCTATTAACTTTTACTGCTTCTTTTTATAGGCTTTGATTATATATCTCTCTTTAACATATGCCTTGATTTCCATCATTAATAGCTTGTGTTCTGCTTACTGGGACTTTTTCTTTTACATTTCGTGCCTGTCTGAACTGCTTTTCTGCTTTCTCTAACTCCATATCCTCTTTTCTTTTCACCATTTGATATGCCTCTAAGGCATAGAGAACTCCAACCTTCTGTACCAGTTTTTTGTTTTGCCCCTTACACCTCAGATTTCTTGCTTTTGCAGCGGCTTTCATTGTCTTCAAATGCTCCATAGCTAGGGTCCCAGACTGTGCACGCTCCGTCTCCGTTACAACTCCGGTCACTGAAAAAGATTTCCTAATCGGGAACGACTCAACACCAGAGAACTATCACCACAATTACGGGTCTCGCACCCCCCCTCTGGGGGGTGCTAGACCACTTCTTTTCCTCCCTCGCTTGGCCAGGCACTACCTATGGCCTCTACCTCCCTTCCACCTGAGTTAATCCTCTTGGGGACGCTCTCTTCTGTCTGGGACTGCCTTGCGGTGGTTCCTCCTCTATACTTCCCCGCTTTTGATAGGCTCGCTTAGCATCTGCAGGGTCGGCTTTTTTTCCAGGAGGGTTTGGTCTGACGGTCAGTCTGCTTGGTGGTCCTCTGGGCTATCAGGGGCCTGTAACTCCTCCTCGCATCGCACGGTTATGGTATCCCATCCACTAAGTGACGCTTTCTCTCGGAGAACAAGGGACTACATGAGAGAAGCGGTAAAACACTGTGCTCTGCCTTGGGGGGATGGTCTCTGTGACCCCGGTTGCAGCCTGCTGCCGTATCGTTGTCCATCTCGCTTGGTTTGGTCCTTCCTACTACTCCTTTTTCCGCGTCGGCTGGCACCCTACTGCCCGGGTCCTCGGGGCCCTACCTCCTCACCATGCGGCAGCTCTTCTACCTGTCCGCTCCAAGCTGGCCTCGGCTGGCGACTTCTCACCTGCGCTCTGACGCTGCTTACGCCATCATCCACCTTCCGGCTGGCATCCTCTCTGCTGGGCTAGTATCCCCTCTGCCTCCTCTCTCCTGCTCTGACTCTCGCTCACGGGGGTCATCCACCTAAGCTGGCACCTTACTGCCTCCTCTACACATCTCGGCTCTGACATCACGATGTCATCCTACCCTTCTCACCTGGGCAACGCTGTGCCCGTCGATTCCTGCTAAGGCCGTCCCCTTGGTCTCCTCGCCTCAGGGCTATAAATTAGGCTTTGAGGCCAGGACCCTTCCATAGGTCTGCTGCGCGGGATTGTGTTTCCGCATCCGCCCGTTAGGGTATTTTTTTAGTGGTACTTTTCTTACTTGTCTGAGATGACGCCAGTGGGGTTTTTTGTAGCTTCCTGCTCTTCTTGTTGCTTGGGTTTCTTTAGTTTGTTTCGGCTTGCTGGGGGACTGGGCTTCGGGGAGGGATGTGCGGTTAGTCCCAGACCAGAGGGACTTGGGGCGATTTTTCCCCTGGGGCGTGGAGGACGTTTTGAACTTAAGGCTTTTGTATGCCATAGCGCGAGCTGCATGTACGTGTTTGAGCCACAATCAAAGAAACATATGAGTTAAAAAAAAAAAGAAAAAAAAGGGTCCCAGACTGTGCTTGGCCCGATCAATCTTTTGGAACTAATTTCAATCTTCGCGGCAATGTTGGACAATGGTCTGCTGCCTCCTGTATCCATTCCTCATCTTGCCTCTGAAGACTTCAAATTGTAAGTGAAGTAGTAGGAGACAAGCCTTCGAGTAGTATAATAGGTCCGGTAGAGGTTATATGAACTTCACGGAACTTGGAAATTACGCTTTCAGGATTGTAGTCAATGAGACCGATAGCTTGAAATGCAGAGAGGACTGCGGAATTTTTAAATGATTGCTGTCGGATAGAATCTGTAACCGGTACGGGTTACTAGGGTTTATGTTTGGTTTTCACAGTATCGTTTGATACTTGTATTGTTTCGTGTGCTATCGGTTGATACACACATTGTTTTATGTTTGGTTTCACAGTATCGTTTGATACTTGTATTGTTTCGTGTGCTATCGGTTGATACACACATTGTTTTATGTTTGGTTTCACAGTATCGTTTGATACTTGTATTGTTTCGTGTGCTATCGGTTGATACACACATTGTTTTATGTTTGGTTTCACAGTATCGTTTGATACTTGTATTGTTTCGTGTGCTATCGGTTGATACACACATTGTTTTATGTTTGGTTTCACAGTATCGTTTGATACTTGTATTGTTTCGTGTGCTATCGGTTGATACACACATTGTTTTATGTTTGGTTTCACAGTATCGTTTGATACTTGTATTGTTTCGTGTGCTATCGGTTGATACACACATTGTTTTATGTTTGGTTTCACAGTATCGTTTGATACTTGTATTGTTTCGTGTGCTATCGGTTGATACACACATTGTTTTATGTTTGGTTTCACAGTATCGTTTGATACTTGTATTGTTTCGTGTGCTATCGGTTGATACACACATTGTTTTATGTTTGGTTTCACAGTATCGTTTGATACTTGTATTGTTTCGTGTGCTATCGGTTGATACACACATTGTTTTATGTTTGGTTTCACAGTATCGTTTGATACTTGTATTGTTTCGTGTGCTATCGGTTGATACACACATTGTTTTATGTTTGGTTTCACAGTATCGTTTGATACTTGTATTGTTTCGTGTGCTATCGGTTGATACACACATTGTTTTATGTTTGGTTTCACAGTATCGTTTGATACTTGTATTGTTTCGTGTGCTATCGGTTGATACACACATTGTTTTATGTTTGGTTTCACAGTATCGTTTGATACTTGTATTGTTTCGTGTGCTATCGGTTGATACACACATTGTTTTATGTTTGGTTTCACAGTATCGTTTGATACTTGTATTGTTTCGTGTGCTATCGGTTGATACACACATTGTTTTATGTTTGGTTTCACAGTATCGTTTGATACTTGTATTGTTTCGTGTGCTATCGGTTGATACACACATTGTTTTATGTTTGGTTTCACAGTATCGTTTGATACTTGTATTGTTTCGTGTGCTATCGGTTGATACACACATTGTTTTATGTTTGGTTTCACAGTATCGTTTGATACTTGTATTGTTTCGTGTGCTATCGGTTGATACACACATTGTTTTATGTTTGGTTTCACAGTATCGTTTGATACTTGTATTGTTTCGTGTGCTATCGGTTGATACACACATTGTTTTATGTTTGGTTTCACAGTATCGTTTGATACTTGTATTGTTTCGTGTGCTATCGGTTGATACACACATTGTTTTATGTTTGGTTTCACAGTATCGTTTGATACTTGTATTGTTTCGTGTGCTATCGGTTGATACACACATTGTTTTATGTTTGGTTTCACAGTATCGTTTGATACTTGTATTGTTTCGTGTGCTATCGGTTGATACACACATTGTTTTATGTTTGGTTTCACAGTATCGTTTGATACTTGTATTGTTTCGTGTGCTATCGGTTGATACACACATTGTTTTATGTTTGGTTTCACAGTATCGTTTGATACTTGTATTGTTTCGTGTGCTATCGGTTGATACACACATTGTTTTATGTTTGGTTTCACAGTATCGTTTGATACTTGTATTGTTTCGTGTGCTATCGGTTGATACACACATTGTTTTATGTTTGGTTTCACAGTATCGTTTGATACTTGTATTGTTTCGTGTGCTATCGGTTGATACACACATTGTTTTATGTTTGGTTTCACAGTATCGTTTGATACTTGTATTGTTTCGTGTGCTATCGGTTGATACACACATTGTTTTATGTTTGGTTTCACAGTATCGTTTGATACTTGTATTGTTTCGTGTGCTATCGGTTGATACACACATTGTTTTATGTTTGGTTTCACAGTATCGTTTGATACTTGTATTGTTTCGTGTGCTATCGGTTGATACACACATTGTTTTATGTTTGGTTTCACAGTATCGTTTGATACTTGTATTGTTTCGTGTGCTATCGGTTGATACACACATTGTTTTATGTTTGGTTTCACAGTATCGTTTGATACTTGTATTGTTTCGTGTGCTATCGGTTGATACACACATTGTTTTATGTTTGGTTTCACAGTATCGTTTGATACTTGTATTGTTTCGTGTGCTATCGGTTGATACACACATTGTTTTATGTTTGGTTTCACAGTATCGTTTGATACTTGTATTGTTTCGTGTGCTATCGGTTGATACACACATTGTTTTATGTTTGGTTTCACAGTATCGTTTGATACTTGTATTGTTTCGTGTGCTATCGGTTGATACACACATTGTTTTATGTTTGGTTTCACAGTATCGTTTGATACTTGTATTGTTTCGTGTGCTATCGGTTGATACACACATTGTTTTATGTTTGGTTTCACAGTATCGTTTGATACTTGTATTGTTTCGTGTGCTATCGGTTGATACACACATTGTTTTATGTTTGGTTTCACAGTATCGTTTGATACTTGTATTGTTTCGTGTGCTATCGGTTGATACACACATTGTTTTATGTTTGGTTTCACAGTATCGTTTGATACTTGTATTGTTTCGTGTGCTATCGGTTGATACACACATTGTTTTATGTTTGGTTTCACAGTATCGTTTGATACTTGTATTGTTTCGTGTGCTATCGGTTGATACACACATTGTTTTATGTTTGGTTTCACAGTATCGTTTGATACTTGTATTGTTTCGTGTGCTATCGGTTGATACACACATTGTTTTATGTTTGGTTTCACAGTATCGTTTGATACTTGTATTGTTTCGTGTGCTATCGGTTGATACACACATTGTTTTATGTTTGGTTTCACAGTATCGTTTGATACTTGTATTGTTTCGTGTGCTATCGGTTGATACACACATTGTTTTATGTTTGGTTTCACAGTATCGTTTGATACTTGTATTGTTTCGTGTGCTATCGGTTGATACACACATTGTTTTATGTTTGGTTTCACAGTATCGTTTGATACTTGTATTGTTTCGTGTGCTATCGGTTGATACACACATTGTTTTATGTTTGGTTTCACAGTATCGTTTGATACTTGTATTGTTTCGTGTGCTATCGGTTGATACACACATTGTTTTATGTTTGGTTTCACAGTATCGTTTGATACTTGTATTGTTTCGTGTGCTATCGGTTGATACACACATTGTTTTATGTTTGGTTTCACAGTATCGTTTGATACTTGTATTGTTTCGTGTGCTATCGGTTGATACACACATTGTTTTATGTTTGGTTTCACAGTATCGTTTGATACTTGTATTGTTTCGTGTGCTATCGGTTGATACACACATTGTTTTATGTTTGGTTTCACAGTATCGTTTGATACTTGTATTGTTTCGTGTGCTATCGGTTGATACACACATTGTTTTATGTTTGGTTTCACAGTATCGTTTGATACTTGTATTGTTTCGTGTGCTATCGGTTGATACACACATTGTTTTATGTTTGGTTTCACAGTATCGTTTGATACTTGTATTGTTTCGTGTGCTATCGGTTGATACACACATTGTTTTATGTTTGGTTTCACAGTATCGTTTGATACTTGTATTGTTTCGTGTGCTATCGGTTGATACACACATTGTTTTATGTTTGGTTTCACAGTATCGTTTGATACTTGTATTGTTTCGTGTGCTATCGGTTGATACACACATTGTTTTATGTTTGGTTTCACAGTATCGTTTGATACTTGTATTGTTTCGTGTGCTATCGGTTGATACACACATTGTTTTATGTTTGGTTTCACAGTATCGTTTGATACTTGTATTGTTTCGTGTGCTATCGGTTGATACACACATTGTTTTATGTTTGGTTTCACAGTATCGTTTGATACTTGTATTGTTTCGTGTGCTATCGGTTGATACACACATTGTTTTATGTTTGGTTTCACAGTATCGTTTGATACTTGTATTGTTTCGTGTGCTATCGGTTGATACACACATTGTTTTATGTTTGGTTTCACAGTATCGTTTGATACTTGTATTGTTTCGTGTGCTATCGGTTGATACACACATTGTTTTATGTTTGGTTTCACAGTATCGTTTGATACTTGTATTGTTTCGTGTGCTATCGGTTGATACACACAGTGTTTTATGTTTGGTTTCACAGTATCGTTTGATACTTGTATTGTTTCGTGTGCTATCAGTTGATACACACATTGTTTTGCAATATCGCTCATACTGGAAATAAGCGATATGCTGTATTTAAAGACCGCTGATTCCCGCGATGGAAACAGCAGACTTCGACAGATAGTATTCTTAAATATACTTGGTTGAACGGTTACTTCTTTGATCTCCTATTACACCCCGTTCGAAGCCTCCTTTAGCAAGCAGCGCTCGCTTCATGTTGATCGCGAAGCCATCTGCTCCTATCGTACCGCTACGTGACTAGGGCCTAGCCTGAACACGTTACAGAATCAATTATATCCGAAAACTCAATTTCGTCAAACTCAGTGCATCCCATCCAGGTAGCTGACTCCACAGCTTCAGTATCATCATACTTATACAGTGGAAAAACAATGACGTATAATAGTGGTAGAAGTTAACTGGCATGTGGGAAAAGACAGAAGACCACTACCGTGTATAGATCACAGTAGTCTAGAAGCTTTGTTGTACAGTGCGAGCCAAAACCACCGAGAAGTGGAAGCCCGTATTCTCCTACTTGACATAGGGGGGAAAACTATTGCAGCTCTTGTATCTACTTTATCGACAACATATCATTACTATAACCAATTTCGGATATACCGGTAAGGCAGGTATCTGGTATTGATGTAGAGGTATACCAGGGTTTCCGATGTATAGCTCTTGGGATGATTGTCACTGGAGGAAAGATATATCCTTCTCTACTTATAGTTTTGCAGATGGAAACATGTTCCTGAATGGGAGAACTAGCAAGGTAGGGCCAATGATTTGGATCTCTTGTTATAATCTATTAGTTGCAGCCAATACCAACCCGGAATCCATTTTCATCAAAGTTGCAACTATCTGCTATCTGCATTTTATATTGATAGCAAACTGTTTGATACCTGTCAAACCAGGTATATCAATCATTATAGTGAGGAGCAATCTTGGAATTAGCATCAATAGTCTATTGCTTGCATATAAAGTACTCTGAATGGTGATCCAGAAATCTTCATGTGCATTTCCCACTAATAGTTGGTATTAGTAGAGCACTGGAATATGCATTTTCAGAATTGTATTAGCACAACTGAATACCCTTTGAAGTGTGGCACTTGTTACTACTAAATCCAATCTGTCCAGATATTGGTACACAGCATTTTCTTGGTCTTCTGATAGCTTACAGTGGGCTGCTGGTCGATCAATCTTTGACTGACACACTTGTCAATAAGCTCCTAATCGTCACAATAGAACCTCATACCTTGGTAATACCATTTGCAAAATTGGGATTATCCTTCACAATTGTATCAAGGAATGTGATTGCTGTTTGAATTTGGGCCTCAATATCGACATATGGTTCAACACCCTTATGAGAAGGAATAAGTACTAAGTTTGATGACAATGTCATAGTTGGTCTAGATATCTGTTATAGTATAAGCAGTTAGAACATACAGAAAATACAGAATACAGGAGGTTGTAAAATGGAGGAGAGCTACTAACTATGATATTCAGTAGGTATAACTATTGAAGAGCCGAAGATTTGGAAGCTTAGAGAACAGGAGATTGAGGAAGTATAAGAGAAAAGAAGCTAAAGAGAAGAAAGGCTCCAGAGCTAGGAAGTCAGAGAGTGGAGCGGTAGTTGGAAAGCAAGAGGACCAAAGAGTAGGAGAACTGTAGACCTTGGGAACTGGAAAACTGGAGAACTGGAGAACTGGAGAACTGAAGAACTGGAAAGGTATGGAGATATCGAGAACTTTAAACTAATACAATATATGAGTTAGAAAGCCTGAGAGTTATTAATCTATACTGTAGTAAAATGGTCTGACTCTAAAGAGATTAAATAGTTGAAGTATGTTGTAGTACAATGGCAAAGCAATTGAGCTACTATATAGACAAGATAGTACTATTAACTACTAAACCTTTGACCTGAATAGCAACTCCTAATCATTCAGTATTACAGCCTACTTTCTATATCTAAACTTACTACATTTCTGTCAGACTACAGAATTGCTGTATTTAGTACAACAACTAATATACAAGGTACTGCTTTTAGCATGTTCATCTTATTGGCATATCTTTCTTTTGCCACTTTGATAGGTGCCTATGGGGAAATTCAGTATTCACTCGTGAATAGATATCAGTGTTTATACAGTTGTATTGTAATGAGTATAACTATGCTGTTGTACAATAGCTGAATTGCAAAATAATACTTAGTATTAGGATTTCTGTGGTGATATAGTTTTTATAAATATAGAGTCTCTATAGCAATGCCCAAGGACCATGGAGCAGTCAAAGATGATTAGGCTGTCCTGCAATATCTTGAGAGTGCCTGTGGTTGGGAGTTAGTGACTGGCAGCTGCTTGTGGTGCTACCACAACATTGGCATAAGTAGTTATTAGATGTGGTCTGTATTTGCCTTGATATTTGAAATTCTGGAACGACATTCTGTATTATCTTACACTGATGAAGATATAAATATCCATAAACAATGCTCGCTGGAATATACCTCTTATATGGTACCATTAAACCAAAATCACCTAGTGACCTCATACAAGAAAGGGTATTGTTGAAAGGAAGTTGTTAAGTACTGTCTGGTAGTTTCAGTGCCTCCTTTAGAACTACTACAAGCTTATGCTCCGAATTACTCATCTCCTTTCCTTGCCAGTCTGCAACCTTGGAGTAAGCTTCTATAGGAATATGGAACCTTGGATAATATAGCCTAGATTTTCCTGGATTATCAAATGCCGGCAGTTATGCCTACTTCTGGAGGAACCTTTGAATCCAAGAAATGTTATACTGGAATAGTTGCAAGTAAAGTCTGTACAGTAGATCCAGCTAGCTTAAGTTTAGTGCAGTTAGACGGTATACTCTATGAAACATCTGGCATCCAAACTTGATTCCAAGTATCTCAAATTTGTAGCGGATTACATCTGACCATAGTGGCTATGAGATGTCATCAAATTCCTACTGAAAACACTTATCTCGTATACAATTCCTTTCTCAGTATATAGTATTTATGTTCGCCGTAGGCTGGTCCAGACAAACTACACATTTAGGATGTGTATTGGTATTTTTTCTTTATAGAGAAATGTTTTCTATATGGTCTGCAATCTATGCTGCTAAGATAAGAAAGCATCTTAAGACATTCCTATCAGTATGGTCAATTTGGATGCGATCGAGTGCAGCATCTTCTAAAGGTTCAAATACCCGGTTGAATATATCTTAAAGAGTATTATAATAGCTTTGTCTCTACTCTTGATTTTTGCATATTGGATGGAGATAACATAGATGCAACCAGTAATGGTACAAGAAGGAGGATAGCTGTAGTTTCAGGTCAGTTACGCCTGGTAGATGACTTATTTCGTATCATAACATAGAAAGGGTAGCCCTTCTTAGCACCAGAGAAGTTGGTAAGATGGGTCTGATCAGATATACTGCTAAGTGAAATAATAGCAGTGCCTTGTGGAAGTGTCTTCTCCCTTAAGTAGTGTTTATTACATAGTGGGGTAGAATGGGTTTTGCCCATGGCAGCCTAGCCATTAAGCAGGCCCAAGGGGTGTATTTTGTACATCCTCTCTACTCTGCCAGAATCAGGGTCACAACCCTGGTCTTTCTCCAGATGGGACCACATTTCTGGATGCCCAAATCTGACAGAGCCGGATTCAGAGTCTGGCTGGGGCGGGGATACTGATGAGTAATAGGGTCTAGAAAGGCGACAGAAATGCTCCCCCTCAGGCCAGTGGCCACTCTGTGGTGCAGGACGTGGCTGTGGCTCAATATTTTACAGGACCCTGGAGGCCCCTTAAGGTACTCTATTCCCAAGTTGGAACAAGCTTTTGTCTGTTGGAGTTTATTAGTAAAGAATAAAAGCTTCTATAATGTTTGTCATATGTGTCTAGTATATAGGGTGTAAAGAGTACAAACCATTATCCAGAACACAATGGTTATAGGTACTAGAACTCTGAAGATAATGGCCCTTGATGCCAGAACTTAGAATACCATCTGAATACTTCTGAGCACTATACTAATTTATAGACCCCAGCACAAACTACTAGAATTTTCAAATTATGATACCTGGTGTAGGCCTTGTAACCTGTATCACATGAAGTTCAGATATTATAAGCATCAAAATAGAAAACATTTGTAGATATATTATGTCCATTTACAAAGAGAAAAAACACTCTCCCCACACACCTCTATAAACCAGACCTCTAGGTCTACCTCATTGAGTGCAATCAAAATGGCTGTAATTGCATGGATATTAGTACAGACTTGATGTGTCTTACACCATCACAGAGCTAGTATCAGGTAGGATCCAGGCACCAAGTACAGGTAGTTTTATATAAGGGACACCTGTCAAATCCAGTACCATAGTTAGCACACTATCAATATGAAAACTACTTTTGATATAGGCTGTGACTGAGTGGATATTGGCACCGGGTTGATGTTCATTACACCGTTGCATAGCTGGTACCATGTTCATCTTCTTTACACCATTAGATAGCTAGCATCGTGGGGAATCATGACATTAAGTACAGGGGGTGGTGTGCACCGGACCCCAGTAGAATCTGGCACCAACTTTAGTACATCACCAATATAGGTACTACTTTGATCATATACAGTAACTCTATGGATATGGGTATCAGGTTGACATTCTTTAAACTGTTAGACTTCTTGTCGGAGGTAGGATCGAGATGTTGTGTATGGAGAGCTACACAAAATAGACTCTACGGGAATCTGGCATCAAATCTAGCATATTACTAATTTGCATACCGCTTCTATTATAGACTCTAACTCTATAGATATTGTTGCCAAGTTGACACTACTTATACTATGAAATAGCTAATATCAGGTAGAACTGAGATCCTGAGTATAGGCAGCTGAATTTAATGATTGCTTGTGGCACCTGATATCAAACTCCGCACTCCACTGGAATCTTGCCAGTTTAAACACTACTACTATAGCAGGCTGTAACTCTAAGGGTTTCGTAGCAGGGAGATAGGCTTTACGTTATTAGATCACCAGCATTAGTTAAGTCTATGGTGTTGAGTATTAGCTGCTCCACCTATAGGATGCCAGTGGAATCTGGTATCAAGTGTAGCATCTTGCTAAGACAAATACTACTTGTATGATTAACCATAACCCTATAGATATTGGTGTTGGGTAGGTGTTCTTCAACTGGTTAGAATACTGGCGTTAAGTTGATCTCTGATATCAAGTACTAGCCTTTGCACCAATAGGGTACCTGAGGAACCTGGTGTCAAAATCAGGAGCCTGCTAAGGAAACTACAACCTGTATTATTGGGTGGAACCCAATGGATATTGGTGTTGGGGAGATGTTCCTTATACTATTAGAAGGCTGGCATCCACTCGATTGATAGCATAAAGTATTAGCTACCATGCTCACAGGATGCTTGAGGTGTCTAGTGCCAAATTCATTTCTCTGTAAGAACCTTGAGTGTGTAAATGCTACTTCCATAATAGGCTGTAACTCTATGGATATTATCATCTATAATATACTCTATACACTATCTGAGAGCCAGTATTGGGCAGGTCTATAGTACAGAGTATTACCTACCACTCTTATAGGATGTTCAAGGAATCTAGTACCAATTCCGTATCCTACTAGGGTAAATACAACATTCATAACAGGCTGTAACCTCATGGATATTGGCCTTGAGTTGACATTCCTTACACTGCTGTAAAGCTGGCATCGAGTAGGTTTAGAGTGTTTTGTATTAGGTGCTGCAACCTCAGGGCATCCAAGAGAACTGGCATCAAAGTATATATTTCCCCAGAACTTTAGTCGAGCAAACACCGCTTCTATAAAAGGCTGTAATGCCACAGAAATTGTGGTTATAGAGACATGCTTTACACTAGGGGAAAGCTGGTATCAATTGGGGTGATGGTATTGAGTATCAGATACTACAGGAACAGGACACTGAAGGTAACCAGTATCAAAATCACCTCTCTACTTGAACCTTACCATGGTCAATGTCACTTACATAACCAGTTGCAACTCCATGGGTATCGATGTTGGGAAGCTGTTCTTTACACCACTCGAGAGCTGGCATCGAGTAGGTCTATGGTGTTAAGTATCAGCTGTTGCACCTGTAGCACATTGATGGAATCAGGTGTTAAAATCAGTGCTCTGCTAGGGTGAATACAACCTCTATAACAGGTGGTAACTCGGCAGATATTGGTGCCAAGTAGACATTAGGTAGACCGCTTGATTGCGGGTATCGAATAGATCTAGACCATTTGTATTGGCCACAGTGCCAATAGGGTGTCCAAGATATTTGACATTAAAATCAGTACTCTAGCAGAACATCACTAGTATAAATACCACTTCTATTAGATGGTGTAACTCTACAGATATTAGTATCAGGGAGATGATCTTTGCACTATTGGAAGGCTGGCATCCAGTACATTGATGGCGCCGCATGTCAGCTGCTGCACCCACAGGATGCCGCAGAGTTTTGATATCACACTCAGGACTCTGGCAAGGTGAATTCTACTTTCATAACCAAGTGTAGAAGCAGTACTGGTGGACAAAATAGCAAAGCCCAATGCCATAGTGATATGGGATGGACATTCTCGCTACCACATGGAGTAAAGAGGTAGTAGGGAGTGGTACTAGTAATAGTGCAGCTGGAGGGGATGGCAAGAAGTTAGAAACCTCACTCAAGTTGTCAGCTTGGTTGTGGTAGATTCCAGATGTAGACAATTCCGGTACTCAAGGACTGAATACAATGAGGTTTGACACCCATGTACAGGATGCAACTACAGATGGTACTCAAGTATGGAACATATAGGATGCAACTAGACCTAGTATTCTAGTAGAGGATGTACAGGATGCACAGGATACAGGATTAGTACAAATTATGTCAGGATACAGGAAAAGTGCGTCTGAGTTGCAATTTATTCTGGGAGATATTGGCAGGAAACAAATATAGTACTTGAATACCCTAATCCTCATGAGTAGTATGCCTTATAGTATATACTCTTGTTCAATTGCAATTGAATTGATGCTACGGAGTACAAATAAGATTATATCTATATGTTATCTGATGGAAAAGATATTGGATATAGCCATGAAGGTTATAGTAGAAGAAAGAAAATATTCTTATCCTATGCTCTACCTGCCCTTTATACTATTTTGTATATGGACTGTATCAATTGAGCCTGTGGAGATTGTTTTCCAGAATGGACATTACAAGATAGCCACTAGATGCTGAATTACCAAGCTCTCTAGAAAGCTTTTTATTAACACATTTATTGAAGACCTTACTTTAAATAAACCAAATTGCAAGTTTGAACACCTGAGCACACCTAAATTGTACTCTTGGTTCATCAATTATATTTTGGTTTTCCAGGTTTGAATCTCTTCACTCATCGAATTGATTCTCCTGGATGGAGCCAGAATAGGTTCCCATTTGACTAAGTGCAAAGTTGATATGGTTTCCCACTACTCGTTGAACTCACGTCAGGTAACCATCTTCATTGTCATCCAAACTATGCTGTGCTGTGTCCAAGCAGTCCTTGTATCGCTTGGCTCTATCTTAGTATTGCTATGTGAGAATGGGTTTCTTACAGGGGCTGTGAGTCTCAGTCTTTTATATTGTTAAGTCAATCTGTGTAGCGGACAGATTCTGGACTCTAGGTCTTGTCTGCATAGCAGATAGGTTTGTAGCATAAAGGTTTTTGTATTGTAAAAAGCGTGAAGTAGTAGATAGGAAATAGCAGCGGAGGGTTGTGTGAAGAGCTAACCGATATGTGAAAACCCAGCCATGATATAGACCTCTTCCAGCAACCCTAACCCTGCTCTAATCCTCGATCAAGGTCAGGTGTGAAACCAATTATAATATTGTATGACCCAATCGAGCCATGTGTGTAAAACATAAAACAATCCCAGAACCTCCAAATGAGGTCTTGGGCAAACCATAAATCAAATGTAAACCTAAATCAAAATCAAAAACCACATGGCCTGCAAATGAGTTGATGTCCCAAACATAAATGAGTCCGCCTTGCCTGGAAGCCTTACTGATGAGTCTAGACCATTGCCATAACGGCAACTGTATGTCATATGTGAAATGTAATATAAACATAAACCAGGCCTATGGCCTGCTGATGAGATCATGTGCATGAAAACACAACTTAACCCCATGCGCTCTAAATGAGGTCATGTGTGAAACCTGTTCTTTGCTTCTGTCACCTAGTTAGTGCTCCTTTAGCCAGATTGTGACAAGAGTACATATTGAGCATGCTATGTTCATTAGTAGAAGACTACTATGCAACACCTGGATCAAACATGTCCATGTAGGAGTCCTCTGAATCACTTTCCTAATTAACGTTCGAGTCCATTTAAAGCTTTTCATAGTAGCTATCATTGTAAAGGATTGGGTCAAATTCTAAGGAGTGAAAAGGATTGGCAGACACAGGAGTCTCTGTAGTCCATATAATAACAATTCGTAGATAGCCATGAGCACCATATAGGCCCTGAAGGGGGGAGTGATTTTCCGCCCCAGTGGTTTTTTTGACCCAGACAGTGGGTTGGAAGCGAGGGACGGGACATCTTGCGAGCACAAGTGTTGCAGGTATGCCAGGGATTTCGGCTCCAGTCTTGCTTTTCGGATCAGCTGCGGGTAGCGATGAAGGAAGAGCAGGAATATTTAAGGATCCTGAAGGCAATGGCAGCCAGTGACAAAGAGGTCGACCGACATTTCACGACGGAAAAGGGCCTACTCATATACAAGAACAGGGGGTATGTTCCCAAGCGCCAGA
This sequence comes from Tuber magnatum, assembly GCA_003182015.1. NCBI lineage: Eukaryota > Fungi > Ascomycota > Pezizomycetes > Pezizales > Tuberaceae > Tuber > Tuber magnatum. Next base: position 1,777,377 of record PYWC01000027.1, on the reverse strand, counting down.
ATCTGAAGCAGACAATCATGGAGACTGAACATGACTCCCAAATTGTTGTAATGGGGGCACCACTAGGAAGATGGATTCCAAGGTTGTGACCGCACCAAACAACTGCAAACCTATCGCCAAAAGTTCACACAGATGTAAGAGTAAAGTAGACGGTAAAACTTAATATCGTTAAGCCTGACGCTTCTCTCAATTAAGGTCTCGAGAGGATTGATTGTTGGAGTTGGAGAGTTCTCGCATAGACCTTCAGGTAGTTTTATCTTATGCCAGAAACTC
>PYWC01000027.1:1754944-1767460 GCA_003182015.1 Tuber magnatum | reverse complement strand
CTGAGGGTAGGGTAATCTTGTCCGGTGGACAAGTGGATTTTCTCCTGTTACTCTATCTATCCCACTTCCGGGGGTAGACACACACGGCCTTTCTCTAGTTACCCAGCCTAGCTGTGTATTGGCCCTTCATAGGTCCCTAAGTACGCTGACACCAATCTTGGGTGTAGCCATATACCTAAATACTTGTCCACTAAGTCTGCTCATCTTGGAGTCCGGGCCATCGGGTCTCCGTAGGTCAAGTTCTCACTTGCCTGCCGGTTCCTACCCGTTCGCCTCCGGGCTACCTGTATGGGTGTAGGTTCTGGCTACCATAGCTCCTGTATGCTGGGTTGTTACAATTGTGGGGCACTTCGGGACTTACAAAAGCATTGGCAGGGTTAGGGCGAACATCTATTGGCCAAAGATGGATAAGCACATCACCGACCATGTGCGAACATGTGATGCATGCCAAAGAAATAAGTCCATCAGGCACCAGAGGTTCGGGCTCCTAGAACCTATTCATGTTCCTATGCGGCCGCGGACAGCGATTTCAATGCACTTCATTGTAGCGCTGCCACAATCCCAAGGGTCTACCAAGATCTGGGTCATAGTGGACAGATTCTCAAAAATGGCATATTTCATACCCCTGACTACAGGGGTACCTATCAAGAAGCTTGCCTTGAAATTCGTGAAGGAAGTTTGGTGCCTGCATGGACTCCCAGAGTCAATCATCTCCGATCAAGATAGCCGATTCACATCCAACTTCTGGATGAGTCTAATGCACTTGTTGCCCGTGAAACTAAATGTTTTGTGTGCCTTGCTCCCTGAGACTAATGGGCAAACTGAGAGGGTCAATCAGACACTAGAGCAGTACTTGCGACGCTACTATTCCCACCAACATGATTGGGTTTCGCTGTTACCCCTAGCGGGGTATGAGCACAACACCTCGACATCAGAATCCAACAGGTTGTCACCATTTGAGATCAACTATAGGTCTAACCGCAGGACAAACTGGTCCGCTGTTGTGTCTGATAAGCAAGGGATACACCTTAGCCATGAGCTCTTGGCTAAGGAATGGGTAGGAACCTGGCAGGAGATGTGAGAAATGATTCAATAGACACAGGAAAGGCAGCGGAAATGGCATGACCAGAAAAGGTTACCATCACCGGACTATGTTACCTTAGAGGAGGAGGCAGCTGGGCGGGCAAAGAAAACGGACCGCATGGTGTTGAACCGAAAAAACATCCACGCGAAACGTCCAATGGAGAAGCTGGACCATCCAATGTTTGGACCTTTCGTGGGCAAACTTCAGATGGGCAACCGAGCCTGGGAACTCCCACCACCCGCCAGATGGAGTGTCTACCCGGTTTTCAATGCCATGTGGCTCGAACCGTACCGTGAGGATCCGGGATCAGGTAGGGCAAAGGGTGTTCCTATGCCGGAGGTTGTGGACAATAAGCCAAGTTATGATATGAAAGCTGTTGTGGAGAGTAAATAGTGCGCTGGAGTAAAGGCGAAGTTTCTGGTACGCTTCGTCTAGTACCTGGTTCCATGGGAAGGCTACGGGGCTGCGGAGAATTCATAGGAGCCCGATGAGATGCCAGAAGGGACAGGCTTACAGGGCATGCTGGATTTCTATGAAAGATATCCGTCCAAGCCCAGGGACCATAGGGTCTTGTAGGAATCGAGTTGGGGAAATCAGGGTCGACGCTAAAGGTGTGGAAGGTATGGTAAAGAAGAGGGGAGTGATGGAAGGACCCAGCGCACATGAGCTATGGCAGTTGGAACCTACACTCTTCCAGGTAGCCTGGAGGCAAAATGGTAGAGACCGGCAGGCAAGGTAGTACTTGACCTAGAGAGACCTGATGGCCTGGGCTTCGATAGTGAATAGAATTAGCTACCCAGATACTTGGGTACCTGGGTAGACCCAGTTGAGGTGGCAGCGTACTTAGGGACTTCTAAAGGGGCAGTTGCTCAGTTAGGCCGGGTAACTGGAGACAGGCCAGAAATGTCTATCGCTGGCAACGCGATAGACCGAGTAAGAGGGAAAAGTTATCTTGTCCGCTGGACAAGGTTACCCTACCCTCGGGATCAGTTTACCCTGCCCTGGGGCTTGGGTTACCCTGCACAAAGTCCTGAGTTACCCTACCTTTCAGTACAAACTTTCTCGAGGAGTTCGGCAGAAATGACCGGAATCTTTGTCACGCAAAGCCATACATATAGTGGAATCTGGGGTTCTGGGAGATGCTATTGGGCGAGCCAGGCCGCGCTGAGGAAGCTGTAAATTAGAGACATTATTCTTATCATACCTCTCCGGCCCCGCCTCAAGGCCTGGACATCATGGGGGAACGGTTGCGCAGTTGTGTGCAGTCTAGCAAAGTGCAAGGTTTGCAGACCTGCTTGCAACACCGTATACGTCGCTGCCGTCCGGTCGACCGTAAGCTGTGGACAGGATATATAACGGGGCATAGGGCGGACGGTGGAGAACCCCCTCCAAGTTGTTCACAGTAACGCGGACCAAAACTGATGCAGTTAAGGGAAGTTAACGATAGGGCTCCCAAAGGTAGTCCCAAAGGTGCCGGGGCCGCCGCGAGAATTGTACACATACTAAGCCTGAAAGTGTCCCCAATATCATAGGCTCTGAAAGGGATGAGCAGAGACACTATAAGCATGATTCCTACCACAGGGAAGATGGGTCCGAGGTAGTGGTCAGGGTAGCACCCATTATACCCCGTCTGGATCACTGTCTCCTGCGGCAGACACCGGAAGCCCGAGAAGCGTAAATAGTAGACAGATAAAACATTCACAGTTGCTTCTGAGGCCTAGTAGAGATCAATGCAGGCAGGAAATGTGTCATAGATAGTCCAGTTCATGCGGCATCTTGACTGTTAGCCACTAACAAGACCCCGATACGCAGAAGTTTTCGCTCCGGCATGCAAACTCGAAATGCACTGCAGACAGGATAACCGCATAAGGTGAATGCCGACTAGGGTGTATCGACACATACATGCCCAAAGGGTGTGCTAGGAGACTGGTCAGACCCCCCTTAGGGGAGAAGGCTGTGCTCGAATAGTTGGAGTAAACTGATGGGGGAGTTCCTGGCATAAGATAAAACTACCTGAAAGTCTATGCGAGAACTCTCCTACTCCAACAATCAATCCTCTCGAGACCTTAATTGAGTGAAGCATCAGGCTTAATGATATCAAGTTTTACCATTTACTTTACTCTTACATTGGTGTGAACTTTTGGCAATAAGTTTGAAGTTGTTCAGTGCGCTCGCAACCTTGGGATCCATCTTCCTAGGGGTGCCCCCTTTACACTTGCTTTGCTGATCTGTCAACTTCATCATTACCTTGGATTCCTGCATGCCCCAGAACTTAATGTAGATAAAGCTCTAGGTCAATCTTTGAGTCCAGTAGGTCTCTGGTAAGCTGCACTATCTGCAGAAAATCCTATTGGTCAGGGTGTGGTGTAAGTCTGTAGGAGTTCCTGCTTGGTGCTTGGTTGTTTGTAGGGATCCAGATATGCTTGAAGGATAGGCTAGTCCTGTTGGCTTATATGAGTACTCTAGCAATACCTGCCAATTCCTCATCATAACCTTTCATTTCTATGCCCAGTCCAACCCTCCATCTGCTGACAACCCTATCCACATACATCATAACCACTAAGGCTCCAACTTCCCCATCGTGCACCTCACTACCATCTGTGTATACCATGAGGTTTTCCGAGTTGTGGATCTGGAGGACAAGGGAGATGTGCATCCTAGTAGCGGTATCTTTGTCTTCATGGCTGACAGTAATTATCCATCAGAGGAATATAGTCTTTTATTTTTCTAATGGATGACAAAGACTCCGCAATCATTTTAGGAAATACACCCACAAACTCCGCTACATTTGCCTCCTGTTTAGTTTCGCAAATTGCTGCTCTGAACCGCGCACTTATTGGTTTGCACAGAGCTTGGACCCTTTTCTCTCGAAGTTCAATCCTTGCTTCACCACGTTGGACAACCACCCTCTGGTGGGTTAGTACAGGTATTACCATTAATATATCATTATTTGCATAAGTTCCTCACCCACATTCCGTTCTCTGGTATTCTGGCCAATCCCAGCAGAATGCTTACTTTCTAAGTTTTATGACTTGTCGATCATGATTCCTTCATGACCACATTTACAGTGACTGGTATTTTCATCACGTGAATGGTGATACCCAGGGTTATGAGAAAGGTGCTCATATTACTCGCTGTGCCCACTGCCCCTGTGTCCAATAACACACTAGTGTGTGCACTATGAATCTAGATGGTTTGTTCTAGACCATGATGGGGGTGTAGAGCAGAGGCTGGGAGGCTGCAGTGGCACTACATCTGAGTCTTTGCATTAGTTGAGTTGATTTCGACTTCTTCGAACTCCTGTATCTCTACCTGGTTTGCTGAGGTTTCTATCTTAATATGTTGTTTGCAGGGACAGTCTTGTGCCATGTGTCCCTTCTTTCCACATTCAATGGATTCTTCAGTTTCCTTTTGTTTCTGTTCAGTAGCCTTATGGATTCTTTTGTGGGTTGGTTTTATCTTTCTTTCCAGTTAGTGCTGCTTCTCTTGTAGTTTTATGTCTTGCATTTATGCACTTGATTTTCCATGAGCATCTGTCTCATACTGGCAGGCGTCCTCCTGTTCCCCATATGTGATGAGGTCATCTATCTCATGGTCTTCTTGTTCTATTGGTTCTACCACTCATCTAAGTTGTATATCTATGGTATTGTAGTATCTTCCTTTCCGCATATAGTTGTTGACTCTAAATTCAGGCATTCATTCTCGGCATATATAGAGTTCTGCAGCTATATTTCTGAACCTTTCTGTTCTGCCAAGTCGTGCTTGGTGAATGTTGTTGAAAGCGGTGAATGATTCTTCTCGATTCTGAATTGATTTGAATTGTTCATGAAGATATTCCTGTACTTTTTCACCACCAAGGTAATCTTCATCGCCGTATCTGTCCATAGATTGGTAGTATGTCTCCAAGGTGGCCTGTTTACAGAAAGCTCCTACATACAGTCCTGTTGCTTTGCCAGACCTCTTGACTCCTTGCATGAGTAGGTACTGGCATATCGAGATTCCCCATTTGTTAAACACTTCCAGTTTGAGATCGTCCCCCTTTCCACTGAGTTTCCCTGGCAGTGGTAACTTTATCTTAGGTACCTTTCCAGGGTGGTGACAAGAGCTACCTGTTGGAGGTACTGGTGAAGGGGGCAGTCCTCCTGAGCTGGACATATCGGATTCACTTATTTCGCTGTTACTATCTTCTATCTCCAAGAGAGTCTTCGGTAGTAGTGGGGGGTTCCGAGGTGTCCCTTTTATGTCTTTGACTGGTTCTCCCTTAGATTCTTCTAAGATCCTTCAAGCCTGGCCTTTCACCACATCCCTGATGGACTTGTTAGTGCTGGACTCTCCTGCCATGTCCCTTGACCCCTTGGGGTTTCTGGAGCTGGTTAGTCCTTCCTATGGGACCTGCTTACCACTTCATGTCCTGTGGGATTCAATAGTGTTTGCCTGTGAAGCCAGGCGCCCAGGGTTCTGCCGCCTCATACTGCTAGCATTTCTTGGTGGACTTCTGTAAGTTGATTAGGCCTTGTCTAGCTACAATCTTTGTAACCACATGCTGAAGTTAAACAAGTATAATATATTCATACCTGGGGTGCTAATAATACTTTGTATACGATACTGCCAGGTGGCCTACTTCCGGAGCAAGGAGTGGGACCTGTGGAAACTAACTGAGGCTTGCAAGTGGTATAATAGGAGATTAAGTACTGACCGATGAACAAAGTATATTTAGAATACTCTTTGTCGGAGTCTACAGTTCCCATCACAGATTCAGCAGTATCTAAATACAAGTTCTCACTCATCTCCAGTATGAGCAATAACGTAGTCCTTTTCTAACTATCCAACTATACCATGCAAACATGGTAAGCATCAAGTGACACTATAAAACAAAACATAAAACATTCAAACTATCATGTAATAACTTTGAAACATAACAAGTCTCAAGGATACTATAAAACAAAACTTAAAACCTTCAAAGTGTCAAGTGATACATGTGAAACATAACCAGTATCAAACAATACTATACAACATAACATCAAACATAACCTGATACCCATACTGGTTACACTAAGCCATAGTTGCTCAAACTGGAGCGCTGTGGCAACGGGTGACTGGCTCTTTCTCTCCACATATAATAATGAGCACCGATAACAGAACTACCAATGCAGTTGGATTCTTTACCCTCCTATGTCATACCTGCTCTCTGCGATGTCTGCCTTTATCATACCAATAGTGCAGGCATTTGTAATCTACTAGTGCCACTGGCATTGACTTATCATTAGTGTGGCTTCACATATCACCTCTTTGTCTATGTTCGGGACTGGAGGTAGAACTGTCTCTCTGGTGTCATCCTCCCTGCAGGATTTCCTTCCCATACCCCCACCAACTGATGTACTCCTCGGTCTTGCTGCACACAGGATAGCCAGGGACGCCTATTGGAATGCTTAATCACCTCCTGGTTGGCATCCATCAGCTAGTGCAGCTGAGTGATCTTTGCATGCATTCTACTCCACAACCAACTAATAGAATCATTGCATCTAATATTATCAGGACAGCCTGCCATTGGCTCTTATGGATTTAATGAAGATCCCTGTCTTACCAATCTCCAGTAGTGATGTAATTAAGGGTTTTGTACCATTGCCCCATTAGTAGAAATACTCTCATTCTCCAAATACTCTGGTGGCCCCGGGGATCAAATACATGTCTTTTTGCCAATAATCACGTGACATGCCTATCATGCTATAGCAGTTCGTCTTACATGTAACAGATAAGAGCAACACTGAGGTTTTGATGTGTTGGAGGAATCTGGATCCAAGTTTTTAAAGTACAGAAACCTGTTCATGGTTGCAGTAGTTTAGTACATACACCATAGATCTCCGGTAGGATTGGGCGTATTTTAATATATGTGGTTTTGTGAGCCAAGTTAAATAAGAGACATTTTTTATATATCCTTGGATATGCTAAGTGGGGTAATCTTTAATCCAATACAGGCTTCAATATCAGCATCATCGTGAGAACTCCATTACCATTAGAACTATAGTAAAACAAAAAACGACATCAAACTTTTCACCAAGCTTTTACCTTTTGGTCAACAACCTTCTCTCACCACTTCACCCTCTCTTTTGAACACTTTTCAGCAAACAATCAAACTCTATTATTTGTATTTTATCAACCTTTATCAACTGAGTCCACCCTCTATCAACTCTTACATCTTCTACCTCTGGAGGGAGAGGGGTACAAACCCTCTTGCATACTTCTTCCAAACCCACAATCTCTCCCTGTACTCCTTCTTGGCTATAGCCACTCCAATGGAAACAGACACCCGGGAAGAAACCACTTCCTCAGTTCAACTGGCTAGTGCTCCAGCACCTTCCCACTCCCATACTGATGCAGTGTTCTTTGTCACTCTTGAAGGCAGACCCCCCATAATTGAAACTCTTATCAGGACACCCTATGCTTTCACTAAAGTATATAATCAGTTGGCAATTAAGATTAATGCTATGGGGTAAGATATGTTCTTTATTTGAGAGGGCCATATTACAAATACAGAGGAGCGGGAATCCTTGTACACCACCCTCATTGACCTAGTTGTGCTCCTGCAGTTATGGTAACTTCAATGACAACCCTCTACCAGTTACCAATCCACCCTCTTCCCACTCACCCAATATGCAAACCTGGGTGTGGAAAGCTGTAAGTGTCCCCCTAGTCAAACTCTCTACCAACTTGCTAAACAAATATACCTCTCTGGCTGTCCACACTGAATGCGACTATACAATTTTCATTATAAGAGATGGTACTACCTTAGAGGAGAATACCAACCAGATTATTATACAAGATGCTGTCCATACAGCAATCAAGCAACAACCCATCCGTAATATAGGGTTTATACCTAACCATGATTTGCCACTTATCATTAGGAACAACCTCCCTGCCTCTACATTTCTCCCCAACAATCACTTGGTTATTGAGAAGGCCCTCAGAGCCACTATTCATGCTGCCAGTGGCCTTGGCAAGGATGAGGTCTGGCATAAGATCATTAGTCATACTATCCTCACTATAGACATACTCTCCACTATCTAGAAGGAGATTGAGACTTTTAACCATGGCACCCACCTCTTATACCCTCTGGGAGGGTTCAACAGCCGTGACCAGTGCCACAATAAAGCACCTTCTTCTATAGTTCTAACTAGTTTTGGCAAGAACTCTACAAAAAATTCTCTCCACAAACATCTCTTACCCTTTGGCAGAAAGTTTATGGTACAATGCTGGCTTTTCTTTGGTCATAACATCTAATGCTCCAAATACTGGAAGTTTGGCCACCACCAAACCCAATACAACAAAACCCCTCTTTGTTGTCCCTGTACTCAGGACCACTGAGTCTATCTTAAAACTGGTGGTAGATCAGACTGTGTTATCTAGGGGAAAGCCTGCCTGCACACTACTATCAAGTACCACAATTGCAGCAACTACTACTGTACTACCTCAGGCTCTCAGCAGTGCCTCTTCTGACTTCACACAGACCTGGCAGCAACCGCATGGAGGAAGAGGGCCACTTAGATCTTTTCACATGTATTGCCTGTCTTGGATAAGCTTAAGGTGGGACTTAGGATTTCCTTTTCTTGAGTTGTTATTACTGCTTTAATAGGGGACCAATAAAGGTTACTACTATTCTGAAGGAGACAGAATCACAGGGTGGGCAGGGTGCTGCTCCTGTAAGTATACTAGCTTCCACTTTATAGCCTCTGGGCTTCAAAAGCAGGACAATAACAAATAAAAATAACCACAATGATTGACATCGTGGGAAGCTCCTTTTGCTAAATGAATCCTCTTGATAATTGCTCAACGGGCCCAGAATCTATTAAGCCAGAATATATAAAGACAACTTGAGAAGCCAAGAGAGGTCTCTTCAGTAAACATTTCAACAAAGTACATATTGGGTACAAGGCTTGATATATCTATAGCCCTAAACATTGTGCTAAGGTCCCAGTCTGAATAGTTGAAAATAGTAATGTATTGTATGTTTAAAGAGCAAATGCCATGATGTAACAGAGAGCTAAGGCTGGGTGAGGATTGGCCTACCAGCTTTCCACTGTGGCCCTCAGTAGTGCAAGGTCTGCTTGGCAGAGAGGAGATCGCCAAAGCTCTGAATATCCAGAATTTCTTAGCTTCATGCTTGCTATGAATATCAAGATATTCTATATTTTGTTGCAGATATTAGTGTAAAAAAACTCTGTATCTGATACATGGGTAGTGTATCCAGATGTCTGCTCTTTTCTTTTTACATTCTCTATAGCCTATATATTTGTACACTTGTACCAATACTACTCTAAATTGCCAACATCTGGTATCTTGCAGCAATGCCCCCTATGTCACCTATATCCAGAGTATTACTACAACACCCCTCTGTATCTTTCATATCTCATTACTACTCCGATTGCATACTTAACTCTAGTGCCCTCAAGACCCATTGTCCAATGTTCGGACTATTGAGTTCTATTAAGTACCAAAGCACTATTAGACTACCAGACGATATTAAGCTGTCTAGTTACCTTATACTCCAATGTTATATATAGCTTCTAGCTTCTATCAATTTACTGGTATTTGATTATTGGGATCTACAAAGTTATATATGTAGTTCATGCTATTCAAAATATCTACTAGGCTAAAATAATGTATCACATGTTGCTGTACTCCTTTCGATACCAAGCCTCGAATTCTCCATAGGATTATAGTAAAGAGTTTAGATAATAATATATTATAAATATATTTAAAGATAAACAATACAAGATTATAATACTACAAAGAAAAACACTATGTTAAACCCTACTGGTGGAAGACTAAATCTCAGATTAGTAAGCATTTAAATTGTGGCTGATATAATATCATGAGAGTTCTTCTCTATCTGTTTCACTTCAACCCTAAGATTTACTTTTCCAATAATCCTACTTGTTATGAAGTCTTGTCAATTTAAGATTTGTCAACTTTCTGGTGCATGTTTTGAATACTACTCAGTATAATTATAGACTTTCTCATGGTTTTAATATTACATTAAGCTATAAAGTAATATCATATATAAATATTGAATAATAAAAGTTATGTTGAGCTACAAAAGATTGTATTGATCTACAACCCACTTTGAGCTGTAAAGTTATATTGAACTGGTAGGCACTCTGAAGTAGTACCCAGGTTGTAAGCAAGTGAGCACCCAGGTGTTGTGGTAGCTACCTATACCCTTAGCCTACATACCTCTGAACTATATCTGGATTCTATCTATCCCTAATATAACTCCATAACAGGAGAAATTAATTGAGCAAATAATTCATCATAGGACTATAATATATAGGATAGATACAGATACTGAGTAGTCCAAGACTACAAGTAATATATTATTATTGGTTAAACTATCTAGATAGTTGACATTATATCAAATATAGTTGCAGAACCCTAAATACTAAACCAACTTTCAGACAAAAAATGTAACAGTTTTCCTACAATATTAACTGCAATATGCTTTTTTTTTATAACAGTGTGTTTACAATTGTATATAGAATCTAGTTCTTAAATACTATATCTGAGCCCTCCCATATCAGAATTTTATAACCATTAAAGTTTCAAAAAAAAATGGCCCAGATCTGTTTTTCTGTAATGTAATAATAATAAACAAGAAATATTGAATAAAAAAACAAGTATTATTTTACATTATTTATTCTATATGATAGTCAGACTCAGCAATTTGAATACATGATAAGTAGTTAATATAAATATATTTTTCAAAAGCTTCAGGATGATAAACAATTTTGTTTCGATATGCATTTATCATTCAAACAGTTTACTGATAGTATTTCACTATTAGAGTACCCAGAATTTGTGCCAATGCCTCTGGTATAGTGTCTAATAAAGCTGAAGACAAGTATATATAGGATACTCTTATATGAACTTCAGCACAACCCCAGAAGTATTCTATAAAATTTAATTTACGACCAGAGACTAGATAGAATACTACTTACTGCCCAGCGGCTTTTCAGGTTTCCTGTAACTGGCACTTCTAGGCCTAAAAAGTAGATTGTGAACCCAGAAGACCTATACTACAACAATCTGAGTTGCTAGCATACTTGCAAGCAGGATTTGATTTTCTCACTAGGCTTATTTTCTGGTATTTAACATTGTGTAAAAAACTTTTGACCTTTGGGCCAGAGAGTATATTCTTCTAACACTATATACAATTGCTTTAGCCAGATATCTGGTAACATCATAGGGTGCCTTTAAGTTATATTACGAAAATCTAAATAAATAAAGCATCTATCTCCTGTAGAAACTAAATATCTTCCCCGTGGTATCAGGTTCATACTATAACAATTCTTACTGGTCAGAGCTTCTCTTACATGGGCGAGCATGCCTTAGCCTTGAATGTGCAAGACTAGACTTTTTTCTCCAAGTCAGATAGGTAGGCTCCCTAGGCTCCTATCGGATAACTCACTCATGGAAGTGTATGCACAATGTAGCCACTTAGATTAGAAGTACAGTAGTAAAGTTATAGGTAAAAAGATACAAAGAAAATAGCATGAAGAGCTCATCCCCCTAGATCCTGGCGACCTCTTCTATTCCCACTCCTCACATCAATCCTAGCCTGATTACTCATGCACCGGAGGCACCTGCCATAGCTATCTAAGCAAAGAGCGTCACATGCATGAGACCCATGACTCAATAACCGAATCATGGATGCAAGTAATTTATCTCATACAACCTACAACTGCGAGTCCTTCAAAAGTGTCAACCAATCATATCATACTAGTAACTCACGACTGACTGTCATGTGAGACCCCATGACCCCAACTGTGGGTCATAGTGTGAAAGCCTAACCAATGTACCTTCCCAGTAAGTCTTACCATTTAGCCTAACTCAGTTCTTCCACCATTCTGTTCTCCGTCATCTATGATGTAACCAATCTTTCAACCCCATCTCCATTTGCCCAATTAGACCCTCTCTCCCTCAAGCCTGGGTCCTATGAGGCTATGCCTATTGCATCAGAACTCTCCGCAAGGCCTTCACTTTCCTTCCCAACAACTCTCAGTGCCTTTGTTTGGTCCTCCATGTAACGGGGGCACCCCTAGGAAGATAGATCCCAAGGTTGCGACCGCACCAAACAACTTCAAACTTATTGCCAAAGGTTCACACAGATGTAAGAGTAAAGTAGACGGTAAAACTTAATATCGTTAAGCCTGACACTTCACTCAATTAAGGTCTCGAGAGGATTGATTGTTGGAGCAGGAGAGCTCTCACATAGATGTTCAGGTAGTTTTATCTTATGCCAGAAACTCCCCCATCACTTTACCCCAACTATTCGAGCACACCCTTCTCTGCTAAGGGTGGTCCGACATGTCTCCTGGCACCCCTTTCAGGCATGCGTGTGTCGACACTCTCTAGTCGGCGTTCACCATATGTGCATA
>PYWC01000027.1:1741597-1754098 GCA_003182015.1 Tuber magnatum | reverse complement strand
TTCCCTTACCCATTTCCCCACTTCCATTTGCAGGGTAACCTAGTCCTGAGGGTAGGGTAACCTTGTCCAATGTACAAGAAGATTCTCTCCAGTTACCCTGTCTACTCCGTCGCCGGAGATAGACACTTCTGACCTTTCTCCAGTTACCCTGCCTAGCTGAGTAACTGCCCCTTGACAGGTCCCTAAGTACACTGACACCACTCCCAGGTGTACCCAGGTACCTAGCTACCTGACCAGCCTTCGGTTCCTTCTCAGAGCCCGGGCTATCGGGTCTCCGTAGGTCAAGTACTTACTTGCCTGCCGGTTTCTACCAGTTCGCCTCCGGGCTACCTGTATGGGTGTAGGTTCCGGCTACCATAGCTCATGTATGCTGGGTCGTTACACTCCAATTCTCCCTTCAGCTCTTGGAGGATAGTGTTCACATATTGGATCATTCACCCCTGTATTTTGATTCTCTTTCCTTTGCTGTCAATAGTTGTTTGTTGGTTCATAATTACCTCTTGGGCCTCATCTGGCATTTTTCACAAGGGATCAATTTGTTGGTATAGGCTGTCAAGGTCTGACACCATTTCCCTGTTTTCCCCACTTCTCTCTCCCACCTGCTCTTCCCTTATGGCTGCTCTGTTCCTTCTTATTCCCTTGTAGCCCCTTTTTTGGGACTGCTTGCTTTTGTCTTTCTGGGCGTAATACCTCACATCTATCTTCTGCCTTTTATGGGTCTTGCACCCGTCTCAATAGCACTCTAGCCACATTTTCTTTTAGTGTACTTCTTTTCTATTCTCCTTGGACTTGGGCGCCTGCAGGAACCAGCCTCCTTCTTGTTTGTTACTTAGGTACACCTGGCACCCATCATCATATTATCCCATCCATGATATAGGATTGTATTCCGCCCCCTTCTTTACCTTCTATTGTCTTTCGTCCAGGTTGGCCTCAGATGGCCACCCCTAAGTTGAGCTAGTGAGGATAACGTTTTGAGTCAGACTGATCTTGGTAGCCCATCCATCTTGTGGCCTCAAGAAAGGGGACTCAGGTTCTGTGATTTTGATCCTTACTAACTTGGAATTTGTCTGGGTATTGTTGGCTGACACAATGCATTGCGACTTTGGCACTTTCGAAGTTGTCTGTGGGGTACCAAGTCTTGTTGTGTTCTAGAAAGTTGCCTATTCACCTGGCTCAGTGTTGCCGTTTTCTGTTATCTAGTCTTTCATTGATAGTTGTGTCAAGTTTATAATTGTCTTCTCGTCTATTTCAATGGATGGAGAGCAGGTCTTTCCTGAGAGAAAAACTTGTTATATAAGTAGAGTTCAAGTAGAGAGATGTGGAATATATTGCATATCACTATCTGGGGCGGTAGGTCGAGCTTACAAGCACTACTCCCCACTTTCGCAGAGATCTTAAATAGTCTAATCTTCTTTTAGTGCCATTTCTTCAATTGTCTCATGGTTTATATATTCCATAGTAACAACCATACTATACCTGCTGATGTATGCTAGGATCAGGTCTTTGGTATTGAGTGGAGCTTTCACTTGTTCATAATTGTGCCATCACTATCCCCTTTCACAACTATCCATGAAGGGGTACCAGATCATGAGGGTTTATTATCTTGGCTTTAGTCAAATAACCTATGGTCTCATGTGCTGGATTCTGTCTGCAATTTGTGTAGAGTGCTGTCTTCTTTGTCATTTCTTGGCATATATTGCTGTAAGTGAATTCCGCTATTGGGCTTGGTTCATTCCAGTTGTCCTGGAATAGTTGAGCTATGCATGCAGATCTTGCTCCAATACCCTGTTGACTGTTTCAGTTTGCCTATCCATTTGTGAGTAGAATAACATGCTCAGTTTTTATTCAATTCTCAGTTTTTTGGTTCCTTTGCTGCATACCTCAGAGGTGAACAGGCACCCTCTGTCAGGTATTACAACCTTCAGCGGTCCCTGGAACTGAATAATTTTTCTCAGAAAGATTCAGGCAAACAGTTGTAGTGTCCTGTCTTTTCTGCGTGAGAGAAAATAACTCATTTTGGTCAGATGATCTACCCCTATGAGGATGATATCATAACTGCGAGATGGTGGTAGGTCCAAAATGGAATCCATCAGGATAGATTTCTATCCTTTATTGGATGCTGTATTTGGATTTACCAGTCTGAAAGTTGGGTGTCAAACAACTTTCATCGATGCACAAGTGTTACTATTGTTGATATATCGTTTAATCATATCTCATATACCTGGCCAATCATATTACCAGTATAGGACCCTTGTTGTTTTTACTGTCTCCCTATGACCTGGTGCTGGCAAATCATGATTCCCTGATATCAAATCTGTCCAGATATTCCGGTTCTCTGGTATATATATCTTATCCTTATATCACAGATTGTTGACATCCGACTTGCATTCCCCAAGCGTGATGTCTTCCATCTCCTTATCTCCTTTCTCCGCAACCTCCCATATCTGCTCAATCCTCTAATCCTGTCTGCTTATCTCTTTGATAGTCTTCTTTGGATTATCTTGTATTTCCTGTGCTTTTATCGCTTTCAATTACTTCTCTTTGAGCAGTAGTATTCACTGTCACCTAGCAATCCTTCCATCTTTGCAGCCTCTCTGTAAGTCATTGGCTTACCTCCTGAAGATGTCTATCTTTCCTCCTTCTCTTCCTGGTCGGTATTCAATCTTAAACTCATATTGTCTCAACGTCTCCATTTATCATATTTGGCAGTCATTCAGTCCCTTCATTGCCATCCATGGTCCCCAGTTCCTGTAGTCAGTTCAGACCTTGTTGCAACAGTTAGTATTCTGAAAGTAACTTCTTCATTCTTTAAGAGCTTGAACGTTTACCAGCAGCTCTCCCTATGCATATCCTGGTTGCATTCAACAGGTGCCACCGTTTTGGACCTGTATGTCACTGGTCCTCATTTTCTATCTTCACAGTTCTGAGATAGCATGCCCCAGTATATAGATTTCGATGCATCCATCTCACTTATCATTTCTACTGTAGTGTCAAAATGTATCAGGATTGGTGTGATTGGGGTCTTGGTTTTTAGCTTAGCGAATGCCTTCCCTTACCCATTTCCCCACTTCCATTTGACATCTCTTTTGAGATAGTACTATATCGGTTTTTGTGGTTCCGCTAAATCCTTCAATTAAGTGATCGCAGAAGGTATAAAGACTTATGAAACATTGAATGTTCCCTTGGACTTTTGATGCTTTCGACTCCTACATCAGTTGACTTTTGACTAGATCCATCTGAACTCTTTTCCAGTTGATAATAGAGCGGAGACACTCTATTTCTTGTTTGTAGAACACTCATTTTCTCGGTATGACCTTTATCTCTGACTTGCATATTCCTTCCATAATATTGTTGATATCCTTTTGGTGTTGTTCCATATTCTTGAAATACATGTGTACATTGTCCAGATAGACAATATATCATATATCCCAGTATCTGCTCAGGACCTCTCGATCCATTCTGGGAACATTGCAGATGTGTTTATTAGCCCGAATTGTATAACAAGGTATTGATATATCCTGAATTGTGTGGCGAAGGTTGTCTCCCATTGGTCAACTAGTTTGATTCTGGTGTCCTGATATGCCTCCTTGATGTCGGGCTTCCAGTAGTGGGGCTTTGGCTGACCGTAGTCAGTCTAGAGCCTCTGTGATCAATAGAATCGTGTACTGGTCTCGCTTTCTTATGGCATTGAGGGCAGGATCGTCCATGCACAGTCTCAATTTTCAATCATTTTTTCAGATGAATCGGATGAGTGATCCTGCTTCTATGAAGGAGTTTCTGATTTATTATTGTTGTCGCTACTGTATGATGTTGGTCTTCAGTTCCCACGATTCCCATTCACTTGATCAGTGAATCTTTCTTGTTTGGAATTCGCTTTCCTTTTTGAACTCAATTCCCAAGTCTACCCCTTTTTGACGCAGTAACCCTGCAGTCACATCTTCCCGGTAGAACAAAATCCAATGCCAATGCTATTCTTTCGAGATCCATGGGCTCTACAGTTTGTTATCGTTCCACTTCTTGTTTAGGATTTTCAGTTCTATGGTAATGTTGATTTTAGCCAACATGGTGAGGTCTTTGTCCCATTGTGGGTTGAGAATTCCCGTATTTCCTCCTTGTCGATAGAGCTTTCCACACACCCATGCTATGATCTTTCAGTTCTGATTCCATTTTGCAGCTTTCTATTCTATACTTGCCATTTGATTTGTAGTACTGAATCTCTTTGTTCCTTAGGAGATTTCGTCAACGGTCCCTACTTCTTGGAATTCTTCTTCCCTGATTTTTGCTATAATCAGTTGTACAATTCATTCCCCTCTTTCTACTCTGAATTCTTTATTACCTATGTTTGCTAATACAGCCTACACTGCACCCATATACTTAGCATCTATTACTTCCGCCTTGAGAACGAGGCCGCATTTGATGGTTAAACCACTAAGTGGGGTAATTTAGCCACATGTGACTACCGGTAATCAGACTGCCATTGCTGTAGCGATTGTTACCTGCTTCCTGGTAGGCATTGTCTGTTATTCATTGGTGTACAGATCATATCCTGCCACTCCAGCCAAATACTTCCTAGGTACTTTTGCCCCTCTGCTCAACATTTCGATTCAGATCTATTGATACACTTGGCCGCTCTGGGCACTTCATTCTTTCAGGACCTGGGCTTTGGAGAACTTTCTAACCAAGCTCTTTTCCTGGACTTCTGACTCAGGGGTCATCTGTACCACCGGTGAACTGTGTTGACGCTTGTTCATGCACTATTCATTCACCAATGTAATCTTGTAGTTTTTCTATAAACTTGAGATGCTGTATTGGCTTAGCCACATAGTCCAGAGGACAGCCTTGTAGCTCTGCAAGTTCGCTAACTGAAAGGTGTCCAGGTCTCCATAGTTGTTCATATATATAGGGACTTATGCTCTTGTGGTAATCTGGCATATGATGCTTTTTACTCCATCTGCTAGATGTATATCCCTTGGTTCTTAGACCTAAATGGTGGTAAGGCCCTGTTTGTGGCATATTCTATTGTCCATGAAGTTCTCTGTTGCTTGTTAGTCCCTTATTGCATGTATCATAAGCATTTTGCTTTCTCTGTATAATAGTGTCTTAACTATGATGCAATCTTCTTTATAGTCTATGGGTTCTACCATTAATGTTATATGCTTGTTGGTCAGGGTAATCGGTTTTGGATGTGCCCTGTCCTCAGACCACCTATTGTTGTGGACAGTTCTCATTTTCCGCCCTTCACTTTCCAAGTCAAGATTTATTTCTTGTGGTCTGGTCAGAGCCGCTATCTGTTTCTCTGGCCTTGCAGGCCCTGTCTTCTCTAGTTGGGTTCTGTCACTTCTGTTTCTGGGCAGCCTACAATCATGCAGCATGCAGCCAGTTCTTCTATATCCTAGGCACAATCTGCTTTTCAATCTCCTTTCATATTCTTGTCATGATAGGTTGAGGTTTGGCCTTCCTGTAGTTAGATCCAGGTCCCTTGCATCACCCGCCCAGGTTGTTACAACTAGTGCCAGACTGCATATTTCATCTTGGCTTTGTGACATCATCTTGTATTCACTCGTCATCATCCTTCTTGTCTGAATATATTCAATTATTGCAAGTCATGTTTGCCTTTCTACCACCCATATTATAAGATTCGGTGACGCTGTATATTTGGTTCCTGTTGTACCGGACACATATTACAACTATGGGGTCCATACTTGAAACAAGAACTTCCACCATGTTTGTCATCATACTCAGCCTCTATAGTGAGGTAGTGGAATTTATTCCAGAAGTCCATTATGTTCTTCCTGCCCTGTCGTATCTTCTGCAACTTCTTTTGAGCTGCCTCTTTGGTATCAATATTTTGCAACTGCTCTCAGAGCACTTCCTTGAAACCCCCACAGGTTTCGCATTCCTCCTCTTCCAATCCTGTGATATTGGGTATTATCCCTTGGCTACCTGTGTCCTGCAACAGGGATTCCACGTATACCACCCTGGAAATATCACAACCGGTCCCATGGTTGTTGACACTGAAGTGCTTATCGTGCGGCATGAGGAACTCCGCTAGTTTGGTCCCTTCTCCTCTAAATGCATCAGGCTCTTTGGCCTTTTGAGTACTTCCCCCACTAGCGCCACCCCCCTGCCGTGCTACTAGAAGGACTGTCAGTTCTTCCACCATCATTCCTACTGGTGGGACTACCAGTCCTGCCATCCCAGTTGCTGTTCCTGACATTCAAGTTCCATTTTCCCTGTCCATTAATGACATATCTTCTTCTGGTTCTTCTTCTGGTATGACCTGAGTTGGAGGTTTTTCCATTCCTTGTAAGCTCATAACATGTTGTAGCTCTGCTCCAAGTCCTTGAAGTTCACAGTTATCCATAATTTTGTTATTGTCATAACCATTTGTTTTGTCCTTGATTTTGGGTTGTGCTTGCCTCCTGCTTCTTTTATTTTATCATCCGGTGTGTTTTATATTAATGCTATCAAATACAACTATCCCTACCACTTAGCCCTTCTCCCATCCAGGTGATGATACCTTGGCCTCAAATATTTGAGACTTGACTTCTTTTTCCAAGTCAGATAGCTCTGCACCCAAGGCTCCAATCTGGCAACTTGCACACAAGAGTGGCTGCGCATTGTACCCACTTTGGTAAGGGGTACAGTGGTCAAGTTCTAAGCAACAAGATACAAGGATTATAATATGATGAGCTCATCCTACTAGGTCCTAGAGACCTCTTTTCTACTTGCTCTTTATACCCACCCTAACCCTGTGACTCATACCGCTGAGTCACCTGCCATAGTGATGTTAGCTAAGAACAACACATGCATGAGACCTATGACATGCTAACCGAGCGATGTGTGAAAGCAATTGCATCATACGACTCGCAACTATAAGCTATTCACATATATCAGTGAATGATAACATACTAGCGGCTCACCACAGTAAGTCATGTGCGACCAAATGACGCCACCTGTGTGTTATAGCATGAAAGTCTAACTAATATGTCCTGCCTGTCTGGCTTACCAGTTAGCCTAACCTGGCCCTCTAACCATTCTGTTCTGACTTATCCATGACATAACCAATCCTCCACCCCTGTGAGCATTTGTGACATATACTTCATACTTAAAGGACTTTCAATGCATGTTCCTGATGGATCTTCATATTATCGATAGAAGATAATCCTTGGTAATGAGGAAAGGCTACCTCCAATACTGGTAGCACTTTTTCTGCTAACTATTTTAATAGCGATTCTCTTATCCACCATGTATTACTTCATTGTATTGTTAAGTCTTATAGACCTTTCCATCACCTTATCTTCCCACTAGGGCATGAAACTCAGACACAGGAAGACTCCACTCTGGACCCTCTTTCAGATCAGTGCATGGTCATTATAAACCCAGATCTCTCTCAGTCCATTATTCATATTAAATGTACACTTCCCATATCTGGTAAATACAATTGGAAGCTCTCCTAGATGGTATTTTCTTGATACTCTCTGCAGATATTTATCTCACTCCACTATTCATTTCTCACAAGATGGCATTCATGGTAGAAAAATCTTTTTCTGATATGCTGTAATATCTTCTCTTTTATATTCATTCTTATATACTTACTTCTTAACCTCTTTCCAGTTCTGTTCTGACTTCAACAACCATACTCAAGCAGATTGACTTGACAATACCTTCTTAATTTTCTAACCGATATCAGCAGTAGCCACTATTGGTATCTCTTTAATGAATCCAGATACTAACCAATCTGTATCCAAGACTTTTCTTCAATGGTTAGCAATCACTTTAGCCAATCCTATAAATTCTATTGCTATTTCATTGCGCAGTTAGTTCGCTGGTTATTTTCACTTGACTATAGTCCATAAACCAGGTATATACTATCTCCTGTAATTGTTATATACTCTCGCATAGCCTCTATAGTGACTTCCTCAGTAAGCCAACATCTTACATTGAGATATCATTCTTGCTTAGAAGCCCCCAGCTTGATCTTTGGAGTATATCTGACCTCTTAATTCAAAATCCTTCCTATAATCTCTATACCCCACAGTCCACCTTTTGCAACTATGAGTGCAAGGTCCTTTCACGGATTCTTGTGCGTAGTAGAATCTGTGCACTGTCATTTTGACTGTGCTAACTTTCCATACTTTGCTTCCTTCGCCCGTGGCTTTATAAACACATATAGCAGAATATTCTAGTTCTACTGCAAACTTAGACTAGAGTTTTCTTTCTTTCCTTAATAGTACTTGTCTTGCCTCTTTAGTCTTTTTTAGACAGGCTACAGGATTTCCTCCTTTGTCATAGTTCTAGAAGGCTATACCTAATGTCAACTTTGAAATAAAAAAGTATAACAATCTTCTATGTAATAACAACTATAATGCTTATAAAGGAAATAGTCTAGCTATAGGGAGTATTTAACCCTCCTATACTCTATTTTATATTCGGAGTCTAGAACCATATTTTTTAATTTATTATTTCCACTCAATTATTGTATCATATAATATACCATGAAATCAACTGGGAAATTATTGTTAGTCTCTATTTCCAAATTCTTGTCTGCATATTATCTCCTGTAAAGGAGGTAATGTATTTCCAATAACTATGATTTTATATATTAATAAGAATATCAAATATTCCAATAATATATATGAATCTAGAGCTACAATGTATATTAGTTCCAACATATATTTACAAAAGGATAGAAGATGCAGGTTCTGCTAGTGATGAGCAGGCCAAGAAAGAACAAGAATTAGTAGCGACTCATAAACATATTCAAAGGTTGTTTACCAAAAGGAAGTCTAAAACATCAGCTACATGATCGACTCGAATATTCAGAACTGTGAAAGGAAGAAAATATCAGGTGAGAAAGAAGCAACCAGGCTCTCGAATGTCAGGTCAGACTACTAGTTGTAGAACAAGTGATTCTAAGGTTAGAAAATCATATCCTTTGTGGGAAGGAAAGCAACACAGTCATATATGGTAGCAAGAAAGATGCCAATAGCTGTGACTGGCTCCCTTTATCGGATCTGAACAAGGTAGAGGGTATTATGTCAAAAAAGTGCAAGCAACTTTGCAAGCCGGAAATGCTTCTCTTAAGGTCCAGGAAGCAAGCTATTAGTATTGTCTTACTTGAAATATAGAAACTGATATAAGAGAATTAGAAAAATAAGCGATGTGGAAAAGCAGATAGTAGCTGGCCAGAGCTGTTTAGGTCTTCACTATTATATAAACTAAGGATTCCCAACCCTGGACTGCAAAGACTGGGGAGAAAGATTAATTCTATACAGAAGAAAAATTCCTTGGATAGGATGAATTTGGTTCTCGATTGGCACCTGCACCTTTGTATTCTTGTTAAGCTACAACTTAGGGTAGAAAAAGAATAGAGAGCAGCAGAGTTGAACAAATGTCCTAATACAGTAATTGCACTAAAAAGGTTATGCAAAGAATGAGCTCTTGTATTGATATACTCCACTGGTTGCAGTACTTGGGTATTGAAAAGTGTAATGAGCAAAGTCCATGCAGAGGTTGAGAGGAGGTAGTTGTAGGCATATAATAGCAGACAATAAAAGAGATAAGTACAGCAGTACAAGCAAGGCAGGTTTGTATTCTCGTGTGTAAGGGTCAGGGACAGGGCTCCAGGTTTCCGGGTTAGGATTCCTGGGTTCTGGTTGTGATAACACAGCATACATGAGCTATAGCAGACTGAACCTACACCCATGTAGGCTGTCCTGAGTGAAACTGGTAGAAACAGGGGGGTAAGCAGGAGTTTGACCTATGGAAGCCCGATGGTCCAGGGGCCATTAGGAACAGGCAAGCATGCCTGGCACTTAGGCACTTGGGAAGACAGACTTAGAAGCTGTTAGTGTAGGGAAGGATTTGTGGAAAACAGGTCACCCTACTTGGCTGGGTAGCTGGGCGAAGAGGGGAGAAGTCTATCTCCACCATTGGAATGGACTGGGTCACAGGGTAAAGTTACCCAGACCTCTAGACTAGGTTACCCTACTCAGGGTTCACAGTCACCCTGTGTAGAAACCTGGGTTACGCTACCTGGCAATACAAAGTTGCCCTGGGAGGGTGGGGAAATTACCAGAATACTTATTACGTGAAGCCAGGCATAATACTTAAATCTAGGGTTCCGGAAGATGCTATTGGGCAAGCTATACAGCTCTGAGGTGGTTGTAGATTGGAGACATGATTCCTATAATGCCCCTCTGGCCCCACCATGAGGCCCGGACATTATGGGCAACTGGTTGGGTAGTTGTGCGCAGTCTAGCAAAACTAAATCCTTCCAGACCACCTGGTAGCACTGTATGCATGGTGGCCGTCCAGCAGACGGGAGGCTCTGCGCAGAATTTGCCAGGGGGCATAGTATAACCGGTACGGGTTACTAGGATTTTATGTTTGGTTTCACAGTATTGTTTGATACTTGTAGTGTTTCGTGTGCTATCGGTTGATACAGACATTGTTTTATGTTTGGTTTCACGGTATGGTTTGGTACTTGTAGTGTTTCATGTGCTATCGGTTGATACACACATTGTTTTATGTTTGGTTTCTCAGTATCGTTTGATACTTGTATCGTTTCGTGTGCTATCGGTTGATACACACCATGTTTTGCAATATCGCTCATACTGGAGATAAGCGATATGCTGTATTTAAAGACCGCTGATTCCCGCCATGGAAACAGCAGACTTCGACAGACAGTATTCTTAAATATACTTGGTTGAACGGTTACTTCTTTGATCTCCTATTGCACCCCGTTTGAAGCCTCCTTTAGCAAGCAGCGCTCGCTTCGTGTTGACCATGAAGCCATTTGCTCCTATCATACCGCTACATGACTAGGGCCTGGCCCGAACACGTTAGATTTTTTTAACCTCAGCCAGTGGTTAAGAAACCTGCAGGGACCTGGTCTGATCAACCTACGAAAAGTCCAATAAGCTAAGCTAGTATTGTGGAGCGGCAGAACTACGAGAAGTTCGGCTCTGCCAAACGACATGATTGAGTCATTGGA
Organism: Tuber magnatum; assembly: GCA_003182015.1. Taxonomy (NCBI): domain Eukaryota; kingdom Fungi; phylum Ascomycota; class Pezizomycetes; order Pezizales; family Tuberaceae; genus Tuber; species Tuber magnatum. The sequence goes on along the minus strand of PYWC01000027.1, from coordinate 1,743,099 downwards.
GACTCGAAGTGGGAAGCAGGTGCCATGAGAAGGCCTTACCAAGAAAAGACAACCTAAGAAACGGATAGGGCCAAAGAGCGAATTTTTGATCTAGGAAGCCGAACGACAACTAGCGCGAGACTTGGCCAAGCAGACCTTTAGCGAGTCAACTGACGATTTAGCAAAGGCAGCAACCACTCTTCCTGGGCAATTTCCCCCCAGCCCTAGTAATGGAAAGAGACCGGCGCAACCACCAAAGAAAGACAGCATACCTATCGGGACACCCAAGAAGGAAGAAAGCGAAGAAGAAGGATCAGATCACTCGGTAGTCAAATAGCCACAAGATGATAACCCTAGCGAAGATCCAGATAGCTCCTCAGACAACAGTTCGAGTAACGAAGAGTCTGAACACGAAATGTCCAAAGGTGGATCCGCCAGGCAAGCAGGACCTAAAATCAAACTTCCACTGCCACCGTCGTTCACGGGCGAAAAGGACGACCTAAAACCTGAAGTATTTGACCGGTGGGTCATAACAACTTCGCACTACCTTACCCTACATGGAGTGGACAAAACCAGGGAAAGGAAGCAGAGCATACTTCGGAACCTTCTGTACCGGGAAGGCAGAGGAAGCATACCAGCAAGCAATGAACCACTATGAGAGTTGGGAAAAAATCCGAGGAACGACCCTGATAAAGTACTTGTTAGATAGATTCCAATCCTCGCGTAACATGGAGGAACTATACAAAAGGTTCAAGGATAACCAGCAAGTACGAAATGGCGAAACAGAAATAATAACCAGGGTCGCGACAGATCTCTTGATGTATCATGGACCATTGCCTACCAGAACAGTGTCTCAGTATACACTGAAACAGACATTGTATAAAGCAGTGCATCCCAGACTATGTCAGGAGGTAGAACCCATGGAGGAGGATGTTGATTCCTTTGACAAGATAGTTAAGCTGGCCGAACGGAAGGATGCTATCCTGTATGAAACAGGAGTTTACCGAATCCATGTGCCACAGCAAAGGAATAGCAAAGGATCATCATCGCAGGGAAAGACGAAGAAGGATAAACCATACCGCAAGGATTCAAAGGACAAGAAGGACCGGAAACAGAAACGACAGGAGGAAGGCACATGTTTCGAATGCGGAAAAAAGGGACACTATGCAAAGGATTGCTATGTCAAGAAAGGAAAGGGAAAGGCCGCTAAGCAAGGAGACAAGCACGAATCACATGGAAGCAACTGAAAACGACGAAGTGGAAATTAACACTGTGGAAATGGAAAGCCGACGAAGACAACCAACGTTGGCAATCAGACCCCGTGACGCTTTTGAAGGAAGGATTTATATAGAAGGCCACCCAGCAAAGGTACTATTTGATACGGGAACAATCGGCTGCGACATAATTAGCGCCACCTTTATCTCCACCCATGGAATCCCAACGGAGCCCCTACCCCAACCAACAACAGTCAATATGGCTATGAAAGGATCCCGCTCCTCAAGCCACAGGAAATGTGGACTGAC
>PYWC01000027.1:1687983-1737929 GCA_003182015.1 Tuber magnatum | reverse complement strand
TTCCCGCCATGGAAACAGCAGACTTCGACAGACAGTATTCTTAAATATACTTGGTTGAATGGTTACTTCTTTGATCTCCTATTACACCCCGCTCGAAGCCTCCTTCAGCAAGCAGCGCTCGCTTCATGTTGACCATGAAGCCATCTGCTCCTATCGTACCACTACGTGACTAGGGCCTGGCCCGAACACGTTACACATAAGGTCTAAGGTGGAGTACAGTTGTGTCAGGAAAGTTTTCGTACCCCTGAGATGCAACCGTGCAACACCTTGACACCAGAACAACCCTGCTCACTATAGTCACTCCAAATAATGTAAGAGCAAGAGAAGACCTGGACAACGAAATATATACTCTGTATAAATATACAGATATAGGTTGTAAGAAAATTTCTGAGTCCTTGGCTGTATCCAAGTCAACCGTTCAGTATGTGGTCAAAAGAGTGGAATCTAGGGCTGGAAATACTCAACAGCCAAAAAAGGGGTGGAAGACAACTAAGACTCCCGTCATACAAAGAAGGATAGTGGACTGGGTTATCGATGCCAAGGCTCCTTTAGCATTACAAAACATTACTAAATAAGTGAATGTCGCACTTGGTAAGACCACTATTGATAAGTTCATAGCAGAAGTTGGTTTTCAGCTTCTGATACCTAGGAAAAAGCCTTTTTTGGAGAAAAGGACAAAAAGGGAAGAGAAGGGAGTTCGCTAGAGGAAGTAGGAACTGGAGAGTGGCATGGAGTTGGGTTGTTTTTGTGGATAAAGCCACTATTGATTATAATCCAAATCCAACAGGCAGAAAGTTCAGAGTTAGACCTGGTGAAGAGAGGGAAGAAAAAAACTTGAAGCCTAGCTTTGAGTCTAGAAGGACTAGCATTGGGGCAGGTTTTTTTTTTAACTCATTTCATTGGTTCATTAACTAGATACAAAGAATACAATGACCCTTAGTGGTATGGCGATAAAAACCTACAACTACAGTCCACTCGCCCAAAAGAAGCCACCTGGAGAGAGCCCTCCAGGTACAAAAACCGTGACTGTAACGGGGGCACCCCTAGGAAGATGGATCCCAAGGTTGCGACCGCACCAAACAACTTCAAACTTATCGCCAAAAGTTCACACAAATGTAAGAGTAAAGTAGACGGTAAAACTTAATATCGTTAAGCCTGACGCTTCACTCAATTAAGGTCTCGAGAGGATTGATTGTTGGAGTAGGAGAGTTCTCGCATAGACTTTCAGGTAGTTTTATCTTATGCCAGAAACTCCCCCATCAGTTTACTCCAACTATTCGAGCACACCCTTCTCCGCTAAGGGCGGTCCGACACGTCTCCTGACACCCCCTTCGGGCATGTATGTGTCGACCCGCTCTAGTCGGCGTTCACCATATGTGCATATCGTTTCTGCGGCGCATTTCCATTCTGCCCGCCGGAGTGAAAACCTCTGCGCATCGGGGACTTGCCAGTGGCTAACTGTCAAGACCCCTTGCTGAACTAGACTATCTATGACACCCTTCCCATGCGCGTTGATTTCTTCTTGACGCCGGAAGCTACCGTGAGCGGTTTATCTATCTACTATTTACGAGTCTCGGGCTTCCGGTGTCTTCCGCAGGGTACGGTGGTCCAGGAGTGATCCAATGGGCGCTACCCATGACCACTACCTCGGATACACCTTACCTGCGGTAGGAATCATGCTTTTAGTGTCTCTGCACTTCCCTCTCAGAGCCTATGGCGTTGGGGACATCCTTGGGCGTGGTAGGTGCAAAACGTTCCCAGTCGTCCCGGCACCACCCGGGACTACCTTCGGGACCCCCACGGTTAACTCCCGTTAACTCCGTCAGTTTTGGTCCGTTTTACTCCGAACAACTTGGAGGAGGTACTCCACCTTCCACCCTATGCCCCCTTATATATCCTGCGAACAGCTTACGGTCGACCGGACGGCAGCAATGTATACGGTGTTGCAAGCGGGTCTCCAAAGATCCTCCTTTGCTAGACTGCACACAACTACGCAACCGTTTGCCCATGACGTCCGGGCCTCAAGGCGGGGCCGGAGGGGCATGATAGGAATAATGTCTTCAATTTACAGCTTCTTCGTAGCTGCGTAGCTCGCCCAATAGCATCTCCCGGAACCCCAGATTCCAGTATTATGCATGGTTTCGTGTGACAAACATTCCAGTCATTTTTCCCAAACTCCCCGAGGGACTTCGTATTGGGAGGTAGGGTAACTCAGGCCCTTGAACAGGGTAATCCAAGCCTCAAGGCAGGGTAACCCTGTTCTGAGGGTAGGGTAATCTTGTCCGGTGGACAAGTGGATTTTCTCCTGTTACCCTGTCTATCCCACTTCCGGGGATAGACACACTCGGCCTTTCTCTAGTTACCCAGCCTAGCTGTGTATTGGCCCTTCATAGGTCCCTAAGTACGCTGACACCAACCTTGGGCGTAGCCATGTACCTAAATACTTGTGTCCACTAAGTCTGCTCATCTCGGAGCCCGGGCCATCGGGTCTCCGTAGGTCAAGTACTCACTTGCCTGCTGGTTCCTACCAGTTCGCCTCCGGGCTACCTGTATGGGTGTAGGTTCCGGCTGCCATAGCTCACGTATGCTGGGTCGTTACAGTGACCCTCTGGGATGGGGCTGATTACAGCAAGCCCAGCACCTCCACAGATGCGCAACAAATAACAAAAGCCCCACCTGACAGTGAGCCAATAGTTAGATCCCTACAATTAAAAACCCAAAGACCCGGAAAGGAGGAGTATAGCGGTACACTATCCCACCCCTAAAGGAAATACCACGTAACACGGGCCCAACCCACCTGGAAACCACAACCCTACCGTACTATAGAGTAGGAGAAACCAGAGGGACGCCTAGGGGGCTAAGGCCAAACAGAGGGCACCAGACGAGATGGGTTCCCAAGCAGGGAAGGATGAAAGCAGGGGACTCCGATGGGGTGGGACAGGTCAAGCCATATAGTAGGTGAAGCTGACCCCATGCCCATCAGAAAACAGGATAAATGGCATTCAGGTACTAGCTACAGTGTCGATGACTTCTATGTGGAAGGAAGTCAGGGCCAGTAGGCGAAGGAAGTGGGGATACCAGCCCACCAGAGAGGATGCCTGCGGAGGAGAGTGGATGATACCGCAGGCGGCATCAGAGCCAGACCGAGAAGAGTCCCGCCACACCTGACGGGAAGCAAGCCATTAGAATGGCTGCTGCATCATGAGGGGATGGGCCCCAAGGACCCTAGTGGTAGGGTGCCAGGTGACCAGAGGAGAAGCGGAGGCAGAAGGACCCAACCAGGCCAGGCATGGCCAATGACAGGGCAGCTGGCTGCACCAGGGGTCACAGAAGCTACCTATCCCCCCAGGGAAGGCACCGTGTATTACCGCTTCTCCCATGTAGTCCCTTGTTCTCCCTGAGAAAGTGTCACGTAGTGGCTGAGATACTACCACCCTGCCATGCAGGGAGGAAGATGCAGGGCCCGGATAGCGCACAGGACCACCAAACCTACTAACCATCAGGTGACCTCCTCGCACAAGGAAGCTGATCATACAAATGCTGAGCGAGCCTAGGCAAAGCTGTGTAAGGAGGCAAAGGGGGATGGTGAGAACCGCGTGGAGAGAAAAGGGGCTCCCAGGAGCCACAAGGGCAACCAAGGGAGGAGGAAGAGAAAGGACGGCAGAACCAAGGGCAAAAGATGGAGAAGCAGAGGCCTACACCCCTCCAGCAGTAGGAGTGGAAGACCGAAAAAGTGCGCATAGGGCCCTGGTGTTAAGTTATTCCCAAATAGCAAATGTGTTTCAATAACCGCAGTTGCAACGGAGATGGGGGATAGACTAGCATTGTGGAGTTTTTTTTTAACATGTGCCTCTATTGCTTCTGGCATAAAAACATGTATGCATCTCAACATATGACGTAAAAAAAGTCCTAATTCCAATACTATAACAAAGAAAACCTATCCTTAAATGCAATCCTCCTCAAAAGGGCCTCACAAGCCAACCGTATCGCCAGGGGCAACCAACGCAAAAGTAAAGGAAATTCTGCGCCGGGCACCGAGCAAAACCTATCCAGCAAAGGAACAGAAGGACAACCAAAGTCCCCTCCACAGGCACCCACAACTGCTCTTCCAAGCACACAACAACAGAAACCATCATAATACATAAAGACAAACCAGTACAGTAAAGGAACCTTATCCCCATGGCTAGTAGTGGGTGTTTGAGTACAACCCCAAGGGGGATGCAGGTGCCGAGACCATGGCGGCCCTTATGGCTAGCATGGCTGGAGGAAAGCCTGTAGCACTGGAGAGAATGTAAGCAGCGAGCTGCAAGAGGTGGGGGACCGAGGGCCAAATGGAGGCATCGGGCCCAAGCGCATCGACACCCAGGAGGTGGGTGTTGCGTCGCATGGCCTTAGCAGGGCAAGGAAGCATGGTGTGGTCAAAGGTCTAGTCCTCCTCCTCACATGAGAGGCACAACAGGGACCGGTTGTGGGAGAGCTATAAGGCGTGGTCAGCAAAGTAGCTTTTGTGAAAAGATATTTGGTGAGGCCTTCCCGTGAGTAAGCGTGGGAGGTACAGGAATGGATAGGGTCCAAACACTTGATTCTAAAAGTGGTGTCCGACTGGGGGTGACCTCTGGTGCCAATTTGAGCAGAGGGACACCTTGACCTGGGCCTTGAGTGACTAGTAGGAAGGGGACCCACGGTCTTCATATGCCATCGGATCCAGAAGATCCAAATGTGCTAGCAGGAGACGGGATGGGATTAGATCTGCGCCTGAGTGAGCAGCCGTGTCAATGGGCAGGTGGACATGGTGTAAAGCCACCTTTGAGGTGGACCATAAGGCAAGGCGTGCATTGCCACTCACCCCCCTTGGTAGGAGAGCATGGCTGGCTATATGCGACGCCAGATGACGGGGGTCCCTAGTGGGTACAGTGGGGTGCAGCCTAGCAGCAGCAGGATTCGAGCGAGGAGACAAGCAGGGACACGCAGCATCCCGGCACGGAGCTTGACCAAGAGGTAAGATCCTAGTATGGGCAGAGCAGCCTTGACATAAAGCGGCAGAGGAGTGGTTCAGGAGAAGCAATTGGTGGACCACCTGAGGATACGATGCCAAAAGGCGCAGAGTCTAGGGAGCATAGAAGGGCAGAGGACAAACAGATCAGCGTCATAGGTGAGGATAGGAAGAATAAGACCAACTGCCAACTTGCAGTTGAACCAGGGGGACATGCTCTTCCTGAAGTCACCAAGGCAGTGGCCTTGAATGCAGGAAGCCTGAGTGAAGGCTAGGGGCCGAACAAAGTGTGGACCGATGTCTATAGTGGGGGTGAGACAGTGGACTAACCAGCTGACAAGAGGGGAGGGAGAAACAACAACGCTATTAAGGCAATCAGACAAAGTACATAAGGGGCTGTTGTCTCTCGTGGTTCTCCAATGGAGCAACCCTTTCTTAGAGACGGAGCAGCCAACGCCGAGACGGTAACCAAGGTGGGGAAGAACCAAAAATAATGCGGGGGAAGATGCACACTTGCGTGGTAGGAACTAGAAGCCAGAGTGACAGAAAAACTATCAATACACGAAACTGCCAGTCTATCTGGCACAGAAATCTGAAGAGAGGACACATATAACGAAGAGCAAAGAAGAAAACTGCGAGCCCTGTGGGGTGCGAACTGCGTCAGAAGAAAAAATCCCGCATGCAGCGTGAAACTCCAGGGGGCACATATTGCCTGACAAAAATGAAATGACACATAACACAAGGTAGGCCGGAGCCTTGGCCCTGCGAAGGGTGGTAGCTAGATGGGTGCCATTGACATTGTTGAAACCCGGCTTGATATCCAGGAATAGTGTAGAAGCCTTCAGGCTCTCTGCCTAGAAGAGCTGCACTACATAAGAGAGCGTTGCCATGGCGTTGTAGCAGCCTAGGTCTGCGAGGGAGCCACACTGGTGGAGATTGAGGAGGGAGACATAGCACGTGAATGAGGCTAAATGCCTTGCAAGCATCTTCTTCAGAAACATGCAGACCATTTCCAGACAGACGATTATCCGGAAAGAAGAGAGAGAAGAGCAGTGTTAGGAAGTAGCCGACTGTAAGGGCAAGCGTGTCTGCACTAAGGCCAGATACATGACGAAGTGATTGCTAGGAAGGCTCACTCGAGATGTCAAAGTAGAAGCAAAATATAAAGGCGTATCATATAAGGAATATATTGATAAGATCTCATCTCCATCCCTGATGAGGTCTAACCAGTGTGCGAGGCATCTCGATGTTTATGTTCCATGTCTGGGTGTTCTCGGACTATCTACTACTCCCACCTTTCCTTTGGGCGAACTTCGTAGACCCCGAAAACCTTTACCCTGCTTGACTCTGACTTCGTGAATGGCAGAGCGTGTATCCCACCCCTCTCTTCGTTGCGTTCATGCTAATCATAGTCACTGCAACGCTTTCGCCATGGCAAGCGATTACTGGTCCTTTCTCTCCATACGAAGTGATCAGCTCCATTGACAGACTTATTAATTCAAGTAGATTTCCTATTTGTCTGCGTCAACCTGCAGGAATTGTGTTCCCGTCTTATCGCGCCACTGGTGGTTAGGCCTCCTTGCGCTCAGGGTTGACCTCTCACGTGGTAGGTTCTCATCTGACTCTACCTTATCAAGCCCTTGGGCGTGGGAGAACAATCGTCGCTTGGCCGTTGTCCACTCATCAGGCGTGGTCTATGCATGTATTTATATCTGCAACCAGCTGCCCAATTTAGCTTATTTAACCTTGTCACAGTAGCCGAGAGTTCCCTCCTGAGGACTCAAGGAAAATCCCTCTGTCCGCAAGCTTGGGTGGTGGCGTAAAGAAGGGTTTTGTGCCGACGTCGTATTGGTAGAAATCAACTGGTTCTCCAAATACTCCGCGCGACCCTGGGATCAAACACCTGACCTTTTGCCAATGATCACGTGACATGCCAATTACATGATGCCAGTTCGTCTTATGTGTAACACGAGCTCCCCTCTCCCAGAGTTTGGCTCAATTCTCTATATCCTAGTTCTCTAGTATTGTACAAATATCATTCCTTTAAGGTCTTGGCAAGATAGAGTGAGAAACGGGCCTGGCCATGCGTTTACTTGGCCAGGCCTGGGAAGACATTTCCTGGTCCTCCTTCACCTGTATCCGTCGCATCTCTGGGTTTTCCTGGTAAAACCCTTTGACCAATTCCCCTCCATGCTCCAAATGTTCCGCCGGCTGCTCGGTGTTTTCATCCGTGGAACACCCCCACCACTGCACCAAGTACCTGAGTTCATGGATCCTCCTCGTGTCCCTGTGCACCTTGCGAGTATACGCAATCACCTTGCTCTTTACTATCTTTTCAACGTGCCATTCCAAGTCATTAGCTATCTCCTCAGATGCTCGGGGAGGGTGTTTGCGAGCCCGCTGACGCGGTTTCTGGTAAGGCTCCAAGGGTGATACATGGGACACCGGGTGGACCTTCTAGCACTCCCAGATTTCTAGCTTAAACGCTGCATTGCTGCATGGCTTCAGGATTTTGAAGGGCCCACACAGTTTTGGGCTAAACCTTTTGGCGGGTCTTTTGGTAAGAATATTTTTGGCGCTAAGCATGACCAAATCACCTGTCTGCAAGTTTGGCTGTGGTTTTGCTTTCTTGTCATGGCACCGCCCCATTGCTTCCCTGGTTGCCTTCAGTGTGGCCATCGCCTGTCCATGTATTTCCTTCATCCAGTGAGCATACCTCGTGGCTCCTGCATTTCGAGCTTCTTGCTCCTACATCCCCGGCATGTGTGGGTGGTATCCATACTTCGCATAGAATGGGGTTAGTCCGTGCACACTTGTAACGGAGTTATTATAGCCATGCTCTGATTTCAGAGGCGGTTGGTGCCAATCATCCTGATTATAGTTCGCAAAGGTTCGGAGGTAGCTTTCCAGCACTTGGTTGGTTCTCTCCCTTTGTCCATCTGTCTGAGGATGGTACACCGTTGACATTTTTCGCTTAATGCCCAATACTTTGCAGAGGGATTCGCGAAATTCTCCCGCAAACTTCGCATCCATGTCTGAGATGATCTCCGTGGGTAGCCCATGCACTCTCCATACTTCTTGGAGAAATGTCTGGGGTATATCCCTTGCCGTCGCATTTTCCTTTAGCTCCATGAAGTAGGCCATCTTGGCGAAGTGGTCGACTACCACCATGATTTGAGTGTTCTCTTGCGACTTCGGTAGCTGTATTATACAGTCGGTTGAGATAGAGTTCCATGCGGCGCTGGGTATTTCCGACTGCTATAGAAACTCATATTTTGGGTACCATGGTGCTTTGTTATGTTGACATAGGTCATATGACCATACGTAGTCGATTACCCATTCTGCGAGCCCTTTCCAGTAGAAGTCTCTTGTTATGATTTCTACTCTTGTTGGCTGGCCGAGGTGCCCTGCAACCTTGGAGTCATGGGTGCTTTGCCCAATCAGCGTTTGTAGGGCGTCATGCTTTGGAATGAATAGTGGTCCCTGGTAATAAAGGAGACCATCCACTAAGGTCCCATGCATTGGCATTTCCTTTTCTTCATCCCAGGGCCTTTCCAACTCCTCTTTCCTCATTCTCCAGTCCTGGTCTGTCCTTCCCTTATCCTCTACCTGTCGCAGGAATTGGGCATCAAATTTTGGTGCCATTGCTTTGATAACTATAGCCTTAGTTAGCGTGGTTTCTTTGGTTGCCAGGGCCTTGTGCTGTCCTTGATCAAACTTATTGAAGTAGTGGTTTAGTCCACCGTCTTCTCTTAGCTGCCTGGCTTTGGTTTGTGTTTTGACCATACTGGTTCCTATGCTTCCGAATCCTCCTTGTCCCCTCTCGGTATTGTCTAGCCCCTTGCTTCATGGACCTCCGGTTCGTAGATCCTTTCTACTATGAGTAGTGCAACTCATTCGCCCTTCCGCACATGGTGTCCCCGGTCCTTCAGGTTGAATAGGAACACCTTCGCCTCTGCTCCGTAGTCTCTGCCAATAAGTCGTGCCCCAACCATGATCCCGTGTTTGACAGCAAGGCCCCTTCTTGGAGCTACTCGGCCATAGATTCCTGCTGGTAATGCTAAGGGTGTTCCAGTGGCTATAGTCACTTGTCCACGAGGTGGCAATATTTCTTCTTCCAGTACATAGATATCATGTGCGGCTGCTTTGCTTGAGCCCCCAGTCGGAATCTGAGCTTCGCAATGTAACCGCATAGCTCGAGTATTTTCAGGCGGGGGTGTGTTGTGACCTATACCAGGTTCCTCCTCTCTTCCTACCACTATGACTATAACTTGGTTAAAATGTGCACGGTTCAAGATTGAGAGCTTCTCACGTTGCCCAGCTTCCTCTTCAGGGTGGTGCCCCAGCCGTCTGCTGGTTGCGTCCAGTTTCGCTCCCCTTGACCCTGGTCAGTACACGATTTTGCAGTTAAAGTCTGCTAACTTCCGTGCCCACCGTATCAGCCTGGCATGCTTGGCCTGGGTTATGAGGAAATATTGTAGGTTCTGATGGTCCGTAAATACCGGTATCGGTTCCTTTGTTCCTGCTAGGTAGTGACACTATCCCTGGAATGCTTCAACTATGGGGGCCAATCCTTTCTTACAGACATCGTAGTTGCGTTCTGGCATGTTGAGTTTTGGGGAGTAAAATGCTATTACGCGTAGCCTTTTCTCTATATACTGTGACAGTATTCAGCCTAGTGCACAGTCATTTGCATCTGTTTCCTCCACTGTATTTCCGTCTGGATGGAAATGTGCCAAAATAGGCACGGTCACAAACCGGTTTCTTAGGAACTCGAAAGCCTCCTCCTGCTCCTTTCCCCAGGCGAATCCCTTGGGGTCGCCTTTTAATTACTAGGTTAGTGGTTTACAAGTTCCGGAGAAATTCCAGATGAATGTGTAGTAGAAATTCGCAAATTCCGTAAATGTTGGCAGGTCCTTTGCGGACTATTGTCCATTCCATTCCCTTATGACCGCAACCTTTCGATCACTCGTCCTTATCTGCTTGGTTTTCGCTATATATCCCCGTAATTCCAACGTCTTGATGTGGAATACTGACTTAGTGATGGACAATGCGAACCGCTGTTTCCGCAACTCCTCTAATACCTCCTTGACTGGTTTGACATGGTCTACCTCCGCCTTGGAGTGGATTAGGATGTTGTCTATATATACGACTACTGCCAAGTGTAACAATCTCCGCAGTACGAGGTGCATGATTGTCTTGAAAGGTAGTGGGCGCCTTTACTACCCCAAATGGCATTACTCGATATTTGTAATTGCCATACCAAGTGTGGAAGGCCCTGGTCCACTCGACTCCTTTTTGAATGCATCTCAAGTGGTACCCATCTTTTAGGTCTAACCTGGGGAAGATACGCAATCAGACTACCAGATCCCTGAGCATACTCTGGAGTGGTAGAGGGTATTTGTTGGCAATCGGAGTCTTGTTCAGCCCACTGTAATCCACACATAGTCTTAGCCATCCATCAGGTTTTGGCACAAAAAGTATTGGTGCACCTGCGGGTGACTTCCTTGGTGTTATTTTCCCTTCGCATAGCATATTGTCAAGGTACTGTCGCAATGCCCATAATTCCTTTTCAGACAGCAGGTATATTGGCCCCCACAGGGGCCTCCTACCTTCGACAACCTTGATCTCATGATCAAAGGTGTTATGAGTTGGGAGCTGTTGTACTGCCTAGGCAGGAATAGATTGGCGTACTCCCGGCAAGGTCTTCACAGAGTTTCCATCACGACTGCCCCGGGGTCCTCTGGGCATGAAATTCGGCCCACATATATTGCTGCGGGGTCCGAGGCCACTGTCTCCTCGCAACCAATACAGATTCCTCCATCTTCTGGTTCCAGCTGTTGGTTACACTGCTCCCCCTCGACTGTCCATCTTTTTGCATCCTCAACAAATGATAAGATGTGTTGGCGATACCAACAACCAACTGGTATTATTAAGTCATGTATCATCTCGCTCATAACTTTATATGCCGTATCCACGCAATCTCGGTCAGCCCCAATTTCCCCCATAATGGTGGTACTAAAGCACCTTCCCGCATTTAGGGATTGTGCCCTGCCGAACACAGTTCTATTAACTGGGGTGTCTCGCTATATCGTTTCTACTCTCAGTTTTTGGACTAGCACTTTGCGTATGACAAAGATCTGCAAGTCCGAGTCTAATAACATACAAATCGGTACTCATTCTCCTTGTATTCTTAGATAGGCTGCGCCTTGTGGGCACCCTAATGTGTAGGTGTTGGGACTTGAGTCTTCTGTCACTTTGGTTCTCCCCCAGGGTTACCCTGTTTTTGTTTCATGGACATTTGTGTATCTGGCATTCAATAATCTGTGGTGTTTGTTATTCTGCCCGTACAACCTTTCGGCTATTTAGGCCTCCCCAGACAAACTTAGTCCCTTGTGTGTGTCTCCTTTCGTGCCTTCTTTCACCTCAGTGACTGTATTTAATCATACCAGTCTATGCCACCAGTGCATGGCTGAGGGGGCGACCATTCTAACCCGGCCTTAGGTGTTCGACTCCTGCCATTGGGTACGATTTAGGTCGAGCATGCTGTCCCTTGTCCCACGTTGCACCCTGTAGCCTACCCACTTGCCATCGCCTGTGGTGCCATCCACAAACTGGGAGAGCGCCTTCAGGTGGTCCTGCGCTATCCCAACTCCTTTCCTGTGCATGACCTTTGCAGTAAAGAGTTGGGGTGCCTTAAGTTGCTCCGCGCAACAGTCCCCTCTTCAGGGGTGCTGGGTTTGAACCTTCTCTACCCAGGGAGGAATATAAAGTCTTGCCGTCCCACGTCTATGTTAGGGGTCATTCCTGATTGCGTCCCCCTGAGATGGGTTCACTGTCTCTTTTATAAACACTTTCTTATGCCCTGCACACTTCTGTCCCTGCTCACACTCAGAACCTGGTCAGACCGGTTCTCCAATATTCTTGAATGAGCCATTACCCTAGCGCCGACCATGGGTTGTGGTTTTTATACAGGGCTCCCAGTTGTCTGATCTATCCGCCTTCTTGATCCGACAACTCCCGAAGTCTAGGTGCTGGTGGTACATGGGGTTGGTTCACAGCTGGCCTTGGGGCAGTATTCGGAACCTCCATGTTTCAGGGCCTTGACTACGCTGCTTTCGGCTGCCTTATTGTTGTGACAACGGCTCCCTTCCCACCAGCTCCCCACTTGTGATTGGTTAGTGCTCAGAGGGTGCAGCTTTTATTCTGCCGCTGTTGGTCGACCAGTTTTTGGGGTATTCCTTTGTGAGCTTTCTCCCAGTGGGCATGCTCAACCACTGAAATCTTGGACAATTTGTTGCCCTGGGCAAACCTTGCTAACTTGAAGGTTCCAGGTAGCGTTTTCCTCTGGAACTTGCTCGGTCGCCCTCCTCCTTTCCCCCTTCAGCACCTTTGTTCTGTCCTCCTGTAGCGACCCAGCATACATGAGGTATGGCAGACAGAGCCTATACCCATACAGGGAGCCAGGAGGCGAACTAGTAGGAACCGGCAGGCAAGTAAGTACTTGACCTACGGAGTCCCGATGGCCCGGGCTCCGAGAATGAACAGAATTGGCTGGTCAGGGGCTTAAGTACCAGGATACACCCGGGAGCGGTGTCAGCTTACTGGGGGACATCTTAAGGGGCAGTTGCCCTGCTAGGTCGAGTAAGTGGAGAAAGGTGAGAAGCGCCTATCTCCGGCAACGCGAGGGACTGGGAACAGGGAAACGTTATCTTGTCCACCAGACAGGTTACCCTACCCTCAGGATCAGGTTACCCTGCCTTGGGGCTTGGGTTACCCTGCCCAAGTGCCTGAGTTACCCTACCTTTCAATACGAAGTGCCACGCGGAGTTCGGGAAAATTGACCGGAATGTTGGTCACACGTAGACGTGCCTGATACTGGAATCTGGGGTTCCGGGCGATGCTCTTGGGCGAGCTACGTAGCTTCGAGGAAGCTGTAAATTGAAGACATTATTCCTATCATACCCGTTCGGCCCCGCCTCGAGGCCCGGACGGTATGGGCAAACGGTTCAGTAGTTGTGTGCAGCCCAAGAAGGAGGAATCTTGGCAGACATGCTTGGAACACCGTATACGTCGCTGCCGTCCGGTCGACTGTAGCCTGTTCGCAGGATATAAAAGGCGGCATAGGTTGGAATGTGGAGTACCTCCTCCAAGTTGTTGGGAGTAAAACGGACCAAAACTGAAGGGGTTAATGGGTGTTAACCGTGGGCGTCCCGTAGGTAGTCCCGGGTGGTGCCAGGGCGACTGGGAGAGTTTTAAACCTACCAAGCCCGAACGTGCTCCCAACGCTATAGGCTCTGAAAGGGAAGTGCAGAGACACTAAAAGTATGATTCCTGCCACAGGGAAGGTAGATCCAAGGTAGTGGTCACGGGTAGCGCCCTGTGGATCACTCCGGGACTACCGCGCCCTGCGGAAGAGACAGGGAAGCCAGAGACCCGTAAATAGTAAATAGCTAAACTGCACACGGTAGCCTCCGGAGTGTAGTAGAGATCATTGCATATGGGAAGGGTATTATAGATAGTCTAGTTCATGAGGTGCCTTGTCGGTTAGCCACTGGCAAGACACCAATGCGCAGAGGTTTTTACTCTGGCGGGCAAAATGGAAATGCACCGCAGAAAGGATAACCGCATAAGGTGAACGCTGACTAGAGTGTGTCGACACATGCCTGCCCGAAGGGTGTGCCAGGAGACGTGTCGGACGACTCTTAGCGGAGATGGGTGTACTCGAATGGTTGGAGTAAACTGATGGGTGAGTTTCTGGCACTAGATAAAAATACCTGAAAGTCGATACGAGAACTCTCCTACTTCCACAATCAATCCTCTCGAGACCTTAATTGAGTGAAGCGTCAGGCTTAATGATATTAAGTTTTACCGTCTACTTTACTCTTACATCTGTGTGAACTTTTGGCGATAAGTTTGAAGTGGTTCGGCACGGCCGCAACCTTGGGATCCATCTTTCCAGGGGTGCCCCCGTCACGGTATATCGTTAAGCGAGCTCCTTACTTAACTCTTCTCCTGTTTAATTGTTTCCGACCTTCGGCACTGACCTTGCCTGAATACTGGTAGCCTTGTCTAGAACAAGTAGCACAGGGTGGAAAGTGCAATGGCTAGTACTGAACTTGGAATCAGGATGGAATCCAACCCGGATTCAGACCTTGACCTGGACGACAACACCGCCAACACGTTTTGTGCATTGGTTTTAGGAAAGTTCGCCGTATCGACTGGGACGGCCACCGGTTGCTCTGGGAGGCCACTCCTATTCAGGTACCTGCTCAATGTCTTGACCTGCTGATTACAGACCCTCACACCACGGCCCTCTCATTTTTCTAAGACCCTACCCTAGTCCACAACCTGCTCTGTCCGCCACCACATGGAGTTCCCTTTAGCGAGTTCTCCCGAGAATTCGTCAAACCTTACATAGTCCGGGAAGTAGCCAAGTCGATTGAGGAAGCGATGCGGGAACTGAAGAACTGGAACAACCAGCAGCCGCAGCTGTTCCGAACAGAGATCACTACGGCAGCTGTGGAATGGATGAAGGTGCAGCAGGAGGCATACCGGCCGATAATAAGTGATGAGCAGGCATTGAAGACTCGGATGGCAGCCGTGGAAAACGCTTTTGAGGCAGGGTATAGTATTGATGCTGAGAATGATGTACTGATGTTAGAGGCCGCGCCCCCTCTCCCGCTCGTCCATACCAAGCCCGAGAATTTCGGCAAGGAGTTGGCCATGAGAGCCAGAGGCGACAAGTAGACGGCATACTTGTGCCCAATCAGTATATGGATGTTGGAAAGCCTGAAAGGTGAGGGCTATAGTTATGCCTCCTTCTTCTCAAGAGCATCTACAGGCTCCCTGTCGGTCTCCCCCTCAATTGCCCGCAGTAGGTCGGGCAGCCCACCGGTCAGGCCAACTGATGGACGTTGAGTAAGCAAAAGGACGTCCAAACCGAAGGGTATCACAGCACCAGATACAACTGACCCTACTCCTCGTCCGACCCCGGCTGCAAACGTTTCCCCTGACCCAACACCTTCAGTTGCAACTCCCGTACCTCCCATTGCCGCCCCCAGACTCACACCTCTGCCCGTTTTGTTGCCCACTCCGGATACCTTCCCTGCCACAGCATTCCCACCAGCAGTAGCAGCCACCCCAGGGTTGCCGCCACTGTGCGCAGTGTCACCTGGATTCTTCGAACAGGTAGGACACCAGGAGGAGCAAACACCCAGGGGGCCATTGCGAGGAACTCCAATCCCCGGACCTGGGATGCCTCCTCACTCCATTCCTTGGGCACCGGTCGTACGCACAGCACCCTCGAAGCCGAGTCTCCCCACCGGTCTCCCCACAAGCACAAGTGGCGATTCGGACCGCCAAGACCCATTCTGTCTATCACGCTGCAAGTCGAAAGAGACCCAGATGGGTTGGATTCATTACCACTCTTATGGGTGTAGGAAGAGACCACTGACCCCGGTGAGGCATAGAAGGAGGCAGAAAGAAGGAGACGGATGACCGACATGTGGTTACTGTGGGTCAGGGAGGCACGCTGGCCCCCCGATGCAACCCTTGAGTTGTCCAGAGTTGCAGTCTTTTCTGCGGATAATACACATGGCGCCCAACCCAACTCCGGAGAGTGGGCGATGCCCTGTTCCACCACCGGCATCAGGACCATCAGGGGCTGACCCCTCGCAGTATGGTAACCGGGATGGGCAGGGGGAACGGTTTGATGGGTACGCTAGACCCAGGGAATCCCTAGGCGGGAACACCGCAGGTGGTGGGGACACAAATGCCCCACCAGGAAGTTCTACGGTGGGAGCAGGCAGAGACCCAGGGTACTCTGACCAGGACAGCTCGGATGATGATGACGATGGAGATTCTCTTCCGGATTTGACGCCATTCCTTGGTGCTCGCAAGGATGACGGGAGCAATGAGAAGAAACGACGGTGGGATCGCCGGGCCGAGAGGCTGGCGAGAGCCCTGAGGGGTACTGGTTCGGCTTCTAGGCCCACACCAAGACACCAGTAGAAGAGGCCAGAGAAGCTGCGTGGTATCCCTCCATTCAAGGGCAAAGTTACAGGACTCGTGAGCTTCTTGACCTTGGTAGAGGTCAAATTTTAATACCTTACAGATTGCAAGTTAACCGACATGGATAAGGTAAACTTGGTGATCTCTCTTCTTGAAGACTCCGGCCGGGCATGGTATCTGGGGTTGCATGAGCACATTAACAAGGAAGCCGCCAAGCGCACTGGCATCCCTGTCCAAGACCGCAACCCCCTTACGGACATGGAAAGGGTTCCGAGAACGGCTAGAACGAAGTTTCGGTGGAGACCAGGCCGAGTGAGATCGATCCCTGCCCGAGTGGTGAGACCTTGTGATAAAGCCCCCTTACATTGATGAGTACCTGGATAAGATAATTGATTATAGGTATAAGCTTAGCTATACAGATCTAGTACAGGTACGAGGCAAGCTTCGATCAGGCATCACACAAGAGGTTCGCAATGTGCGGGCACTTAAGGAGCCCCATCCGACCGACCTGAATCAGTACCTTGATCTTCTCCGGAAGGTTGGGCACACCCTGGAGGACAACAACCGGTTTAGTAACCGCATCATCCACCCAGCCCCCCGGTCTCAACCCGCTGAGAGGAAGGAGGACAGACTCTCGACATCGGGCAGGTTCAAGAAGAAGGAGCAAGGTTCAGGCAGACCAAACCTGAGGTCTGCCAAAGCTACTAATTTGAATACGGGAAAACAGGCAAAGCCGGCGACTTCTGGGTATGCAATAACGCATAAGGAAATCCCGTCCACTTTGACCGAATGTCGGAGAAAGCACAAGCAGTGCACCAAGTGTGGACAAAGTGGTCACCTCTGGAGGAAGTGTACCGCCACGTCCCCAGTCGTTACTTCATCCAAACATGCTTGTGGGTCAAAACGGTCAGCCGCGGTAAGCGTGCCCAGAGGGACAGACAAGCGGGTGAAGTGCATTGAAGCGCCACCTTGGGCTTCCTCCTCGAAGATACTTGAAGTACGCCAGGCATCGCCTCAGATCATGGAGCTTGATACAGACGGATCGGAATAGGTAAGAACCCATTCTGTTTAAGGAGTAACCTTATTAACCCATAGCCATAGACCCCTGAGGAATAGATGGATATAAGCCACGGAAGTGGCTTCGGATATGGGTAAGTACCCTTCTAAATCATTGACGACCCTGATACTGACTACACCCAGGTGGTGTGGGCAGGTAGATGTTGCGGGCCGTGCGCAGTTGACTGGGCTATCCCTCCTTTGTTGGGTTTCTGGTTATTTCCTTCTTTCTAGTTATACGTATTTCTTTCAGGATTCCCATAGCAGGATGGGCAAGCCATAGGACATTGTTTCGGTTGAGGCTGGGTGAAGTCCTGCTCGAGGAGACGCTCGACATTGGGGAAGCAAGGCTGCTTCGCTTGGAACCGGTCCAACAGCGGACTTCTACCCGCCTCGTGAAAAAATTGTTATATTTAGTATAAGCAGAATTGGTTCAGGCTGGACTTGATCAAATAAATAATACTATTTCCAAGCTTACCTGAGGAGGGTTCAGTACCCGAAATCATGCCGGCGTGATAGTAAACAGCCTTGCTATTGATGAAAAGACGAACCCCAATCCCTTAACGTTTACCGACCCGTTGTGGCCGCTCTTGTGTCCAAAGGCAAGAGACTAAAGGGAATTACTAAGCCAAGATGACTAAGTTACCAAGACAAGCGAAGAGGCAGAAGCCTGACAACTTGCCTTGTCATACTAAGTCTATCCACCTGGGGGTTAAGTTAGACTGGAAGATAGGAGCTAGACAGGTTAGCATGGAAGTGCTCCTGGGGCTCGATAGTGGAGCTACTGGGCCGGTGCTTAGTAGCCGATGGATTAAGTATACTCAGGCACCCTGTGTGCCACGAAAGGTACACATGCCAATAAGCGATGCTGGGGGTAGTAACATTCCTGGGTCAGGTCTACATGATAGCAAGTCATTAGAGATGAGGATAGGTGACCACCACAATGGGATGCGCTTTGAAGTCACAGATATGCCCGACACCAATGTGGATGGCTACCTACCTATGTCTTGGTTGAAAGACCATAACCCTGAAATCGATTGGAAGACCGGATCACTAACCAGGCGCCCAGATTCCAGGCTGGCTAACTGCCTGGCAGAGCAGGGGCGGTTAGTGTTCATGGCCGATGAAGAGTTACTAGCTGAAAACCCTAGTAATGCGTACCTATTGGGAATTGTGCAATTCTCCGATGGGGAAGGTGCCGATATTACGGTTAAGCCACTCTCTGAGTATAAGGACTATGGGGATATCTTCAGTCAAGAACGGATGGAGGCGTTACCGGGGCTCTCCAAGTATGACCATACGAGGCGAGTTGCCACGCGGAACACAACCTGCGTTTGGGACTATCTATCCGTTATCGGAAAAGGAGCTTAAGGCACCGCGGGAATATCTGAATGACATGCTGCCAATGGGAAAGCTACGGCGATCCAGTTCCTCAGAAGCAGCCCCTATCCTCTTCGTGCCAAAACCAGATGGTCTATTAAGACTGGTAATAGATTACCGAGGGTTGAACGAAATCACGGTAAAGAGCAAGTATCCTCTAACGTTGATGAACGAAATGCAGGATAGGTTAGGCAAAGCCGTTGTGTTCACCAAGTTGGACTTAAAGAACGGCTACTACCTTCTGAGGATGGCGGAAGGTGAGGAATGGAAGACGGCCTTCCAATGCAGATACGGACTATATGAATACATGGTCATGCCGGTAGGGTTGCGTAATGCCCCGGCAACTTTCCAGAGCATGATAAATGAGGTCTTTCGGGATCTCATAGACGAAGCAGTCATCACATACATGGATGACATCCTGATCTACTCCGAAACTATGGAAGAGCACGTTGCAATAGTGAGGTGTGTAATGGAGAAATTGCGGAAAGCTAGACTATGTGTAAGCATGAAGAAGTCCAGTTTCCACCAACGGCAGGTTGAATTCCGGGGAGACACATTTTCCGATATAAGGATCTCTATATTGTCAGAGAAGGTGCAGACAATCACGGATTGGGCACCTGCGATATGTGTCGTTGAGGTTGAAAGCTGTATAGGCTTTGCCAGGTTCTATCGTATGTTCATAGCAGGGTTCAACCAAGATAGCGAAACCTGTGACGGACCTGACAAAGCAGGATGTCTGATGGGAATGGAGACCTGCTTGGGAGCACGCCTTGAACCATTTGAAGGAAGCGTTCATGTCCAAACCTATCTTAGCACATTCGGACCCTGAACTGCTAACCAGGCTGGAAACTGACGCTATTGACTTTCCATTAGGAGCCTTCTCTCCCAGTTCTGTGAAGATGAGAGATGGCATTCGGTGGCCTATCATAGTAGGAAGTTCACCCAGGCGAGATTAATTATAATATCCATGACCAGGAAATGACGGCCATCGTGGCGGCGTTCAATGAATGTCATCATTTGCTACGCTCAGTAACGGACCAGTTGGTGATCTATACAGATCATACGAATTTGGAGTATATCAATAGTACCAAGGTCCTTAACAGAAGGTACCACCACTGGCCTGAGTTCCTGCAACCATTTAACTTCAAGTTGGTTTACCGAGAAGGATGGTTGAATGAGAAGGCACATGCTTTGTTGTGGTATAGGGACTTCCGCCCTGAAGGGGGGAGTGATTTTCTGCCACAGTCGTTTTTTCGCCCCAGACAATGGGTTGGGTGCCAGGAACGGGACATCTTGCGACCACAAGTGTTGCAGGTGTGTCAAGGATTTCAGCCCCAGTCGTGCATTTAGCGTCAACTGCGGGTAGCGATAGCCGCAGACCAAGAGTACTTAAGAATCCTGAGGGCAACAGCTGCCGGTGACAAACAGGTCGACCGACATTTAGCGACTGAAAGGGACTTACTCCTGTTCAAGAACAGGTGCTACGTTCCTATGGGTCAGAATCTGAAGGAGACAACCATGAAGACAGAACATAACTCCCGAATCGCGGGACACTTCGGGACTTACAAGACCATTGGCAGGGTTAGGGCTAACTTCTATTGGCCTAACATGGATGAGCACATCACTGACTACGTGCAGACATGTGATACGTGCCAAAGAAATAAATCCATCAGGCACAAGAAGTTCGGGTGGCTGGAACCTATTGATGTTCCTATGTGGCTGTGGACAGCAATTTCAATGCATTTAATTGTAGCGCTGCCAGATTCCAAAGGGTATACCAAGATCTGGGTCATAGCGGACAGATTTTCGAAAATCGCCCATTTCATACCCCGGACCACGGAGGTGCCTATCAAGGAGCTTGCCTGGATATTCCTGAACGAGGTTTGGCGCCTTCATGGACTCCCAGAGTCAACCATCTCCGACTGAGATAGCCGATTCACATCCTATTTCTGGATGAGTCTAATGCACTTGTTGCAAGTGAAAGTAAACGTTTCGACTGCATTCCACCCTGATACTGATGGGCATACCGAGAGAGTTAATCAGACACTGGAGCAGTACTTGTGTAGTTACTGTTCCTACCAATAGATCATTGGGTTTTGCTGTTACCCCTTGCGGAGTATGCGTACAACACCTCGACATCAGAATCCACCAGGTTGTCATCTTTTGAGATCAACCATGGGTTTACCCTAAGGACAAACTGGTGCCGTATCGTCCCTAATAATCAAGGAATACACCCTAGCGTTAAGCTCTGGGGCAAGGAACGGGAAGGAACCTGGGTAGAGATTCGAGAAACGATCCAACGGGCACAGTCAAGGCAACGGAAATGGCATAACCAGAAAAGGTTGCCATCACCGGACTACGTTTTCCTAGAGGATGTGGGTGCTGGGCGGGCAAAGAAAGCAGACCACGTAATGTTGAACCGAAAAAACATGCGCGTGAAGCGTCCAATGGAGAAGCTGGACCAGCGGATCTTCGGGCCTTTCGTGGTCAAACCTCTGGTGGGTAACCAGGTCTCCGAACTCCAACTGCTGACCAGATGGAGCATCCAGACGGTTTTCAAAGTCACGTTGCTAGAACGCTATCGCGAGGATCCGGAAGCAGGTAGGATAAAGGAAGCCCCTACCCCGGAACTTGTAGAAAACGAGCCCAGTTACGTTATCGAAGCTGTTGTCGAGAGCCGATGGTACAGAGGAGCGAAGGTGAAGTTTCCCTCGCGCTTGGTCCAGTACCTGGTTTCATGGGAAGGCTACGGGCCTGAGGAGACCTCATGGGAGCCCTATGAGATGCTAGAAGGGACAGGCTTACAGGCCGTTCCGGATTTCCACCAAAGATATCCGTCCAAGCCCAGGGACCATAGGGTCTTGGGGGAAGCGACTCATGGAAATAAGAGGCGACACTAGCGGTGCGAGACGAACCGTAGAGAAGAGCGGGGTGATCTAGCAACCCAGCATACATGAGATATGGCAGACAGAACCTATACCCATACAGGGAGCCAGGAGGCAAACCGGTAGGAACGGGCAGGCAAGTAAGTACTTGACCTACGGAGACCTGATGGCTCGGGCTCCAAGAATGAACAGAATTGGCTGGTCAGGGATTAAAGTACTTGGATACACCCGGGAGCGGTGTCAGTGTACTTAGGGCGGTCGGGAGGGGCATTTGCCCCGCTAGGCCAGGAAATTGGAGAAAGGTCAGAAGCCGCTATCTCTGTCAACAGGATAGACAGAGTAACAGGGAAAAGTTATCTTGTCCACCGGACAGGTTACCCTACCCTCAGGATCAGGTCACCCTGCCTTGGGGCTTGGGTTACCCTGCCCAAGGCCCTGAGTTGCCCTACCTTTCAATACGAAGTCCCACAGGGACTTTGCGAAAATTGACCGCAATGTTTGTTATGCGCAGCCATGGATGATACAGGAATCAAGGCTTCCGGGGGATGCTATTGGGCGAGCTACGTAGCTTCGAGGAAGCTGTAAATTGAAGACCTTATTCCTATCATACCCCTCCGGCCCCGCCTAGAGGCCCGGACGTCATGGGCAAACGGTTGTGTAGTTGTGTACAGTCTGTCAAAGAGGAATCTTGGGAGACATGCTTGCAACACCATATACGTCACTGCCATCCGGTCGACCGTAGCCTGTTCGCAGGATATATAAGGGGGCATAGGGTGGAAGGTGGAGTACCTCCCCCCAGTTGTTCATAGTAAAACTGACCAAGACTGAAGGGGTTAACAGGTGTTAACTGTGAGGGTCCCGAAGGTAGTCCCGGGTGGTGCCGGGGCGACTGGGAGAGTTTTACACCTATCAAGCCCGAACGTGCTCCCAACACTATAGGCTCTGAAGGGGAAGTGCAGAGACACTAAAAGTATGATTCCTACCACAGGTAAGGTAGATCCGGGGTAGTCGTCATGGGTAGCGCCCATTGGATCGCTCCAGGACTACCGTGCCCTGTGGAAGACACCGGAAGCCAGAGACGCATAAATAGTAAATAGATAAACCGCTCACGGTAGCCTCCGGAGTCTACTAGAGATCAATGCATATGGGAAGGGTGTCATAGATAGTCTAGTTCATAAGGTGCGTTGACTGTTAGCCACTGGCAAGACACCAATGCGCAGAGGTTTTCACTCTGGCGGGCAAAATGGAAATGCACTGCAGAAAGGATAACCGCATAAGGTAAATGCTGACGCGACTGTGTCGACACATGCATGCCCGAAGGGTGTGCCAGGAGACATGTCGGACCACCCTTAGTGGAGAAGGGTGCACTCGAATGGTTGGAGTAAACTGATGGGAGAGCTTCTGGTATAAGATAAAACTACCTGAAAGTCTATGCGAAAACTCTCCTACTCCAACAATCAATCCTCTCGAGACCTTAATTGAGCCAAGCGTCAGGCTTAATGATATTAAGTTGTACCGTTAACTTTACTCTTACATCTGTGTGAACTGTTGCCAATAAGTTTGAAGTGGTTGGATGCGGTCACAACCTGGGGATCCATCTTCCGAGGGGTACCCCTGTTTTACCTCCCGTCGTGGTTTCAATGGCCTGCAAGAACTTGACAAACTGGACGGATTGTCTCATTGCGGCCTTTGGCTATGGCGGAAAGACTCCTCCTGGTTGCTAACTACCCGAAGGTGCTCCAGCCATTCGCTATCGATATCATGTCCCTTATAAGACAGCTGTCTCAATATTGCCTCTGGTAGTCGGTCCTCAACCATCTTGCTCCATGCCGTTCCCTTGAGCTTGGCCTTGCTGTTCCAGTTTTCCATCTGGAGAAGGTATTCGTCCATGTCCTTCTCATACTTGATTGTTCACATCTATGTTAGGGCTTTCCCGTACTCGTTGATTGGTGACAATTGCATGCCCATCTCATGCCGGAACTGTTCCCATGTCCACAATTGAGGACAAGTGGTATACCCTTCCCGCCCTTCCTAGCTCTTGCTATACCAGTTGCTAAAGACTGGCACGCCGGCACCCTTCGTCCTTTCCAAGTGGTATATAATTCTGTCTTTATCCTCCATCCACTGCATGGGATTTTGGCTAAAGTAGTCCTGGTATGCATATAGCCAGGTTTTTATATCCTGGTAGGACTTTGCTTCTTATATGAATACAGGGTTGGCAGACTTGTGCTGGTATAAAGCTGTTTCTCAGGCCAACTCCTTGGCCAACCGCAAAATCATCTAGTGTTCCTCCTCTGCTTTACCCATCCTTGGCCTTCATGTAGGCAACGTGCCCGGTCGGTGGCTTGGTCCTTCCCCACCATTGTCCGACCTATTATCTCCTGGGTCTGGAGCTCCTGCTCCTCCCGCCACATTGGAGGGTACCCCTATCCATTCCTGGCCACTCTGTATGGTCTCTGCCCCGGTGTTTCTTTCTGCAGGTCACTTCACTTTGTCTTGTTGGGAGGGACCCAACAGTCCTGTTCCCATTTCGCCACCATGGGTTGATCCTCCCTGATGCGATACCAATGCTGTCTAGACCAGCGCTGTGATTTCCCTTGTCGACTGGGCCAACATCTGAGTCATATTTTGCTGCATGTCGTAGAGCCCTGTCGTAACTGTTTCATTGTGACTCCGTAGTTCTCCAATGAACTGCAGTTCATCGGTCCGGGGACATCGTCTTTGCTCCTCCTGCTCTTTCCGGGGTTTCTCCCAGCCTCTGTAGAGCTCTTGATCTCTACTCCGCGACTCTTTGATGCTGCGTCCCTGATCCTGGTGCAGCTGTCCGCTTTCTGCTCCGTGTTTTTCCGATCACTCATCCATGCTGGGGAGCACAGCTTTGATCACGCCTCTAAATCTGGTGGTCTCGGCCACCACCTCTTGTTCTAGTTTCCTACTCTTATTTTGCCAAAGCACCAATTCCTCTCCAACCAGCTTCCCGCTGATCAGAAGTCACTCGGCTACTGGCGCCAGGCCTTCTGCCATCTCTTTCCCCTCATTCAGAGAGGGTCCTATATTCAACCATCTGGTCCTTCTGGGCTTCTGTGATGCTGCATCCCAATTGGCCGGTCAGTGTCCCAATGTATGCGGCGAAGGCACCCAGGTCAGTAGGTCCAGAGGGGGTTGGGGTCACAAAGAATAAGCTCTGTCTGCTTCGTCTCTTCTTGATCCTTTGGGTCGGGCCTCTGGGTACTGGTAGCCCTGACGGGTTCCTTAGTTGTGGGTGTAGAACCTAGTCGTAGTGGTGGGATGTCACCTCTGTGAGGCGGCGGTGGCAGTGGAAAGGAGCTATCTTGGCCAGGTCCCCATGCGCTGATCAGTCTCTCCTGGCTCCCAGTACGCAGCATGTCGGTGTCGCTAGAATACTCCGATGTAGATAAAATCCTTGGTTGCGATATCGGGTCTTTTCTTTCTATAAGCGTGAGGTTTATCATAGCCCACTTGGTCCAAGGATCTGTGAACCAAAAGGGACCATTACCGTCTTCGAAAACTTCCCTTACACAGAGATCATACTCGATCTCATAGATGTGTGGGTTTCGTTGGAGGCAGATGTGAGATAAATAGTGCAGGGTGCTAGATAAGCGATCCTCCAGGCTCCTTGAATGATGCGATGGTGAGCCTCCGTAGTATGGAAGATATCAATATAGTGTTAGGTGCTAGCTGACTCTAAGGGTAAGCAAGTCTGGACTAAGGCCTGATGCGTGATGAAGTGATTGCTAGGAAGGCTCACACGAGAGGTCAAAGTAGAAGTAAAATATGAAGGTATATCGTATAATGAATATCTTGAAAAGATCTCTTGGCCATCACTGATGATGTCAAACAAGCGCAGAAGGCACCTCGATATTTACATTCCGTATCCGGGTGTTCAGGGACTATGTACCACTCCCACCTTTCCTCCGTGCAAACTTCGGGGACTCCAAAAACCTTTACCCAGCTTCACTCTGATTTCCTGAACGGCGGAGAGGGTCTCCCACCACTCCCTTCGCTGCCCTCGTGCTAATCATAGTCACAGGAACTCTTTCTGCATGGCAAGTGGTTACTGGTCCTTTCTCTGTATACGAAGTGAACAGCTCCGATATTAGACTTATCAATGCAGGTGGATATCCTGTCCCTCCGCGTCAACCTGTGGGAGCCATGTTCCTGTCTTATTATGGCAGTGGCGGTTGGGCCTCGTTGCGCTCAGTGTTGATGTCTCGCGCAGTCGGCCCTTATCTGAATCTATCTTATGATGCCTTTGGACGTGTGCGAAGGATTGTCTCTTGGGCATCGTCCCCTCATCAGGTGTGCTCTATCCATGTCTTTATCCCTGCAACCGACTGACCGATTTAGTGTCTTCGACCTGCTCAGGGTAGCAGTGAGTCCCCTCTTGAGGACTTGATGAAAGTCCCTCAGTCGGCGACCTTTGGTGGGGGGGTAAACAAGGGTTTCGTGCTAGTGTCCAATTGACAGAAATCCACTCGTTCTCCAAATATGCCGGTGGACACTGGGATCGAACATGTGACCTTTTGCTAATAATCATATGACATGCCGATTACACTATACCAGTGCGTCTTGTGTGTAACCAGTAGTCAGGCTTCCCAGGCTTGTCAAGCACTACCCTGTTGGCGCTCTTCATGGAGCATGGGAGGAAATCATAGTGAACCAGCGAAGAAACAAGCTGGGAAAGGAGGGCTGGATTAATACAGTGAACCTGTTTCCTCATCCCGTCCAGAACACAGTTGGGCCCCAAGGCCAAGGTAGACGAGGAGCGGTGGGGACTGGCTAACACCTCTGCCACTGTTGTAGGAGCGACAATCCCCAACTCTCCTAGCCTCAACGAGGGGGCCGGATGACTAGGTGGCGCGACTAGCATTGGCCTATATGCTGCAATGATGTAGGGAGGAAGGACTCAGTTCATTCTTGTGAGAAAGAGGAGGCTGGAGGAAAGGAGTAGCAAAAGAGACAGACTTGGCCTAAACTCCCACCAATATGCAATTGAGATCCACTAGTGTTAACGTAATTTATAGTGTAACTGCTGATGATGCGGTTACTGACTAGAGCAAATAGCCAATATTTATATAGCCACGTGAGGACGAAATAATCTCCCCGGCTCCTCAAAAACACTATCAATGTTTGCTACCATCTCAGCAATCCTCGATGCTCTTCTAACTTCCTTCCTCCCCTTATCCTTTATCACAATTTCATCAAAACCCCACATATCTTCTTCTGAATCAACCTCACCCTCACTATACCAACCACCCTGCTGCCCCCATGCCTTTGTAGAAGACCCCGTAGAATGGAACTCCCCATTCTCCTCAATAATAATAACCTTTTTCTTCTTTGTTGGAGTAGTTGACCATTCTGTACCATCCATAATTCTCTTTGTCTGCAGCCTCTGCTTGCCAGCTGCTTTGGCTGCCTTCATGGCATTAGCTGTGTCTCTTGTCTCATGTAGTCTTAATGCCTCCTTAGTATCAATAACACATCCTTTTGTAAGATGCTAGCGGTCCCCTGTCTTCACCTTGGATGTCTTGAGAACCTTTTCTTGAAACTGCTTATCTGTTTCCACTTCAATTTTCTTCTGAATAATCAGTCCCTGAGGACCCTGTGACCAAGAGTCTATCATGGTTCGTAATTCTCGCACTGGGGTAGTCTCTCCTTTGATCATTGTAATACGCCATCCCACTAACAGGCAGGTGTTGCGTGAGGTTCGTGGGGTTGTAGGGCTTTCGGTAAAGGCATCCTTGGTGCCCAAGTGCCTTGTCTCGCTTCAGTCATCCAAGATAAGTCTTTGATTGAAGGGCTGCATTCCAGCCGCCTCCTATGCCTGTAGGACATTTTGTACTGTATATGCACATTTCCGTGCTGGTAGCAATATCCTATAAGGTAATTAATTAATAGAGTTTTTTTTAACACAAACTTCATGATATATTACCATAGTAATTCTCGCTTATTCATTCCTTCCTCCCCTTTTGCTACCCATTCTTCTAGTCCCACACTATAGAAGTGCTGTAGGGGGGCCAAACAACCCTACAATGAGTGGCTCTAGGGGATGTGTTGAGTGGGAAGAGAAACACAAGGGAATTACTGGGTGGGAGAGACAAAAGTGTAAAGATTCCCAGGTGAGATGTGGTGTATGACCATCGAGTAAGAGTGACCAATATTTTCCTTGACCCCTATTAGACAATATCTTAGTAGCTTTCCACTACCCAGTACTGGATAGACCTGTAGATTAGTCAATAATTAAATAGTATGATCGCAATACTTACCGCTATACGGTTGATGGTTCCAAGTTTTTTTCCAGCCATTCCACCCCCAGCTCCTGATCGTTCTATCCTTATTTTGAGTATAGGAAGGTTCCTTGATCTCCCTTCCGTAAGGCTGCATACCAGTCCATATAATGTGTCTCTTCTTTATTGAAGAGCATTGGGGGTAGGACAATACCAGCTGCAGAAACTGCCTCCGTCATGGTCACCCATTCCTGGCTTCCATCCTGTGTTAGTCCCTGGTTTTTCCTCCCCCTTCTACATAACACCTTACACCTTTCTCACAACCCCATTGTAAACCCTTTTTCATCCATATTATACAGATTCTCGCCGACAATTCCATAGTATTTGATCTCCTGTGATAGCTATTTTTCTTGATTAGTGACCAATAAAATCAGAAATAGTGCCAAGGGGCCCACTTTGGTAAAATAGTCTCTGAGTATAGCAGGATGGCTTGCTAATACCTGCTATCAGTCCAATCTACTACTAAACTGGCTTGCTAGTGCAGGATTCCAGTCTAAGGAGCATTGCAACCAATGTTTTTTCTGCTTTGGCTGCCCTGCATGCTTCTGGATAAGGTGCGCAGCCATTGGCTTCACTAGGGTAAGTTTAGGTGAAAATCCCTAGTGGTCTAGGTGGTTACACCACTGAACAATAGTCTTTTCTTTCTGCTTGGTAAACAACTGCATGGGCTCACTACTTGACTTCTAATCTGGGGTCCGATTTAGCCAGTCACGAAGTGTGGAGTATGGTACACTGTCCTTCTTCGCCATTGCTCATACAGATGAGGCTTCATCCTTTCTGTAGGTCTGTATGGCAAGCCGCAGGTGCTTTTCATGTTCCAAATCTTTCTCTGTATTTTGTTGTGGCATGGTGTGTTGTTTGGGTATTGTTACTGGCTTTCTGGCCATTCTGATGTACTTGGAGCGAAGACAGGATAGTTCTTTTAGCACTGATTGGTTTCACCGCCATGGTCCATTACACGATAAATCACTTTATCTTATCTCTTTTATAGAGGGTCTGGATAGACCTTCTGACAATATCTACCCTAATACAGGCAATGCTGTCTCACATGGTAGTGAGGCAGATCAAAAATTGAAAGCAGATAGTGGTTGCAAAAAACTTCCTTGGCCATCCAACTCAGTAGATATCAATCCTATTGGGAACACATGGGCACTACTCAAAAGAGCGCTTACCAAGTCATTCTCCGGACTGGAAAGAAGGCCTCATAGTGCAGCTGAATTAGTTAAGGTAGCAAAGGAGGATTGGGATTTAATTCCGCGAGAGAAGTTAGATAGATATATAGATAGGATGCCGGAGAGAATGCAAGCTGTACTGGATGCAGATGGAGGCCATACAAAGCAGTAATAATGTTTTTTTATTGTCTACTAGCAATACTATCATATTATCTTTAATTGAATTGTTTACATTTTTTTTGTATTTTTCAAGGTTGGGGGTTGTGGTTGTACAGTTGTCACACGAGAGTAGAAGAACTTTCTGGACATAAATGTACCTCCCCTAAGTTGTGCAGAGCAAAACAGACCAAAGCCAAGAGAGTTAACAGGAGTTAACTATAGGGGTCACAAGGGAAATCCCCTGTGGCGCTAGGGTGACTGGGAGGGTTTAATGCCTAGCAAACGCCGTGGTGGTGCCCCCACTATAGGCTCTGCAAGGGAAGTGTAGAGGCACCAAAAGCATGATTTCAACTGCAGGTAAGGTGGATCAGAGATAGTGGTCATAGGTAGCAGCCATGGGAGCACTATATGGCCAGCATAGCCTGTGGAAAACACAGGAAGTCCACGAGTCATGAATCATAGATACAGAAAACACTCGTGGTAGCCTCAGGGTCACCTAGGGATCAATATACATGGGAAGAGGGTCATAGATAGTCTGGTTCATTAGCTGTCTTGACCTTTAGCTACTGGCAAGGCACGGGTGTGAAGAATATTTGACCCTAGCTGGAGAAATGGAGATGCAGTGCAGAAACAACAACCGCATGTGTAACTGGGGTAACCCGGGAAAGATGGATTCCCAGGTTGTGACCACAGCGGAGAACTTCAAAATTATTGGCAAAAGCTCCCACAGATTTAACAGTAAAGTAAAGTGTAAAACTTAATATCCTTAAGCCTGACACTACCGTCAGTTAAGGTCTCACGAGGATTGATTGTTGAAGTAGGAGAGTTCTTGCATAGACTTTCAAGTGGTTTTATCTTATGCCAGAAACTACACAATTGGTTTACTGCAACTATTCAAGCACACTCTTCTGTGCTAAGGGTGGTCTGACTGGTCTCCTAGTATACCCTTCAGGCATGCATGTATGTATGCATACATGAGAGGAGGCGTTCACCTAATATGGTTGTTATTTCTCTAGTGGATCTCCATTTTGACCAACAGAGTGAAAACCTTTTCGTATCGGTGCCTCCCCAGTGGCTAATGGTCATGACAGCTGATGCACTGGACTTTCCATAATACCCTTCCCATGTGCATTGCTCTCTACGTCAGCCCAGAAGCTATGGTGAGGAGTTTGGCCATCTACCATTTATGATTCTCGCAATGACTTTGTCTTGTGCAGGATACAATTGTTCGGTAGTGACTCAATAGGCACTACCTATGACCAACATCGCGGGTACAACTAACCACCAGTAGGAACCATGCTTTTACTGTCTCTATACTTGCCTTACAGAGCCCACGGTGTTTGGAACACGTTCCAGGTTAATAGGTGTAAAGTTCTCCTGGTCACCCCAGCAGCACCCAGCATTACCTTTGGGGGCCCCACAGTTAACTCCAGTTAGCTCCATCAGTTTTGGTCTGTTTCACTGCAAACGACTGGGACAAGGTACCCCACCTTCCATCCTACGCCTCCTTGTATATCCCGTGAAGAGCTTAGGGTTGACCTGACTGCAGCGATGCACACGGCTTTGCAAGCAGGTCTTCAAAGATTCTTGTTTGATAGGCGGTACACAACTAGGCAACCATTTCGCCCCAATGTCCAGCCCCGAAGGCCGGGCTAGAGGGGCTTGATAGGAATGATGGCTCAAATTTCCAGCCTCTTTGGAGCTGTGTAGCTCACCCAATCGCATATCCCAGAAACCCTGATTCCAGTATTATACATTCCTTCGCAGGACAAACATTCCTGTTATTTTTTCCGAACTCCCGAAGAGACTTTGCCTTAAAAAGTAGAGTAACAGAGGACTTTACGATATTGCCCTGTCTATTGTCTTGTCGGGGAAAGACACCTGTAACCTTTCTCCTGTTACCAGCCCTTGCCGAATAACTACCTCTTCTGTGGTCCCTAAGTATAGCGGCATTGCTCCTGGATCTGGCAAAGTGCCCAAGTACCTTGCCTGCCATTTCTGTTCATAACTGAGCCGGGCCCATCAGGTCTTTCTGTGTCCGGTACTTACTTGCCCGCCTGTTCCTACGAGTTCCCCTCCTTGCTGTCTACATGGGTCTAGGTTCCGCCTCCTATAGCTCATGTATGCTGGGTCATTACATCACTGCCCACTTCCCTACGGTCCATCGTAGACCATTAGCGTCATGTCTGGATTCCATGACTCACTTCCCCGGGCCCCTATGGACCGTCGCCTTTGACAGATCTCTTTTGTGCAAATCTGGCATGGCTTGTAAGCTTGTTGCTTGTAGCATCTCACTGGGCTCCCATGAGTTCTCCTCAGCTTCCTAGCTTTCTCCTGAAATCATGTATGAGATGGAGTGCAATGGAAACTTGTTATTTACTCCGCCTACCATGGACAGTCCACTATGGCTTGGATAAGATAATGACGCACCTTGTCCATGGGTTGCGGGATAAGGACATCCTTTACCCTGCGTGATCCTGGATCCTCCCGATATGGTTCCAGCAAAGTGACATTAAAAACCATGTGGATGCCCCATCTGGTGGGTAGTTGAAGTTCTTATGCTCGGGTACCCACCCTGCGCTTGACCACGAAGGGCCCAAACACCCAGTGCTCCAGCTTCTCTATCGGGTGCCTGGTGCAGGTGTTCCTCTGGTTCAACATCATGTGGCCTCTTTCCTTAGCCTGCCTAGAGGCCACACCCTGCGTGGGAACATAGTCCGGTAATAGACACCTGTTCTTGTAATGCCATTTCTATCGCCCTTCAAGTGCCTACTGAATCGTTCATCGAATCTATTGCTAGGGTAATTCCCATTCCTTAACTAATAACTTCTTGCTAGAGTGGATCTCTTGATTGTCTGACACTACATTAGACCAGTTTCTCCAAGAAGTAAATCTGCATTTGATCTTAAACGGTGACCAGCGGGTGGATTCCAGCATTGGGTAATCTATGAATACTCTGGAAGTGCTAGTAACGAAACCCAATCATGCTGTTACTAGGTATAACAGGGGCACCCCTAGGCAGATCGATCCCAAGATTGCGATAGCACTGAACAACTTCAAACTTATTGCCAAAAGTTCACACCAATGCAAGCGGAAAGTAAAGAGTAAAACTTAATATTGTTAAGCCTGATGCTGCGCTCAATTAAGGTCTGGAGAGGATTGATTGTTGGAGTAGGAGAGTTCTCGCATAGACCTTTAGGTAGTTTTATCTTATGCCGAAAACTGCCCCATGAGTTCACTCCAACCATTCGAGCAGACCCATCTCGGCTAAGGGCGGTCCAACACGTCTCCTGGCACACGCTTCGGGCAAGCATGTGTCGACATGCTCTAGGCGGCCTTCACCTTATACGGTTATCGCTTGGGTAGTGCATTTCCACTTTGGCCACCGGTGTGAAAACTTCGGCGAATCGGCGTCTTGCCACTGGCTCACGGTCAGGACGCCGCATGAACTAGACTATCTATGACACCTTTCGCATTTGCATTGATCTCTACTTGGCCCCAGAAGCTACCGTGAGTGTTTTATCTGTCTACTATTTACGGTTCGTGGGCTTCCGGTATCTTTCACAGGAGACGGCGATCTGGAAGGAGTCCAATGGGTGCTACTCATGACCACTACGTCGGACCCACCTTCCCTGTGCTTGACACCATGCTGATAGTGTCTCTGCACGTGCCTTTCGGAGCCTATAGCGTTGCGGACACTTTCATGCTTGGTAGGTGTAAAACTCGCCTGGCCGTCATGGCACCATCGAGGACTACCTGCGGGACCGCTACTGTTAACTCCCGTTAACTCCGTCGGTTTTGGCCCGTTTCACGCAGAACAACTTGGAGGAGGTACTCCACCTTCGGCCCTCTGCCCCCCTGTATATCCTGCACACAGCCTGCGGTCGACCAGACAGCAGCGACGTATACCGTGTTACAAGCAGGTCTCAAAAACTTACAGTTTCCTAGACTGGACACAACCATGCAACCGTTCATCCACGGCGTCCGGGACTTAAGGCGGGGCCGGAGGGGTATGATAGGAATAATGTCTCCAATTTACAGCTTCTTCCGAGCCGCCTAGCTCGCCAACAGCATCTGCCGGAACCCCAGGTTCCAGTATTACCTGTGGCTTTGCGTGACCAACATTCCTGTCATTTTTCCCGAACGCCTCGAGAAACTTCGTATTGAAAGGTAGGGTAACTCAGGACTTTGGGCAGGGTAACCCAAGCCCCATGGCAGGGTAACCTGATCCAAAAGGCAGGGTCACCTTGTCCGGCGGACAACATAACTTTTCCCTGTTCCCATACCCCCAGTTACCCGGCCTAGCTGAGCAACTGGCCCTTCAGAAGTCCCTAAGTACACTGACACCTCTCCCAGGTGTACCCTGGTACCTTAGTACGTGGGTAGCTAATCCTGTTCACTCTCAAAGCTCGGGCCATCAGGTCTCCGTAGGTCAAGTACTCACTTGCCTACCAGTCCCTACCAGTTCACCTACCAGCTACCTGTATGGGTGTAGGTTGCGACTGCCATCACTCATGTGTGCTCGATCTTTACATCACTCCCCTCTTCTCTACAGTCCATCCCGGACCATTAGTGTCATCTCTTCCTTGCCCGACTCGCTTCCGGCAAGGCCCTATGGTCCTGGGGCTTGAATGGATACCTTTCGTGGAAATCTAGCCTGGCCTGTAAGCCTGTCCCTTCTGGCATCTCATAGGGCCCCCATGAATTCTCCTCAGCCCCGTAGCCATCCCAGGAAACCAGGTACTGGACGAAGCAGGACGGAAACTTTGCCTTTGCTCCACCGTACCATCGAATGTCCACAAGCGCTTCTATAACGTAACAGGACTCCTTGTTCTCAAGCTCCCGGGTAGGGACAACCTTGACCCTATCTGATCCCAGACTCTCCCGGTACGGTTCAAGCAACGTGACATTGAAAACCGCTTGGATGCCCTACCAGGGAGGTAGTTGCAGAGCGTAGGCACGGTTACCCACCCGACGTTTGACCGTGGAAGGTCCAAATACCCAGTGGTCCAGCTTCTCCATTGCATGTTGCATGGAGATATTTTTCTGGTTGAATACCACGTGGTCCCCTTTCTTTTCCAGCCCAGCAGCCACATCCTCCCTGGCAACATAGTCCGGTGATGGCAACCTTCTCTGGTCATGGCATTTCCGTTGCCTTACCTGTGCCCGTTGAATCGTTTCTCCAACACCCTGCCGGGTTCCCTCGTATTTCTTAATCAAGAGCTCCCTGCTAGCGTGTACCTATTGATTATTAGACACCACACCGGACCAGTTTGTTCCGAGGTTAAACCTATAGTTGATCTCCAACAGTGCCAACCTGGTGGATTCTGAAGTCCAGGTGTTGTATGCATACTCCACAAGGGGTAACAGCGAAACCCAAGTATCTTGTTGGTACGAACAGCAACTATCCAAGTACTCCACCTGCATCTTGTTAACCCTCTCAGTTTGCCCATCAGTCTCAGGGTGGAATGCAGTTGAAATGTTTGCTTTCCCTTACCACAAGTGCATTAGACTCATCCAGAACATGGATGTGAATCGGCTATCTCGATCGCAGATGATTGACTCTGCGAGTCCATGAAGGCACCAAATTCCTTTCAGGAATATCAGGGCAAGCTTCTTGATGGGTACCTCAGTGGTCAGGGGGATGAAATGTGCCATTTTCGAGAATCTGTCTACTATGACCCAGATCTTGGTATACCATTCGGACTCTGGCAGCGCTACAATAAAGTCCATTGAAATCGCTGTCCACGGCCCCATGGGAACATCAATAGATTCCAGCAGACTGAACTTCCTGTGCCTGATGGACTTATTTCTTTGGCATGCATCACATGTTCGCACACCCTTGGTGATATGCTCATCCATCTTTGACCAATAGAAGTTAGCTCTAACCCTGCCAATGGTTTTGTAAGTCCCGAAGTGCCCCGCGATTCAGCAGTCATGTTCAGCCTCTTTGATTCTCCGCTTCATATTCTGACCCTTGGGAACATAACAGCGGTTCTTGTACAGGAGTAAGGCCTTTTCCGTCGCGAAATATCGGTCGACCACTTGGCCACCGGCAGCTATTGCCTTGAGGCTCCTCAAACGTTCCCGGTCTTCCTTTATCGCTACCCGCAGCTGATCCAAAAAGCAACACTGCAGCCGAAATTCCTGGCACACCTGCAATACTTGTGGTTGCAAGATGTCCCGTTCCTGGCTCCCAACCCACTGTTCAGGGCGAAAAACGACGGTGGCGGGAAATCACTTCCCCCTTCAGGGTGGTAGTCCATGAGCCGTGAAAAAGCATCTGACTTTTCATTCAACCGCTCTACTCAGTAAACGACCTGGAAGTTACATTGTTGCAGGAACACTGTCCAGCGATGATGCTTTTGGTTACGGACCTTGGTACTGTTAAAGCACTGCCAATTCTTGTGATCCGTATAGATCACTAACCGGTCCGTTACGGAGCATACCAAGTGATCCCCTTCCTTGAATGCTGCCACGATAGTAGTTATTTCCTTGTCATGGACATTATAATTCATCTCCGCTGGGTGAAACATCTGACCATGATAGGCCACTGGATGACGTCTCTCATCTTCACAGAAATGGCAGGGGACGGCTCCTATTGCAAAATCACTAGTGTCGGTTTCCAGCCAGGTTGGCTGTGCAGGGTCAAAAGGTGCAGGGATAGGTTTGAACGTAAACGCCTCCTTCAAATGGTTTAAGGCCTGGTCACATGCAGGTATCCATTCCCATCAGACATCTTTCTTTGTCAAGTTCGTCAGAGGTTTCCCTATCTTGCTGAAACCTTTTTTGAACTGACGATCGAATTTGGCAAAGCCCATAAAGCTTTGAACGTCAGCGACGCATGTCGGAGGTCCCCAATCCCTGATTGTCTACACCTTCTCTAACAACATACTGATCCCCATATCGGAGATCTTGTATCCGTGGAATTAAGCCTCCCATTAGTGGAAACTAGACTTCTTCCTGCTTACACATAGCCTAGCTTTCCGCAATTTCTCTGTCACACATCTCACCATTGCGACAAGCTCTTCCACAGTTGCAGAGCAGATCAGGATGTTATCTATGTATGCAAGGACTCCTTGATCCATGAGATCCCCAAAGATCTGATTTATCATGCTTTGGAAAGTTGCCAGGGCATTACACAACCCGAAGCGTATGACAGTGTATTTATACAGTCCATATATGTACCGGAAGACCGTCTTCAATTCCTCCCCTTCTGTCACCCGCAGAAGGTAGTAGCTGTTCTTCCGGTCCAACTTGGCTAACACAACGGCTTTTCCTAACCTATCGCGCAGTTCCTTCATCAACAGTAGAGGGTACATACTCTTCACTATGATTCTGTTCAGGCCTGGGCAATCTATTACCAGTCTTAATGTACCATCCGGGTTCGGCACGAAGAGGATAGGGGCTGCTGCTGAGTAACTGGATCACCGTAGCTTTCCCGTTCGCAGCATGTCATTCAGATGTTCCCGGAGTGTCATCCGCTCCTTTTCCGATAACGGAATGATAGGCCCAAACAGAGATTCAGTTCGGGGTTGCCACTCGCTCCTATGGTCATACTTCGGGTACTCCGGTAGCCCCTCATTCCCTTCTTGACTGAAGATATCACCATAGTTCTGATACTCGGGGAGTAGCTTAACTGTAATGTCGGCACCTTCCGCATCAGAGAATTGCACAATTCCCAATGGGTACCCATTACTATAGTTTTCGCATAGTAACTGTTCATTTGTCACGAACAATAACTGCCCCTGCTCTGCCAGGCAGTTAGCCTTGCAGAAATCTGAGCGCCAAGTTAGTGATCCTGTCTCCCAATCTATGTCGGGGTAATGGTCCTTCAAGCAAGGCATAGGTCGGTACCCATCCAGCTTAGTATCGGACATATCCGCAACTTCAAAGCACATCTCACTATGGTGGTCGCCTATCCTTATCTCCAAAGACTTTATATAGTACAGCCCTGACCCAGAAATGTGATTACCGCTCGCATCGCTGGTCGGCACGTGTACCTTTCATCCTACACAAGGTGCCTGAGTCTGCTTAACCCATCGGCCACTAAGCATCGGCCCAGTAGCTGCACTGCGCAGTAGCAGGAGCGCCTTCATGCTTACCTGTCTAGGTCCTATCTTCTTGTTTAACTTGACACACAGGTGGATAGACTTGATATGACGAGGCAAGTTCCCCGCCTTCTTCCTCCTTGCATG
Source organism: Tuber magnatum (assembly GCA_003182015.1). Taxonomy (NCBI): domain Eukaryota; kingdom Fungi; phylum Ascomycota; class Pezizomycetes; order Pezizales; family Tuberaceae; genus Tuber; species Tuber magnatum. The sequence continues at coordinate 1,700,765 of PYWC01000027.1, read as the reverse complement.
TCTTAGGGACTTAGGTATCTTGGCTTAGTGAATCCTTTTAGTCTCTTGCCTTTCGACAGCAGAGTGGCCACAACAGGTCGGTAAACATTAAGGGATCAGGATTCGTCTTTTATCAATAACCAGGTTGTTTACTATCATGCACGCATAATTTCGGGTACTGAACCCTCTCAGGTAAACTTGAAAATAGCACTGTTTATTTGATCAAGTCCAGCCTGAACCAATTCCGCTTGTACTGAACATAACAATTTTTCACGAGGTGGGCAGAAGTCCACTGTCGGACCTGGTTCCAAGCGAAGGAGCCTTGCTTCCCGAATGTCTAGTGTCTCCTCTACCAAGACCTCACCTGGCCTCAACCGAAATAAGGTCCTATGACTTGCTCATCCAGCCAAGGAAATCCTGAAAGAAATATGTATAACTAGAACAAAGGAAATAACCAGAAAGCCAACAAAGGAGCGATAGCCTTGTCTACTGCGCATGGCCCGCAACATCTACCTGCCCAGACCACCTGTGTGTAGTCAGTATGAGGGTCATTTATGCAGTAGAGGGGTAGGTACCCATCCCCGAAGCCACCTCCATGGCTCCTGTGCATCCACCGCTCAGGGGTCTATGGATACGGGTTAATAAGGTTACCCCTTAAGCAGAATCTGTCCTTACCTATTCCGAGCCTTTAGTATCAACCTCCATGATCTGAGGTGATGCCTGGCGGACTTCAAGTATCTTTGACAAGGAAGCCGGAGTGGGCGCTTCTATGTGCTTTAGTCCGTTGTCCATTCCTGTGGGCTTGCTTACCGGGGCTGACCATTTCAACCCATGAGCCTGTTCGTATGAACTGACGACTGCGGCCTTCGTGGTACACTTTCTTCAGAAGTGACCCATTTCCCCGCACTTGGTGCACTGGTTGTGCTTCCTCTAGCGATCGGTCAAAGTCGACGGGATTTCCTTATATGCTATTACACACTCATAAGTCACCGGCTTTGCCTGTTTCCCCATGTTGAACTTAGTAGGTTTGGCAGACCTCTGGTTCTGTCTGCGCGAACCTTTTTCCTTGTTCTCGCACCTGCCAGATGTCATGGATCTATTCTCCATCTTATCCACGGGCTGAGACTCGGGGGCTGGGTGGATGAGGCGGTTACTAAACCGGTTGATGTCCTCCCGCGTGTGCCCGACCTTGTGGAGATGATCAAGGTACTCTTTTGGTCGGTTGGATGTGTCTCCTTAAGTGCCCACGCATTCTGAACGTCTTGTGTGATACCTGATCGAATCTTGTATGGCACCTGCACTAGATCTCTATAGCTAAGCTTATACAAAGAACCAATTATCTTATCCAGGTACTCATTGATGTGATGGGGCTTCATCACAAGGTCTCACCACTGGAGTAGTGATCGATCTTCCTCGGCCTGGTCTGCGCCGAAACTTTGTTGCAGCCGTTGTCAGAACCGTTTCCATGTCCGTAGGTGGTTGCTGTCCTGGACAGGGATACCAGTATGCTTGGCAGTTTCCTTGTTAATGTGCACATGCAACCCCAGATACCATGCCCAAGCAGAGCCTTCCAGAAGGCGGATGACCAAGTTTACCTTATCTAGGTCGGTTAACTTACAATCAGTATAGCGTTCAAATTTGAACTCTACCAAGGTCAAGAAGGTCGCGAGTTCTGCAGCTTTTCCCTTGAATGGAGGGATACCACGCAGCTTCTCTGGCCTCTTCTGCTGGTGTCTTGGTGTAGGCCTAGAAGCCAAACCAGTACCCCTCAGGGCTCTCGCAAGCCTCTTGGCCCCAGGATCTCACCGGTGTTTCTTCTCATTGGTCCCATCATTCGTGTGAGCAGTGAGGAAGCGGGTCATACCACGGAGAGAATCCCCATCGTCATTATTATCCCACCTGCCATGGTCAGAGTCCCCTAGATCTCCGCCCGCTGCAGTGGTACCACCTCCGGGTTGTGCATTTCCGTCCCCACTACCTCAGGTATTCCCGCCTTGTGATTACTATGGCCTATCGTACCCATCACACCGTTCCTCCTGGCCATCCTGGTTACCATCCTCTGCGGGGTTAGCCCCTAATGGTCCTGATGCAGGTGGTGGACCAGGGAATCACCCACTATCAGGAGTTGGGTGGGACGCCGTCTGTATTATCCGCAGAAAAGACTACAACTCTGCACAACTCAACGGTTGCATCTGGGGGCCAGCCTACCTCGATGACCCACAGTACCCACAAGTTGGTCGTCCATCTCCTTCTTTCTGCCTCCTTCTAGGCCTGACCCGGGTCCGTGGTCCCTTCCTACACCCATAGGAGTGGTAACGAATCCAACCTGTAACGTGTTGGGGCCACGCCCTAGTCACGTGGCAGTCCAATAGGGGCCGATGGCTTCGTGATCAACACGAAGCGAGTGGCACTTACTAAAGAAGCCTGCGAACTGGCTGTAATAGGAGATCAAAGACGTAACCGTTCAACCAAGTATATTCTAAGAATACTTCTTGTCGAAGTCTGCTGTTTCCATCACTGGAATCAGCGGTCTTAAAATACCGCATATCACTGGTCTCCAGGATGAGCGATATTGCAAAACAAGATATATATCAACCGGGAGCACGCGAAACGATTCACGTATCAAACAATACTGTGAAACAAGATATAAAATAATGTGTGTATCAACCGATAGCACATGAAACAATTCACGCATTAAACGATACCATGAAGCTAAACATAAAACACACTGTGTATCAAGCGATAGCACACAAAACAATACGAGTATCAAAATGAGACTGTGAAACCAAACATAAAACAACCTAGTATCCGTACCGGTTACACTCTCACAATAAAGTAACAATTTCACCAAACAAAGAACCTAATGAAATCCTAACAGCCGCTAATTCTGCTATTCTCCTGAATGTGCTCTTAGAACCTATCCTCATCGTCGTCACTATCCTGTAACAGTCTCATGTCGTCCTGCAACTGTAATGACCCAACGTACATGAGCTATGGCAGACGGAACCTATACCCATACAGGTAGCCAGGAGGCGAACTGGTAGGAACTGGCAGGCAAGTAAGTACTTGACCTACGGAGACCCGATGGCCCGGGCTCCGAGCAGGAACAGAAGTTGCTGGTCAGGTCGCTAGGTACCTGGGTACACCCGGGAGCGGTGTCAGTGCACTTAGTGACCTCTCAAGAGGCAGTTACTCAGTTAGGCAGGTACCTGGGGAAAGGTCAGAAGTGTCTATCCCGACGACGGAATAGACCGGGTAATGGGGGAGAGTCTTCTTGTACATTGGACAAAGTTACCCTACCCTCAGGACTGGGTTACCCTGCCAGGAGGCTGGGGTTACCCTGCCCAAAGTCCTGAGTTACCCTACCTTTGAATACGAAGTCCCTCTGGGAGTTCGGGAAAATTGACTGCAATGTTTGTCACACGACGCCATGCATAATACTGGAATCTGGGACTCCGGGAGATGATATTGGGCGAGCTACGCAGCTCCGAAGAAGCTGGAAATTGGAGACAGTATTCCTATCATACCCCTCCGGCCCCGCCTTGAGGCCCGGACGTCATGGGCGAACGGTTGTGTAGTTGTGTGCAGTCTAGCAAAGAGGAATAGTTGCAGACCTACTAGCAACACCGTATACGTCGCTGCCGTCCGGTTGACCGTAAGCTGTTCGCAGGATATATAAGGGGGCATAGGGTGGAAGGTGGAGTACCCCCTCCAAGTTGTTCGGAGTAAAACGGACCAAAACTGACGGAGTTAACGGGAGTTAACCGTGGGGGTCCCGAAGGTAGTCCCGGGTGGTGCCGGGACGACTGGGAACGTTTTGCACCTACCACGCCCAAGGATGTCCCCAACGCCATAGGCTCTGAGAGGGAAGTGCAGAGACACTAAAAGCATGATTCCTACCGCAGGTAAGGTGTATCCGAGGTAGTGGTCATGGGTAGCGCCCATTGGATCACTCCTGGACCACCGTATCCTGCGGAAGACACCGGAAGCCCGAGACTCGTAAATAGTAGATAGATAAACCGCTCACGGTAGCTTCCGGCGTCAAGAAGAAATCAACGCGCATGGGAAGGGTGTCATAGATAGTCTAGTTCAGCAAGGGGTCTTGACAGTTAGCCACTGGCAAGTCCCCGATGCGCAGAGGTTTTCACTCCGGCGGGCAGAATGGAAATGCGCCGCAGAAACGATATGCACATATGGTGAACGCCGACTAGAGCGGGTCGACACATACATGCCCGAAGGGGGTGTCAGGAGACGTGTCGGACCGCCCTTAGCGGAGAAGGGTGTGCTCGAATAGTTGGAGTAAACTGATGGGGGAGTTTCTGGCATAAGATAAAACTACCTGAAAGTCTATGCGAGAACTCTCCTACTCCAACAATCAATCCTCTCGAGACCTTAATTGAGTGAAGCGTCAGGCTTAACGATATTAAGTTTTACCGTCTACTTTACTCTTACATCTGTGTGAACTTTTGGCGATAAGTTTGAAGTTGTTTGGTGCGGTCGCAACCTTGGGATCCATCTTCCTAGGAGTGCCCCCGTTACAGTAGGTCGTTAAGCGAGCTCCTCGCTTAACTCCTCTCCTGATTAATTGTTTTTCGACCTTCGGCACTGACCTTGCGTGAATACTGGTAACCTTGTCTCGAACAAGTAGCCCAGGGTGGAAAGCGCAATGGCTAGTATCGAACGTCGACCTAGAATGGAATCCAACTCGGATTCAGACCTTCACCTTGACGAGAACTCCGCCAACACATTTCGTGCTTCGGTGTTCGCGGACGTCCGCGGTATTGAATGGGACGGTCACCAATTGCTCCTGGAGGCCGCCCCTATTCAACTACCTGATGAATGTGTTGATCTTATGATTACAGACCCTCGCGCTGCGGCGCTTTCGTTCTTCCAAGACGCCGCCCTCGTCCACAACATGCTCCCTCCTCCACCGCAAGGAGTACCCTTTAGCGAGTTCTCCCGCGAGTTCGTCGAACCTTACATCGTCCGGGAGGTATCCAAGTCGATTGAGGATGCGAAGCGGGAACTGAAGAACTGGAATGCCCAGCAGCAGCAGGTGTTCCGTAAACAGATTACTACGGCAGCGGTGGAATGGATGAAGGTACAGCAGGAGGCATACCTGCGAATGTTAAGAGACCAGAAGGCATTGAAGGATCGTATGGCAGCGCTGGAAAGGGCCTTCGCGGGAGGTTATAGTATTGATGCTGAGAATGACGTACTGATGATAGAGGCGGCGCCCCCACTCCCACTTGTCCACACGAAGCTGGAGAACTTCGGGATGGAACTGGCTATGAGAGCCCGGGATGAACAGTGGAGGGCGTACCTAAGCCCCGTGGGCATACGCATGTTGGAAAGCCTCAAGGGGGAAGGATACAGTTATACCTCGTCCTTCACAAGAGCATCAACAGGCTCGCTGTCTGTCCCCTCCTCGATCGCCCGCAGTCGTTCAGGAAGTCCGGCGATTGGACCAACCGATGGGCGTCGGGTTAAGAAAAGGACGTCCAAGCCAAAGGGTATCACAGCACCAGATACACCTGACCCTACTCCTCGGCCGACCCCCGCTCCCATTAACCCCCCTGCAACACCGTCGGTTGCAACTCCCGTACCTCCTATTGCTGCCCCAAGACCCACACCTTTACCAGTTTCGTTGCCCGCTCCTGATACCTTCCCTGTCACGGCTTTCCCGCCAACAGTATCGGCTACCCCAGGGTACCGACCGCTGCGTGCGGCTTCACCTGGATTCTTTGAACAGGTCAGGCGCCAGGAAGAGCGAGCACCCATGGCTCCATCACGAGGGACTCCGATCCCCGGACCTGGGACACCCGCTCGTTCCGTTCCTTGGGCACCCGTGATTCCCTCTGCCCCCTCAAAACCAACTCTTCCCTCCATCCTCCCCACGATCACTAGTGGTGAGTCGGACAGCCAAGACGAGTACTGTCTGTCGGGCTGCAAGTCGGAAGAAACCCGTATGGGGTGGATTCATTACCACACGTACGGGTGCAGGAAGGGACCACGGACCCCGGTAAGGCACCGAAGAAGACAGAAGGAGGGAGACGGACGACCAACATGTGGGTACTGTGGGTCATGGAGACACGCGGGGCCCCCAATGCAACCTTTGAGTTGTCCAGAGCTTCAGTCGTTTCTGGCGATGACTCAGGCGGCTCCGAACCCAACTCCTGAGAGTGGGCAACGACCTGTTCCACCACCGGCATCAGTACCATCAGGGGCTAACCCCCCCGAGGATGGGAATCAGGATGGCCAGGAGGAAAGGTTTGATGGGTATGATAGACCCCGCGAGACCCCAGGTGGAAATACCGGGGGTAGTGGAGGTGGAAATGGACCACCTGTCGGTGGTACTACGGGAGCAGGTGGAGATCCTGGGGACTCTGACCATGATAGCTCGGATGATGATGATGCCGATTCTCTCCCCGACTTGACCCCTTTTCTCGGCGCTCGCAAGGATGACTGGAGCGACGAGAAGAAACGACGGTGGGACCGCCGTGCTAAGAAGCTGTCAAGGGAACTACGGACTAGGGCGACTGCACGACCATCATCTAGACAACGGCAGAAGAAGCCGGAAAAGCTGAGCGGCATTCCGGCGTTTAAGGGAAAGGTCACCGAACTCGCCAGCTTCTTGACGCTGGTAGAGGTTAAGTTCGAGTACTTTGCTGGGTGCAGGTTGACCGATATGGACAAGGTAAACCTGGTGATCCCCCTTCTAGAAGATACTGCCCGAACATGGTATCTTGGGCTGCACTCCCACATCAATAAGGAGGCAGCCAAGCGTACCGGAGTTCCAGTTAATAACAGTAACCCGTTAAGAACGTGGAAAGGATTCCGGGAACGGCTTGAACGGAGTTTCGGCGGTGACCAAGCGGAACGAGACCGATCCCTCCTTGAGTGGCGAGACCTAGTGATGAAGCCACATCACATCGATGAGTACCTGGACAAGATAATTGACTATATGTATAAGCTTAGCTATACAGACCCTGTGCAGGTACGAGATAAGGTACGGTCGGGCATTACTCAAGAAGTGAGGAACGCGTGGGCACTGAAGGAGCCCCATCCCACCGACTTGAACGACTACCTTGATCTTCTTCGGAAGGTTGGACACACACTGGAAGACAACACCCGGTTCAGCAACCGAGTTATCCACCCTGTCCAACGGTCTCAACCAACGGACAAGAAGGAGGATAGGTCCTCAACTTCCGGAAGGTTTAAAAAGAAGGATAAAGGTTCGGGCAGACAGAACCAGCGGTCTGCCAAACCTACTAATTTCAATGCGGGGAAACAGGCAAAGCCGGGGACTTCTGAGTATGCCCTGGCGCATAAGGAAATCCCGTCGACTTTGACCGAACGTCGGAGAAAGCACAACCAGTGCACCAAGTGTGGACAAACGGGTCACTTTTGGAGAAAGTGCACCGCGACGTCCCCAGTCGTTAGTTCGTCCAAACAGGCTCGTGGGTTGAAACGGTCAGCCCCGGTAAGCGAGCCCTCAGGTACGGACAAGCGACTAAAGCGCATTGAAGCGCCACCTCCGGCTACCTCGTCAAAGATACTTGAAGTCCGACAGGCATCACCTCAGATTATGGAGGTTGATACTGACGGCTCAGAATAGGTAAGACCCCATTCTGTGTAAGGTAGAACCTTAATAACCTGTATCCATAGACCCCTGCGGGATGGATGAAAAGGAGCCCCGGAAGTGGCTTCTGGGATGGGTAAGTACCCCTCTACTGCATGAACGACCCTGATGCTGACTACACCCAGGTGGTGTGGGCAGATAGATGTTGAAGGCCGTATGCGGTGGACAGGGTGATCTCTCCTTTGTGGGTTTTCAGGTTATTTCCTTTGTTCTAGTTATTTGTATTTCTTTCAGGATTTCTTTACTGGGACGGACAAGTCATAGGGTATTATTTTCGGTTGAGGCTGGGAGAGATCTCGCTCGCGGAGACGCTCGACATTGGGGAAGCAAGGTTGCTTCGCTTGGAACCGGTCCAAGAGCGGACCTCTACCCACCTCGGGAAAATTTGTTATGGTTAGTACAAGCGGGATTAGTTCAGGCTGGACTTGATTGAATAAATGATACTATGATCAAGTTTACCTGAGGAGGGTTTAGTACCCGAAATCATGCTGGCGTGATAGTAAACACCCTAGCTATTGATAAAACGATTCCCAATCCCTTAACGTTTACCGACCCGTTGTGGCCGCTCTTGTGTCGAAAGGCAAGAGATCAGAATTAGTAAGCCAAGATGACTAAGTCCCTAAGACAAGTGAAGAGGCAGAAGCGTGATAACTTGCCTCGCCATACCAAGTCTATCCACCTGAGGGTAAGGCTAGACTGGAAGATTGGAGCTAGACAGGTAAGCGCTGAGGCGCTCCTGCTACTCGACAGTGGAGCTACTGGGCCAGTGCTTAGTAGCCGATGGGTTAAACAAACGCAGGCACCATGTGTACGACGAAAGGTACATGTGCCGATAAGCGACGCAAGCGGTAATCACATTCCGGGGTCAGGTCTGCACTATACCAAATCATTGGACATGAGAATAGGCGACCACCATAACGAAATGCGGTTTGAAGTCGCGGACATGCCCGACACCAAGGTGGACGGGTACCTACCTATGTCTTGGTTGAAGGACCATAATCCCGACATAGATTGGAAAACAGGATCACTAACCTGGCGCTCAGATTTCTGCAAGGCTAATTGCCTGGCAGAGCAGGGGCGGTTAGTGTTCATGACCGATGAAGAGTTGCTAGCTGAAGACCCTAGTAATGTGTACCTGTTGGGAATTGTACAATTCTCCGATGAGGAAGGTGCTGACATTACTGTCAAGCTACTCCCTGAGTATAAGGACTACGGGGACATCTTCAGTCAAGAACGGATTGAGGCCTTGCCGGAGCACTCAAAGTATGACCACACGATCGAGTTGCTACCCGGGACTCAACCTCCGTTTGGGCCTATCTATCCGTTATCGGAAAAGGAGCTTAAGGCACTCCGGGAATATCTCAATGACATGCTGCGAACGGGGAAGCTACGGCGATCCAGTTCCTCAGCAGCAGCCCCTATCCTCTTTGTGCCAAAACCAGATGGTACATTAAGACTGGTAATAGATTACCGAGGGCTGAACAAAATCACGGTGAAGAGCAAGTACCCTCTACCGCTGATGAATGAACTGCGAGATAGGTTAGGAAAAGCCGTTGTGTTCACTAAGTTGGACTTGAAAAACGGCTACTATCTTCTGAGGATGGCAGAAGGTGAGGAATGGAAGACGGCCTTCCGGTGCAGATATGGACTGTATGAATACACGGTCATGCCGTTTGGGTTATGTAATGCCCCGGCAACTTTCCAGAGCATGATAAATGAGGTCTTTCGAGATCTCATGGATGAAGGAGTCATCGCGTATATGGATGACATCCTGATCTACTCCGAAACTATGGAAGAGCACGTCGCGATGGTAAGGCGTGTAATGGAGAAATTGCGGAAAGCTAGACTATGTGTAAGTATGAAGAAGTCCAGTTTCCACCAACGGGAGGTTGAATTCCTCGGATATAGGATCTCCGATATGGGGATCTCTATGTTGTCGGAAAAGGTGCAGACAATCAAAGACTGGGCACCTCCGACATGCGTCGTCGACGTTCAAAGCTTTATGGGCTTTGCCAACTTCTATCGTCGGTTCATAGAAGGGTTCAGCAAGATAGCGAAACCCCTCACGGACTTGACAAAGAAGGATGTCCGATGGGAATGGACACCTGCATGTGAGCAGGCCTTCAATCATTTAAAGGAAGCGTTCACGTCCAAACCTATCCTAGCACATTTTGACCCTGAACGGCCAACACGGCTAGAAACCGACGCTAGTGACTTTGCATTAGGAGCCGTTCTCTCCCAGTTATGTGAGGATGAGAGATGGCATCCGGTGGCCTACCATAGTAGGAAGTTTCACCCAGCAGAGATCAATTATGATGTCCATGATAAGGAAATGACTGCCATCGTGGCGGCATTCAAGGAATGGGATCATCTGCTGCGCTCAGTAACGGACCAATTGGTGATCTATACGGATCATAAGAACTTGGAGTACTTTAATAGTACCAAGGTCCTTAACCGAAGGCAGCACCGCTGGGCTGAATTCCTGCAACCATTTAACTTCAAGGTGGTTTACCGAGAAGGACGGTTGAATGAGAAGGCAGATGCCTTGTCGCGGCGTAGGGACTACCGCCCTGAAGGGGGGAGTGATTTTCCGCCACCGTCGTTTTTTCGCCCCGGACAGTGGGTTGGGAGCCAGGAATGGGACATCTTGCGACCGCAAGTGTGGCAGGTGTGCAAAGGGCGTCGGCTCCAGTCATCCTTTTTGGATCAACTGTGGGTAGCGATAACCGAAGACTAGGAGTACTTAGGGATCCTGAAGGCAATGGCTGCCGGTGACAAGGAGGTCGACCGACAATTCACGACGGAAAAGGGCTTACTCCTGTACAAGAACAGGTGGTATGTGCCCAAGGGTCATGATCTGAAGCAGACAATCATGCAGGCAGAACATGACTCCTGAATCGCGGGACACTTCGGGACTTACAAGACCATTGGCAGGGTTAGGGCTAACTTTTATTGGCCTAAGATGGATGAGCACATCACTGACTACGTGCGAACATGTGATGCGTGCCAAACAAATAAATCCATCAGGCACAAGAAATTCGGGCTGCGGGAACCTATTGATGTTCCTATGAGTCCGTGGAAAGCGATTTCCATGGATTTCATTGTAGCGCTGCCAGAGTCCGCAGGGTATACTAAGATCTGGGTCATAGTAGACCGATTCTCGAAAATGGCCCATTTCATACCCCTGACCACTGAGGTACCTATCAAGGAGCTTGCCTTGATATTCCTGAAGGAATTCTGGCGCCTTCATGGACTCCCTGAGTCAATCATCTCCGACCGAGATAGCCGATTCACATCCAAGTTCTGGATGAGTCTAATGCACTTGTTGCAAGTGAAACTAAACGTTTCGACCGCATTCCACCCTGAGACGGATGGGCAGACCGCGAGGGTTAATCAAACACTAGAGCAGTACTTGCGTAGTTACTGTTCCAACCAACAAGATGACTGGGTTTCGCTGTTACCCCTTGCGGTGTATGCGTACAACACCTCGACATCAGAATCCGCCAGGTTGTTACCTTTTGAGATCCACCATGGGTTTAACCCAAGGACAAACTGGCCGGGTATCATGTCTGATAACCAGGGAGTACACGCTAGTAGTGAACTCTTGGTTAAGGAATGGGAAGGAACCAGGGCAGAGATTCGAGAAAGGTTCCACCGGGCAGAGGCAAGGCAACGGAAATGGCATGAGCAGAAAGGTTGCCATCACCGGACTACGTCACCCTGGAGGATGTGGCTGCTGGGCGGGCAAAGAAAGCAGACCGCGTGATGTTGAATCGAAAAAACATCCGCACGAAGCATCCGATGGAGAAGCTGGACCACAGGATATTTGGGCCTTTCGTGGTCAAACGTCGGGTGGGTAACCGCGCTTATGAACTCCAATTGCCCACCAGATGGAGCATCCATCCGGTTTTCAATGTCACGTTGCGCGAATCCTATCGCGAAGATCCGGAAGCAGGGAGGGCAAAGGAAGCCCCTACCCCGGAACTTATAGACAACNGGTAAGTACCCCTCTACTGCATGAACGACCCTGATGCTGACTACACCCAGGTGGTGTGGGCAGATAGATGTTGAGGGCCGTGCGCGGTGGACAGGGCGATCTCTCCTTTGTGGGCTTTCAGGTTATTTCCTTTGTTCTAGTTATTTGTATTTCTTTCAAGATTTCTTTAGCGGGACAGAGAAGTCATAGGACATTATTTTCGGTTGAGGCTGGGAGAGATCTCGCTCAAGGAGACAGTTGACAATTTGGGAAGCAAGATTGCTTCGCTTGGAACCGGTCCAACAGCGGACTTCTACCCACCTCGGGAAAAAAATCGTTCTTATGTTTAGTACAAGCAGAATTAGGTCACGCTGGACTTGATGGAATAAAAGATGCTATTTTCAAGTTTACCTGAGGAGGGTTCCGTACCCGAAATCATGGTGGCGTGATAGTAAACACTCTAGCTATTGACAAACCGAATCCCAATCCCATAACGTTTACCAACCCGTTGTGGCTGCTCTTGTGTCGAAAGGCAAGAGATCAGAATTAGTAAACCAAGATGACCAAGTCCCGGAGACCAGTGAGGAGGCAGAAGCGTGATAACTTGCCTCGCCATACCAAGTCTATCCACATGCGGGTAAAGTTAGCCTGGAAGATTGGAGCTAGACAGGTAAGCGCTGAGGCGCTCCTGCTACTCGATAGTGGAGCTACCGGCCCAGTGCTTAGTAGCCGATGGGTTAAACAAACACAGCCACCATGTGTCCGATGAAAGGTACATGTGCCGATAAGCCACGCAAGCGGTAATCACATTCCGGGGTCAGGTCTGCACTATGCCAAATCATTGGAAATGAGAATAGGCAACCACCATAATGAAATGCGCTTTGAAGTCACGGACATGCCCGACACCAAAGTGGACGGGTACCTACCTATGTCTTGGTTGAAAGACCACAATCCCGACAAAAATTGGAAAACAGGATCTCTAACCTGGTGCTCAGATTTCTGCAAGGCTAATTGCCTGGCAGAGCAGGGGCAGTTAGTGTTCATGACCGATGAAGAGTTGCTAGCTGAAGACCCTAGTAATGTGTACCTGTTGGGAATTGTACAATTCTCCGATGAGGAAGGTGCTGACATTACTGTCAAGCTACTCCCTGAGTATAAGGACTACGGGGACATCTTCAGTCAAGA
>PYWC01000027.1:1600170-1675810 GCA_003182015.1 Tuber magnatum | reverse complement strand
ATCAAAGAAGTAACCGTTCAACCAAGTATATTTAAGAATACTATCTGTCGAAGTCTGCTGTTTCCATCGCGGGAATCAGCGGTCTTTAAATACAGCATATCGCTTATTTCCAGTATGAGCGATATTGCAAAACAATGTGTGTATCAACTGATATCACACGAAACAATACAAGTATCAAACGATAGTGTGAAAACCCAACATAAAACAATGTGTGTATCAACCGATAGCACACGAAACAATACAAGTATCAAACGATACTGTAAAAACCAAACATAAACCCTAGTAACCCGTACCGGTTACACACCGCAATCGTTTCCTGCAGTGATTGAGCAGAGGCTTTTGTGAGGTACAGGGGTCTCATTGGGGTACTGAGTATAGGAGAAAGAAGGGGAAGCAGTGGAGAACTCATATGTGGGCCCCATTGTGTTTGATTCTTGATCGTAGACCGTGTTATCCGAGATGTCATCCGATTCTTTGGTATAATCATGGACATAGAGTGGATTCAAGTCTGATTCTCCCTCGTAATTCCGGGAAAGGGCATCAGCTAAATGGTTCGTGCTTGCTGGTGTGTAGACTATTTTCGCATCGTGTTTTCCCAAGGCACTTAGCCATCTCACCTGTTTCCTGCTAGGGTTCTTGGCCGTTCGCAGGTGTGTTCAGGTTTGGTGGTCTGCGACTATAGTGAAGGAATTTCCCATTAGTGCCTTGTGGAACCGATTAAGCGCTTCCACTATTGCTAAAGCCTCTTTATCGCTGGTCCCATAGTTTATTTACCCGTTGGTGAACTTTCTGCTGTGTAATGTGGCTGGTCATGCCATCTCATAAGTGGGTCCCTGTCCCACCCATGCTCCAACTCCTAAATGTGAGGCATCTGTAACCAACGAAATTGGTTTCTTGCTCCATATGTCTATTGGTCGCATGACTTGGTGCTCGATGATTCCCTTGTGGACCATATCAAATGCGGTCTGGTGGGTCGTTGTCCATACAAATTCGGCGTTTCCTGTTAGGTCGGTTAGCGGTGCCGTCAACGTAGCATGGTGTGGGAGAAACTGGGCCACAGAATTCACTATTCCTAGGAATCGTTGCAATTCCTTCATGTTTTTCGGTGTTTCCCATTCCGCCATGGATGATCTTTTCTGGGGGAGGCATGGATCCCCTCGTTGTCCACTATATGTCCTAATACTTCCAGTTTGTTCGCAAGAAGTACTGACTTCCTTTTGCTCGCGCAAGATTTTGCTTTTCTGAGTCGATCACATACTTTGCGTATGTGTTGTTCCTGTTCCTCTGATGTGTCTGAAAATATCAGAATATCATCCATGTATACCCATACAAAATGATGTAAACATTCGCTTAGGAGGTCCTCCATTATCTGAATAAATGTTGCTGGTGCATTCATGTCTCCTTGTAGCATTGCTTTGCTCACAAATCCTCCAAACAGGGTTTTGAATGAGTTGAACTTAACACTGTCCTTGTCTACTCATGTTTGGAAATATGCGTCGCTTAGGTCGATCTTACTCCTGAATTTCGCTGGTCCTATTCGGTTAAGGATCTGCTGTAGGTTTGGAATCGATGGACTATCCATGATCATGTTATCGTTCCTTACTTTCAGGTCCACCAGGGGGCGGATCCTTCCGTCTGATTTTGGTTCTACAAACATAGGTGCCGCTCCGGGAACCTCCTGTTGTACAAGTACTCCACTTCGTAATTTCTCCTTTATCCAGTTCATGAGTTTTACTTTGTAGGCTTCTGGGATCGAGTATGTTGGTTGGTTTTATAGGTTGGTTGGATCTTTTAGCCGAATGTGGTGGCTAATCTTACGCACAGGGGGTAGCATTTCAGGGCCCTTGTCTGGGAATACATGCTGGTATTCTTCCAACAATGTTGTTGTATTTGTATCGAACAAAGCGGCTCGAAATTCCCCCCTTGTTGGTTTGCATAGCACACGTAGTTTGTTATCGGGAAATTCTCCTACTGTATCCGCACACCTGATAAGAGTATTATGTCTTTTCAGGAATGGTATTCCAATCAGGGTGTCGTACTTCGGCAAGTTCCCTACCAACATCTCCGGATTTGTCCCTTTTCTTTTCCCGATTCCTACAGTACGTCCACATTTCTTGTAGCTTGAAAGGCGGGATCCTTTCATTGCCATATTGACTGTTGTTGGTTGGGGTGGAGGTTCCGTAGGGATGCCATGGGTAGATATAAAGTTGGTGCTAATTATGTCGCAGCCGATTGTTCCTGTATCGAATAGTACCTTTGCTGGGTGGCCTTCTATGTGAATTGTTCCTTCCAGAGCGTCACGGGGCCTGATTGCCAACGTTGGTTGCATTCGGAGGCTTTCCATTTCCACTGAGTTAATTTCCACTTCGTCATATTTAGTTGCTTCCATGTGGTTTGTGCTAGGCTCTCCCTTAGCGGCCTTTCCCTTTCCTTTTTTGCAATAGCAGTCCTTAGCATAGCACCCCTTTTTTCCGCATTCGAAACATGTGCCTTCCTCGCGTCGTTTCTGTTTCTTGTCCTTCTTGTTCTTTGAATCCTTGCGGTATGGTTTATCCTTCTTCATATTATCCCGCGATGATGCTCCTTTGCTATTCCTTTGCTGTGGCACGTGGGTTCGGTAAACTCCTGCTTCATACAGGATAGCGTCCTTCCGTTCGGCCCACTTGACTATCTTGTCAACGGAGTCCCCATCCTCCTCCATGGGTTCTACCTCCTGGGGTTGTCCGGGATGCATTGCTTCATACCCTCTTTGTCGCAGCATATACTGAGACACTGTCCCGGTAGACAATCGTCCATGATACATCAAGAGATCCGTCGCGACCAGGGTTATTCTTTGTGTTTCGCCGTTTCGTACTTGCTGGATATCCTGGAACCTTTTGCATAGTTGTTCCATGTTTTGTGAGGAGTGGAATCTCCCCCTCAAGTATTTTATCAGGGTCGTTCCTCAGATTTTTTCCCCACTCTCATAGTGGTGCATTGCTTGATGGTATGCTTCCTCTGCCTTTCCAGTGCAAAAGCTTGCGAAGTACGCTCCCCTTCCTTCCTTGGTTTTGTCCACTCCATGTAGGACAAGGTATTGGGAAGTTGTTATAACCCACCAGTTAAATACTTCAGGTTTTAAGTCATCCTTTGCCCCCAAGAATGAGGGGAGTAGCAGAAGTTTGATTTCTGGTCCTGTTCGCCCGGCCTCTGGCCCGGGCGGTCCGGTGGATTCACCTTCGGACATATCGTGTTCGGACTCTTCGCTACTCGAGCCGTTGTCTGAAGAGCTTTCTGGAGAGTCGCTAGGGTTTTCGTCTGGTGGCTGGCTTACTGCCGCGTGATCTGACGCTTCTTCGTCGGCTTCTTCCTTCTTAGGTGTCCTGACAGGTATGCTATCTTTCTTCTGTGGTTGCGCCGGTACCTTTCCTTTGCTGGAGCTAGGGGAAAATAGCCCAGGAAGGCAGGTTGCTGCCTTTGCTAAGTCGTCAGCCGATTCACTAAAGGTCTGCTTGTCCCAGTCTCGTGCTCACTGTCTTTCTGCTTCGTCGATCGGGAATTCGCTCCTTGGCCCTTTCACTTTCTCGGGTTGTCTTTTCTTGGTAAGGCCTTCTCGTAGGACCTGCTTCCCACTTGCAGTCTCCAGTGACCCAATGGTGTCTTGTTGGTGGAGCCGAACCGTTCGTGGTTCTGCCGTTCCCCGATGCTAGCTTCACTGTTGGACCTTTCGTAGGTTGATCAGACCAGGTCCCTACAGGTTTCTTGACCACTTGCTGTGGTTAGAAATACGTAACGAGTTACAGCCAGGCCCTAGTCACGTGGCGGTACAATAGACGCAGATGGCTTCGTGATCAACACCAAGCGCGCGCTGCTTGCTAAAGGAGGCTGCCAACGGGGTGTAATAGGAGATCAAAGAAGTAACCGTTCAACCAGGTATATTAAGAATACTGTCTGTCGCACTCTGCCGTTTCCATCACAGCAATCAGCGGTCTTTAAATACAGCATATCAGTTATCTCCAGTGTGAGCGATATTGCAAAACAAGGTGTGTATCCACCGATAGCACACGAAACGATTCACGTATCAACCGATACTGTGAAACCAAACATAAAACAATGTGTGTATCAAATGATAGCACACGAAACAATACAAGTATCAATACGATACTGTGAAGGCAAACATTAAACAACCTAGTACCCGTACCGGTTACAATATAGGTCCATGAGGCCGGAGTTGGTGCCTGTAGTGGTGGTGGTAGCCGGAATCGCAGTAGGCAGTAGTCTGAGCTGCCACAGGGTTGCATCAGGAGCAGAGGGATGAACCTTTCTGGTCTGCTATACAGGCCCTGATATTGTTATTCAACTTCTTCAACAGGTTGGCCTACAAAGTTAGGGTCTCTGAAGAGTCAGAGATGGTGGTCCGGGTATCTTCTTGTTCCTAGCTGAGGTCTTGGTAAAGGGCTCCTCCCAGGTAGTGCCATTCTAGTTGGTGTCAGTCGCAGGCTGCTAGAAGCCTACCTGGTATTCCACAAATGTTCTAGTCTTTAAAGCCAGGTCCCTTACTCTCCTTTCTGCTAATGTGATCCCATTCAGTTTCCCAAATGCTTACTCCAATCCAGTTAACAGGGCCCTCTTGTCTACATCGTTGATGTCTTTGGTGTTGATATTGGGTTGTACTTGGAAGAACATGGACCCAGTCCAGAGACCGATAGTATATGCTAAACAGTCTTCTTCCATGTTAAACTTAGACTGGTCTCAGCCTAGTTTTATATAAAGCTGGGTAGCGAAGAGGTGGTACTTATTGATAGTACCCTTGACCTTCTGCAGATTTGAGATAGAGGCTTTCTTACTACTACCGGGTCCTGAACCAGTACTGGTAGGTGTATCAGCAAGTATATTATTAAGCAAGTTAACAGTGGTATTGGCATGAGTGAGGCCTTGTTAGGTGGTAGCTAGGTGGATCTCAAGACCTTGACCTATGAGGGCAGGAGTCTGGAGTTACCCAGTCAAGATGTAAGGTTGTTGTTCTAAATGTTGGTCAGCAAGGGACGTGGTGGGAGCGGTCAGGTTTAGTCTTTGACAGAGGACGTCATAGAGTTGAGTGAGACATTTATATCTCTAATTCTGGTTAAGGTTGTCCAAGTTCTCATTAGACAGGCTGGCAGTCAGGGTCTGGTTAGTGCAGAGCCCTACCAGCGCCTTAAGTGATTGCAACCTTACATGGCATGGATTGGATTCTTGTAGGTACAATCTTCTGTTATTAGCAAGAGTCTGTACAGGGTGCAGAGCATAAAGTCTAAGGTACATTACAGCCGAGGGTACAAGAGATGGATACAGGGTTACAAACAAGATGTGTTTGTATCAAGATATAAGAGGGTCAGGGCATTAGAGAGTAGCTGACTCTGAGGACATGTGGGCCCTAACCAAGACCTGATACGGGACAAAGTGAATGCTAGGAAGGCTCACTATGCTCAGAATAGATACAAGTAAAAAAGGTTTAGCATATACCAAATATGGTGCTAAGACCTGTTCTTAGTCACTGATTGTCTATAAAAGTGTCAGAGGCACCTTAATGTTTAAGTTCCACATCTAGGTGTTTGCGCACTATCTACTTCTCCCATATCTCTCCTGTTCTCCTCAGTGCGAACTTCATAGACCCTGAAAGCCTTTACCCTGCTTGACTCTAAATTCTACAGACTACTAGGAGTGTGTTCCCATCTCTCTCCCTGCAGTGTGCACTCTGTTTATAGTCACACAAACTGGTTCAGAATGGTAAGTGGCTACTGGTTCATTCTCTTCATACTGAGTGATCAGCCCTGATGACAGACTTATCAACACAGTTAGATCTATCATCTATCTGTGTCAACTGGCAGGAGGCCTGCTCCTTCCTTGTCAGGCCAATGGTATTGAGGCCTCTTGACACGCGCGATTAACCTTTCCTGCAGGAGACCTGACCCTGTCTCTACCTTTTGATGCCTCCAGGTGTAGATAAATGATCATCTCTTAGACATTATTCTCACTTCAGGATTTCGTCCACATTCTTCTGCAAACTGACTTGAAATTCGGTCTTGCTACCTGCAAGTTAGCCAGATACTCTGGTTAGAGTAGCTGACCTCCTCCAGGTTGGCATCCATCAGTTGGTACAGCTGAGTGATCTTGGCATACATTGTTCTCCACAACCAAGGTACCAAATCTATTCATTCAACCTTTCCAGATTAGCTGCGAATTCTCCCTTCCGGAGCTGGGCGAAATACCTCTGTTAATGATCTTGACTAGTAGTGTAATTGCAGATTTTGTGCCAGCATCGTATTTGTAGAAATTCCCTCATTCCCTACATACTCAAGTAGACCCTGGGATCTACTACATGATCTGTTGCCAATAATCAGGTGACATGCCCATTATGCTATGCAGGTTCATCCTGTGTGTAATACGAGCTCCCCTCCCTAAGCGTTCGGCTTGAACGTTTATAATCTATTTCTCCAACAATATATCAATTAAATTCCTTTATGGACTCCGCAAGATAGTTTGAAAAACATTTTCTGGTTTACTTAGTCACGCCTGGAAAAAGGTTTCCTTATTATTCAGCCTTTATATTCACAGCATCTCCGGGTTGTCCTTGTGAAACCATTCTACCAACTCTGCCACATGCTCACAGTCCCAGTTAGCCTCGCGGTGTTTTTATCTTCTGAACACCCCGACTATTTAACAAAGTATCGCGGCTCATGAATCCTGTAATTGTTTCCGTGAACCCGGCAAGTATAAGGAATAACCTTACTCATTACTATCTTCTCAACATCCTATTTCAGGTCACTATCTATCTCTTCTAGCATCCAGGACGGTTGTTCCAGAGCCCACCTTACTGCGGTTCAATCAGGATCTGACAATAATATATTGATGATGGGATGGATCGTCCAGCATTCCTAGATTTGAAGCTTAAATGGTCAGCTGCTGCATGGCTCCCAGCTTTTGAACAGCTCATTCAACTTTGGGTGAAGGTTTTGGGAGGGTCGTTTGGTATGAATATTCTTGGCGTTGACCATGACCAAGTTGCCTACTTGTGCCAAGGTTGCTGCTCAATAATAGATTATGGCTCAATACAGTTTCATGGCTCAACAACACCTTATAGCTCAATATCAGTTTGCTGCTACAAACAATTTTGTAGCTCCAAGTCACTTTTTATTCCCAAACCAGTATCTGTGTAAAGCTATACCTATTTTGCAGCTAAGTTAATGCTCTATATTATATTGATTTTCACCAGTTTTACCTGCTGTTTAATCCCAATAACTATCATCTTAGATGCCTTTTTTTTTCCAAGCATGCAGCAGATTCCTTTGCTTTACCTGTACCTTTAACCCATTTTGTAACACCTTATACCTTGCTTGCTCACCCCATCTTTTAGAATTCTGTGCTGTGGGTAATTGTATCTCTGCCTCCTTAAGCTCTGCATACCCCCTACTTTTGACCATATGTAATCCTTGTGAAGCATACATAAGTCCTACTTTTTGCATGCGTCTACAACTCTGTGTCCTGCATCTTGCATTTCTAGCCTATTCAGGTACCTGTGTATGTTCTAATTGGTCCATAGCAAAAGCCCCAGATTGAGTTTGAGCCAATCTACCTTGCAGTACTCCCTTCAATTTGTTCTAAAATCTTGGTAAGAAATCACCAGCCTCTCATTGTAATTCAACTTGAGCTGTCTTTACGAAAGTAATTGTAAGCGGAATAACTATAGAAGATTCGGAAAATTCTGTAACTGGTTGTGTACCAGGAATAGCTATCTCACATAACTTGGAAATAACCACCTCAGCATTGTAGGAAACAAGTCCTGGCACACAAAGTACTGATATGATTGTAGATGACTTGAAGCTTTGCTTGCAGATGACACCAATTTTGTCTAAAGATTCACATTTGTTTAAATCTCTGAAGTCTAAACCAGTAGCTACTTCAACCGATTCAGCATGGCAATACTTGTGTGACTAAAATACAACCACATCTAGAGGTTGCAGAAGATGACCTGAATGTGGGGGTGGAACGGAAGACAAGAATACGATGCTGGTCATAGTAATCGAGGAACTCCGTAGTACAATGAGAGCCGAACCCATCTAGAATGAGAAGTTGATATGGGCTAGCCCGATGTTGTGAGCAGAATTGCTCAAAGTGGCACAGCCACCTTATGGTAAGATGATCATTATTGTATCCAGTATCTGACATTCCAACAAGGTGGTTATCAGGTCTAGATATTGTTGTTTACCCTGGTTCCTGGTGAATAATCCCAGGAACAAGGATCATGGGTGCCAGAATAAATCCCACGGTACTAATCACTTTGTAAATAGGAACTTACTTGCGATTAGTTCAACTACCAATGTATGCTTGCCTATTTACATCTCTCGGGGTGATCCATTGGTCTCTGCCAATCCTGATACAGAAACATGTTTTGTCGAAGTTGTATCCATCACAGTTATAAATAGTATACTTTTAACATATAGTGTTGTATTTGTTACACCATTCAGAAATATTGTCATAATGGTGGGCACTCTTTCAATCAATGTCTGTTGTGCATTTCTTTTGCATAAAGTAATCTGGATAACATTTAAGAAATCTTCTCACCCAATCCTCATTCATACTGGGTAGAGGGAGTAGTCCAGTATAAGTATTTCATAGCATCATGTTTGCACATCCAGTGACCATTACCATCGGGGCACTGTTACCAATATTATCCAACCAATCTAGATATAGACAAACAGCCAATACCTGATCTTCAGAGAATTTTCAATTTGCTGCTGGTCAATCTCATCTGGATCGTTGGCCTTGCCACCATTTGTGTAACCATTGCCCTGGAAACTCATACTTGTGGGCCAGTGCAGCAATATTTAGTGTATCTTCACACATCTCATAGAAGAAGGTAACTGCTGCCTGAATCCGAATTTCGATGTCCCAATATGGCTCCATGCATTAACTTGGAGGAATGGGAATAAATAAACAAGCTATAACTGATTGACATGTAAGAGGAGTTCCAGGTTGGGATAATGGAGTTTGCTTTTTCAAGTATTACTATATAGAATGATTTAAATAGCTTATGATCAGAATTTTTTAATGTCTAGAAGTAATGGTATTGAATTATAAAATTACATTAAGCCAGAGGCTATCCTTGAGCTATGGATTATCATTAAGCCCTTGACTGTCCTTGAGCTATAGACTGTCATTGAGCCATAGACTATAATCATTGAGCTATAGACTGTCCTTGAGTCTTGAACTGACTTGGAGTTACAAAATTGTATGTAGCAGCAAACGGATATTGAGCTACAAGATGTTATTGAGCCACAAAACTGTATTGAGCTACAATCTATCATTGAGCTACAATCTTTTATTGAGCTGTTAGGTACTCAGGACGAGTGCCCAGAGAATGTGTGCCAGGGAGGTTTCCGGAGTTGTAGTGCCTTGGCACTGCAATCTTGGAACAAGTACCTTAAAGTCAGGTGGAGACCTAACTTTCTTGTAATAGTACTGGCCGATTGCTTCTCTACTAGTCTTTAGTGTTGCTATTGCCTGTCCATGTATTTCCTTCACCCACTGGGCATAAGTGATAGCCCCTGACTTTCCAGCTTCCTGCTCCTTTACCCATTCCGTTTGTAGATGGTATCTATAGTTCATGTAAAATGAGGTTAGTCCAGGTGCACTCCTAATAGAATTATTCTATGCAGATTCTGCTAGTGGAAGCAGTTGGTGCCAATCATCCCAGTCATAGTTGCCAAAGCTCTTGAAATAACCTTCCAGTACTTGGTTCGTCCTTTTCATCTATCCCTCCATCTGAGGGTGGTATGCAGTTAACATCTTCCACCTACTTCCCCCAAGCTTGCCAAGGCTTTCACAGAATTCTCCCGCGAACTCTGCATCCATATCTGGGGTGATTTCCACAGGCAGCTCATGCAGCTTCCATACTCCAGATAGGAAGACCAGGGCAATGTCCCTAGCCATTGCAGTTTCTTTGAGCTCTGTGAAGTAGACCATTTTGGTCAAGTGATCGACTACTATAATAATCTCATTGTTTCCACCTGAATCCTGCAATTCGGTTCTGAAGTCGGTTGAGATTAATATTCACACTATATATAGTATTTTGCCATGCTGTAGAAATCTAAATTTCACATGCCGTGGTGCCTTGTTATGGTGGTATGCATCATAGGATGGTTTATAGCCAATTATCAATTCTGCGAGCCCCTTTCTGTAGAAGTCCCTTTTTGTCATTCCTAATATTTTTTCCTAGCTAATATACCCAGCAACCTTTCAATCATAGCTACTCCGCGCAATCACCATCTATAGGGCTGACTCTCTTGGAACATATATTCTTCTTTTATAGTATGGAGGCCATCTGCTGAAGTCCAATGCATTAGGATTTGCTTCTCCTTCCCTGGGAGCCTTTCCAACTCCCCTCTTCCCATCCTCCAGTCCTAGTCTTTCTCTTCCGGGATTTCCCACTGTCGTAGAACTTGGGCATTGAATTTCTAGCCCATGGCATTGATAACTCCATATTATACAGTGAGGTCTGTTCGGTCATCTGAACCTTGTGTGTCACCTAGTTGAACTTGTCAAATTATTGGTTTTACCTCCTTTCCCCCTCCAGATGAACAGTCTTGTATTTAGTTTCAACCACACTAGTCCACATACTTCTGAATCCCCCCTGATCTCATTCAGTATTATCTGGCTCTATTTCCTTTATCAGTTCTCCATCATGAAACCTTTCTATTACATGCTCCGTGATTTGTTCTTCTTTCTCTACATGGTAGTCCTGGTCGTTTGGTTGAACCACAGCACCCTTACCTCTCCTTCATAGTCACTGTCTATGACTCCCACCCTGACCATGATTCTATAGCAGACTACAAGGCTACCCCTGGGAGCTACTCGCCCACAGGTTTCCACTGGTAATGCTAAGACTATTCCAGTAGCTACTGTCTCTTGTCTGTGAGCAGGTATTACTACCCATTCCAAGACTTAAATGTCATGTCTCACTGCTTCCCCTGAGCCCTTATTGGAATCTGTGCTCCTGGGTATAACCACCTTGCACAGAGATTGGTTAGTTCATTGGTCTTCCTCCTTAGACTACGCTTCTCCTTTGTTCCTACCACTATAACCCCTACTTCGTTAAAATGTGTAGGCTTTAGTATTGATAGTTCCCACTTTGTGCAGCTTCCCTCTCAGAATGGTACCCCAGCTGTCTGCTTAATGCATCTGCCTTTCCACCACTCAACCCTTGTCGGTACCCAATTTTGCAGTTGAACTCCACTAACTTGTGTGCCCATCTCATCAGCCTAGTACTTCTGTCCATGGTTGTGAGGAAGTGTTGTATATACTGATAGTCAGTGAATACCATAATTGGTTGCTTGGTTCCAGCAAGATAGTAATTCTATTCTTTGAAGACTGCAACTATGGCTAGCAACTGTTAGTCATAGGCATTGTGGTTGCGGTCAGCTCAGTAGAGCTTTCATGAGCGAAAGGGGATCTGGTGTAATCGATTCTCAATATACGGGGACAATATATACTGTAGTGCAAAATCACGCACATCTATTTCTGCCATCTGGTTCCAGTCTCGGTAGAAATGGGCCAAAATAGAAGCCATCACAAATGGTTCTTTTAGCAACTGGAAAGCTGTCTCCTGCTGCGTCCCCCAGGCAAACACGTTTGGGTTACACTTCAGGAATCCCATTGTGGGTTTCCAAGATCCTGAGAAGTTCTTGACAAACCTGCAGTTGCAGTTTGCAAATCTCATCAAGATCTGTATGTCCTTTGCGGACACAGGTTTTTTCCATTGCTTTATGGCTTTGACCTTTCAATCGCTTATAGTCATCCCATCTGTGCTCTCTATGTATCCCAAAAATTCCACCCACTTGATGTGGAATACTGATTTAGTGATAAACACTACCGGCTGTTATTTCTGCAACTCGGCTAATACATCCTTGTCTGGCCTCATGTGTTCTTTCTTATTCTTGGAATAGAACAGAATATCGCCTCTGTATACCACTACTTGCAAGTCAAGCAATTTTCTTGCAGTAATGTTCCTCATATCTGTAAAAGTAGCAGGCATGTTGCCTAGCCCGAATGGCATTATCCGGTATTCATAATGGCCATACCCCAGGTGGTAAATAGTTTTCCCGTCCTTCCTACTTTTTATACGTATCAAGTGGTACCTCTGCTTCACGGACAACTTGATAAAAATATACGACCCCACTACCTCATATCGCTACTCACTTATCCAAGGTAGTAGGTACTTATTTGCAATTGAAACCTTGTTTAGCACTCAGTAATTCATGCCAAGCCTGAGTCACCCATCAGCTTTTGGTACAAATAGTATTGGTGCATCTATGGGTGGCTGGCTAGGTGTTATCTTTCCCTTACTTAGCCTTTTGTACAGGTAGTCTTGCAACATCCGCAATACCTTCTCGGATAACCAGTTTACAGGCCCTTATGGTAGCTTTTCACACTTGGTGATTTTGATCTTGCAACCAAAAGTGTTATCACTTGAGGACCATTCCGCTACCTATGGTAGGAGGAGATCAGCATACTTCTAGTAGGGTTTTGACAGGGTTTCTATGACTACTGCTTCCGGGTTCCTTGGGCCTACTATCCAGCTCATATATCTTGCTGCTAGGTCTAAGGCCACTGCCTCAATCCACTCAGTGCTACTCCCTTCAAGCTCTGGTTCCAGGTGAGGTCTGTATGGCTCTGCCTGGAATGCACATCTGTGTAGATCTTCTTTAAATGATACGGGGTCTTGGGGATGCTACCAACCAAAATCAACAATCAAGTCATGCACCCCCTGGCTTATGTCTTTATTAGTGATTTTGGAACAATGTATGTTAGCCCCACCTAGAAGTATAATGACAGCATTTTAGCATCTTCGGACATTGTGGGAATGTGCGCCATCAACTGCTATTATTCCAACCATGTTTTCGTATTGACTGGTTCCTAGGCCCATCCTTTGGACTAGCACATCTTGTATGACAATACTTTGTGAGCCCAAGTCTAATAATCTGCAAATTGGTACTCATTCACCTCGTACCCTTAGATATGCTGTACCCTGAGGGTACTCATTGTGTGTGGCAGTTGGCACTTGAGTTTTCTGTTGCTTTGGCTCCCTTGTATGCTTGCCCTCTCTTCATCTATTGGACCTTTTATTCTGGACACTCAATCGTCTGGAGCATTTGTTATTGTACCTGCACAATTTCAGTGATTCAGGCCTCCTCCGACAAACTTGTTCCCTTCTGTGTGCATTTCCTTTCTTGCTATCTTTCCCCTCAATGATAATATTTAATCATACAGGTCTATGCTTCTAGAACATTCATCAGGGAGCAACCTGACTCACCTGGCCTTAGCTGTTCGATTCCTGCCATTACATATAATTTAAGATCGGTGCACTGTCTTTTGTCTCACCCAGCAACTGGCGGTCTACCCACTCCACGTCACTACTAGTTCCATCCTAGCGATTTGGGCAGTGCCCGCAGGTATTCCTCCGCTATCTCAACTCATCTCCTATACATAACCTTCAGAGGAAAGAGTTCTGGCATCCTGAGTTGCCCCCTGCAACAGTCTCCTGCCCTTTTGTCTTGGATTTGAACCTTCCCTACCCAGTGGGAAATATGAAGCCTTACCATCCTGCATCTAGGTCTTGAGTTATTCCTTATTGTGTACCCCTGAAATTGGCGAACTTTCCGCCCTATATGTGGTTTTTACTACCTTTTAGACCCCTGTCCCTCGCCAACCTCAGAACCCATCCAGTGCAGTTCCCCAACATTCTTGAATTAGGCTTTGTTATGGCTTAGAACATAGGTCCTGGTTGTTCCTCATGGCTCCTAGTTGTCAGACCCATCCTCCTTCTTGGTCCGAGAACTCCCAAAGTCTAGCTACCGGTGGCACATTGACCTTGTTCACTACTCACCAGAGGGTCGTATTCCAAACCTGTATGTTTCAGAGTCTAAATCTTTCTACTTTTCATTGCCCTATCATTGTGACAAAAGCTGCCTTCTTACCAGCTTTCTACTTCCGGTTAGTGAGTTAGCACTAGGTGGCCCTTTTTTTTCTACCATTTGTTGACCAGGTTTTAGGGTATTCCTGCATGTGCCTTCTTCCAGTTTGTATGCTCAACCTCTTGGGTCTTTGTCTCTTGGTTGTCTTGGCCAAAATGTGCTAACCTAAAGTTTCCAGTCACTGTCTTCCTCTAGAACTTACTAGGCTGCCCTTGTTCCTTACCTCATCCCGGCTCCTTATCTTAGTCCTCCCCCAAATATTTCAAAAGGCTAGGAGAACTCAACCAGCAGAATGGATTACCGTGTTATTTTCTTTTGCTGTCAAGGAAGGACCGTTCTTGGTTGCTGAGCTCTTGAAGGTGCTCTAGCCATTTGGCATGCCTATTGTAATGTTTACGAAATAGCTCTCTTAGTATTGTCTTGGGTAGTTGGTACTCAACTATCTTACTTCATGCCGTCCTCTGAATCTTGACCTTCATATACTGGTTTTCTATCCAAAGCAGAAACTTATCGATGTCCTTCCCATACTAGATCTTTCCCATCTGGGCCAAAGCTTTCTGGTACTCATTGATTGGTAAGAATCACCCAATTATCTCATGCCTAAACTGTTCCTATGTAAGCAATTCAAGGCATGCAGCATGTCCTTCAATCCCTTCCATGCTCTTCCACCACCAGTTACCGATGGGTGTCATGTTGGCACACTTTATCCTTCCTAGAGTATAAATAATCCCATCTTTATCCACTAACCACAATATGGTATTTTCGCTAAAGTAGTCCTGCTATGTATATAGCTAAGTTTTGATATCCTGGTAGGGCTTTGCTTCATATATGAAGAGAGGGTTAGTCAGTTACCTTTGATATAATGCAGTCTGCCAAGTCAACAGCTTGTCCAGTTGCAGCATCCTCTTATGTTCCTCCTCTTTCTTGGCCATCCTCAACCATCCTGGGCTTCCCACGGGCCGAGTCCTGGGCTGACAGCTAGGTTCTTCTCCCCAATTGTATGAACCCTTGTCTCCCAGGTCATGACCTCCTCCCCCTTAGCTACATTTGGAGCTGCCATGTTCTTTCTCTGGTCCTCCTGCATGGTTTCTGGTTGGGTCTCTCCCCCTGCTGGCCCCTTCGCTTTATCTTGTTGGGATAGTCCTGACCAGCCTCTTCCTATCTGCGCATCATGGGTTGACCCTCCCCAACCTGGTACTAATGCTGCCTGTACCAGTGTGGTTATTTCTCTAGATTACAGGGCTAATATCTGGGTCATGTTCTGTTCTACATCCCTCCGCCCTATCAGCAACTTCTTATTAATCACTTGCAGTTCTGTGACGAACCGCAGATCCTGGGTTCCTAGATGTCGCCTTTCTTCCCCCAACTTACTTAGGCACTTACCCAGGCCTGTGTGGAGCTCTCGATCCCTACTCACCCATTCTTGGATCGCGTGTCCCCGGTACTGGTGTAGTTGTCCACTAACTGCTAGTTGTTAATCCAAGCACTTATGCATATAAGTAAAGGCGGCTTCAATCACTCCCTTAAACCTTGCAATCATTGTGATGACCTCTTCTCTTTGTTTCTCACTCTTATTTAGCTAGAGCGCCAATCCATCTCCCACCACCTTTTCTTCTTTCAAGAGTCACTGCCGTACCTGAGTGAGACCTTCTGCAGTCTCCTTCCCCTCATCCAATAGGGTCTCATAGGCAACCATTTAGTCATTTCGGGCCTGGAGTACACTTTTGTCCAACTGACCAATCACTGTTCCACTGTATGTAGCAAAGGTACCCAACTGAGTAGCCGCTAAGGTGGTTGGGGTACCACGGCATGACCATTGTCTACTTTGCCTCTTTGGTACACTTTTTATTGGCCGTCTAGGTAGCAGTCTTGCTTCAGGGTTTCTAGATATGGGTGTCCCATCTAGTCATAGGGTCAGGTCCTTATCACTTGGTCCCGGCACTGCTAGTAGTAGTTAGTAGCGGCTATCCTGGCCTGGTCTCTATGTACTTGTAAGCCTTTACTGTCTTTCTTTGTGCAACATGTCTGTATCACTGGAATCTTCAGATCCTTTATCAATCCTAGGTTGTGACATGTCATCTTCCTTCTGTATGAGTCTAAGGGTTTCGAGGGCCCCCTTGATCCTGTGATCAATGAACTAGAAGTGAATGTTTTTATCTTTGAAAACTTCATGTATGCAGATATCAAACCTGATCACATGTATGTGAGAGTTTTTTGTTAGTTAGGTTTTGGATAAATATTGGAGGATATTAGATGGACAGTCCTCTAGGCTGATTGGAGAAAGTAGTTGTCAGCCTCAGTGGTGTAGAAGATATAAATATAGTATTAGTTAGTAACCAACTCCAAGGTCATGCAAGCTTTAACTAAGATTGGATACATGACAAAGTAAATGCTAGGAACGCTCACTATACTTGGAATAGATAGAAGCAAAAAAGATGTATCATAAAATAAATGTATTGATAAGAGCTCTTCTGCTCACTGATTGTCCATAAAAGTGTGGGAGGCATCTCGATACTTATATTCCATGTCTGGGTCTTTGCAGGCTATCTAATCCTCCTATATCTCTCCCTGTCTCCTGAGTGTGAACTTTATAGACCTTGAAAACCTTTACTCGACTTGGCTTGGTATTCCTGAGACTACGGGAAGGGTGTTTCCATCCCTCTCCTCATAGTGTCCACTATGTTCACAGTCACTCGAACCCTTTCACCATAGCAAGCAGCTACTAGTTTATTGTCTGTATACAGAATAATCAGCTCCGATAACTAACTTATCAATGCAGTTGGATCTATCATCTATCTATATCAACCCACAGGAGATGTGCTCCTTTCTTATTGTACTAATAGTATTTGGGCCTCTTGACACTCAGGCTTAACCTTTCGTGCAGTAGGCACTATTTCAGCTCTACCTCATCATACCTCTGGGTGTGGATAAATGATTACCCCTTGGGCATCATTCTCTCTTCCGGATTTCCTCCGCATTCCTCTACTAACTGACTTCAAATTTGGTCTTGCTCCCTGTAAGGCAGCTGGGGACTCCTATGGGAGTCACCGACCTCCCCCCAGTTGGTATCCATTAGTTGGTACAGCTAATTGATCTTGGTATACATTTTCCTCCACAACCAACCAATCAAATCAATTCATTCAACCTTGTCAAGATATCCGAGAATCCTCCTTTAAGAATCTAGTCAAAATCTCTCCTCTGGCAACCTTTGGTGGTAGTGTAATTGCAGGTTTTGTGCCAGTGTCCTATTAGTCGAAATTATCTCATTCTTAAAATACTATGGCAGCTCCTGGCATCGACATATCATCTTTTGCCCATTATCACATACCATGCCTATTATGCTATACTAGTTCATCACTTGTGTAAATTAGAGATAGGGTACGGTTTTTAGGCTCCAGGTTTAGTTGTTCCGATGATATGCAGAAGATACCAAGATATAATTACTCAGTACTGCTGTACGCAGCAAATTACCGGATTGTATGAGGAAACTAAATTAATAAGTCGCACACCCCTTTATATAACAAAGGAAACTCCTACTCTGACAAATTCCAATATCCCTAACTCTTTCCTCACATATAGCCAGAATCTTCTATTGGTTTCCATAGGCTTCGATTACTCAGAACCTTGGCTGAGTAACCCCTCAAACTATTAGGCAACCAAGCGATCTCATACTTTCATCTATACAACCAAAAACTCAACACTCTTTAACCCATGTCTGGTGCTGGAGACAGAGAGAATATCATGGCTGGAAGTAGAATATATTCAGACTGGCAAGATTTTAGCCCTAAAGCAGGTGAAGCATCTTAAACTTGCCAGTTGGCTAACTGACTACAGAATATTAGTTGCTATGAGGGAATATTTATCAGAAGTCAGAGAAGATATGATTCAAAAATAATATTGAATTCTGCACAAAAATAAATTAAAGAATGATATCTAAAATCAAGAATTGGCTATGGATTCCACTCGCCTTGCTCTAGCAATTACCAACTACTGGTCTAAAAATTAAACCGATGTTGCTCAGCAAGCACACTGCCAGTTACCACTGCTTTCTATAGCTAAAATTCAGCCATGTATCAAAAGTGCTCTCTCTAGATATTCTGCAGGATCTTAGCTAAGAAGGTTAAAATAGAATTGGCAAGACATAAAGAAGGAGATATATAGATACCAATAAGAAAGGAGATATAAAACATTATTGAAATTATGTTTTTCTCCCTGCAATGCACGAGATGCAGTTCCAGTTGATAGAGTTGGATAAGTTGTTACAAGTAGTTTTGAAGAGCCAAAAACCTAGAGTACAAGTTGTAATTATCTGACACAATGGGGGTACTTTTAATTGAAATAATAGGTAAAAAAGGTTCCAGATCTCGGGAGATAAGACACCAATAGGAAAAACATGTTGGGGTCAGGGCCTCCATGTAGTAGATTTTCTTACCTTGGTTGGACAGGGACAAACTGGAAGTGTTTGCAAAATAGTTAAATATGATTGCATGGTTTGATAGACAAGAGAACTCTGTTTATAGCAAATGGAACAAAAGATAATTCCTACATTTGAAGTAACATATTTTAGATGCCAAGCATGGTTTGAATTTAATGATAGAAAAGTTTATCAAAAGTATATGGCTGATGCTTGCCTAGCTGGGAATATGAACCTTGCACCAGGTGGGAAAAGTACTGTTCCAATATAGAAAGGGTTCTTTACATTTTCTGATATTCAAAACATAGTCCAGCATTAGGCTATGAACACACCAGATAGACAATTGAAAAGTTTAGAGATGGTTTTAGGGTAGTACAGACTCTGGCCAACTTGACAGAAGGTTTTAACAGAGTGCCCAATTCCTAGTGACCAACCAGATAAAGGAAAGCCCAATCCTGCTTGCAAGAGACCAACAATACCAGGTATTGAGCTCATGCACTCCTATCCTCACAGCCTGACTTTCAGGCCCAAAACTCTCAAATACAAGAAACAATAGAAGCAGCTGGTCATCAGATAATCTTCTATCCTCTATTCTACTGTGAACTAAATATTATAGAGTGTTTCTAGAGTCAGGCAAAACTGTGTACCACAGCAAATTGTCAATACTTAATTATCTCTCTTATTTATGGCATGCTACAGGCATCTGGAGGGATTGAAAATATCTTAATCTGGAAATATTATTAGTAAATTATGCAAATGATGGATGCATATCGCAATTATATGATACATGGATCTGAGAATGTCAAATGATATATCTATATGCAATATTCCTCTCATTAGAGGATTTTTGAGTTTTAGGTTTGATCCAATAACTTTGAATAATAGAATACAATAACAAAAATTAAAAAATTAAAAATTAAAATCAGTAACCCTTAAAGTATGATATAAGAAAGTAGTGTTTTACAGCAAGTATTACTATGTTATTGTATTTGTAAGTATTACCCTTGGCATTGTGTAGAAAATTGTCTCACTTTTTTAATATAAAGTTGACATTGGACCTAACTATCTAGAACTATACCTCAAAAGTGCTAGAAAGACATAGCCAGCTTTGATGTACCTGATCCCATACTCAGTAGTCCTATAGGTATATTGTTCAATTAGTTTGATATTCTATCCAGGTACTAATTATTTCCACTCTTTGCTTAAATATTCATTTGTAGATTATCACACTTGAATGACAAGTCTGAATTTTTACTTTTTACCATGATACAGATAATTTCATTCCTTTTTCAATAAAGAATCTTATTTGATATATTCCTTCTGTTTCTATAGCTAGCCAAAATGTTTTGCATTCTCCCCGTAGAGCTATTCTTTCTAATATTTGTACATAATTAATTATTGGTCTCAGAACTCAAGCTCTAAGGACTCAGAGCTTATAATTGTACAGTTTGCTTTTTATTCAATAGACCCTTTTGCAATCTTTCTGCACTTGAAATGGCTCATGAATGAGGAGTCACTGGTTGTTCATTTTTGGAAGCTCAAAACTTACAAACATGCTCTCCAGTGGCTGCTTACTTTTAGTCAAGTTTATTATGTACTTGCTTCTTATCTCCTTCGTTTTCTATAAAGATTTGAAGAATTCTGACTATATATACCCATATATGTATAGTCCTATATTAAACTACAAAAATCTGGAAGAATATTATCTGAATTATGTTGCAACATATGGGTAGTCACAAATTGAATCACTAGAAAAGAAGATAAAATCATTAACATTCAAATTTGGAGCTTTAGAACAATATTAATATATATTTCTAAACATGATCACATTGGATATACTAGTTTATAGGGTTTAGAGGCTTGAGTCTTGTGTCCTATTGTAAACACACCATTTTAAAAAACAAGTATTATGGTTGCCATTGCAGGAAAACCGTCATTTTTTTTGTCTGAGGGTTGGTTTAGTGTTTAGACTTCCACCACCATAGCTGGTATTTAATCCAATAGAAAAATAGTCCTCTAACTAGAGCTATGTCTATATGCCCTTTCTTTTCATATTTTTCTACTGTTAATATCTTATCAATAATTTAGTAGCCTTATTAATCACATTTTTTTTGCATTATTCATATTATTCTTGTTGCTCTTATTATTCACTTGATTCAGAAAATAGGTAATTTACCTGGTTTGCAAGCATCAAATTCTTTCTACTTAAACAAAAGGCTTGCCTCGGCCCACTGTATACACTGTATAGTGTGACAGTAGGGCAGGCCTTAGACCATGTCTCGATCTCATTGATAAAACTTAATTAAGCAATATCAGAAAGTAGTTTGAGTTGGATCTTTTTCTTTTTCCTTCATTCTTCTCCCCGTGCGCAGTATTACCGGCTACCGCGCAGTATTATTGAGTTCTACCCTCTGCCTGATAGCACCCACAGCGGCTGATGGTAGGACTCTCTACTGCAATCCCGAGTGTAGCATAATATCAACAATACGGGCTTTACTATATAACCCATTGGCCGTGTTTTAGGGCAACCGGCTGTCACGCGCAGGAGCGGAGCACTTGATATGTGCTGAGAAGAAAACGTCAGTGCAGTATGTACTCTGGGTAGCGTGGGGAGCAAACCTCGCTATTATATTGCCCGGGTATACTGAAGCTGCGAGAGTGTCGCACAACCCGCCAGTTGATAAGCCAGTCAGGCTTCAAGTTAGGTGGGCATGGCACTACGCTTATGCGGGGATTTCTGAGTTCGCAAAGGAACGACGTGAACTGTACTGGAGTGCACTGCTCACCCGTTCAATGTAAATAACTTAGAGAAAGTTACCTTGAGGGGGTGGGAGAAATTTCGATAGAAGGATGTATCACACTTGCTGCACATATCAATGTCTCAGGATGAAAGAGGGGGCGAGAGGGAAGAAAACAGCCGGACGAGGCGGAAATTCCCCTGGCTAAGAAATCTAGTTATTTTTTAGAGTCCTGTAACTTAGGGGAAGTGTGAGGAGGGGATACAACGGCCGGAACCAAGTCGGAACGGTGAGCTTACTGAGCTTCAAATCGGATATTGTGCACGCTGTTTATGTCCCACATATGGGCCAGAAAATAAGAAAACCCTCGAGAAGTACAGGGCTGCTATGTGGGAGTGAGGAGCAGCAAAAAATAATCAAAATTCAATGCACTTTTTACTCAATTGTTCCTCCTTGCCAGATGAATGAACCGATGTGCAATAGTCTCTATGCGCGTTTGAACCTCCTTAAAGAACCCTCTAGCGCTTTAGAAAGTGATCGGTAGTGAAACTGAACAAACCATACCGCACGTGTACGATAGACAAAGAATCTTACATTGTGGGGGTTACTAAGAAACAAGGAGCACCGAACGGTGCAGGACAACCACGTCTTGGCACCAAGGTTGCCAATCAGAGTTGATGTCGAAGTGCTGTTGTGCAAGAGCAGTCGGATAGCGGTGGTTCTCCGTATGAGCACGAATACCGGTACTCCGCAAGTGAATGCACGTTTCTCCTAAACGGCCTTTGCAGGCCGTGGTGAAAGGCGTGTTAGGGGAAGGGTGAGGGTAGAAGTGGTGGTGGACATGCTGGGTATGACCCGAAAAGTTTGATGGTTGACGGCCTCTCCCAATCCACGATGGGTGGTTCAATCTCTTGGCCTCGTTTAAACTTCCACATCTTGATACCAGGTTTCGCCGCATAGTTGGGGGCGATGCAAAGGGTTCCCAACGCTCTCTCCGCTCCGTGAGATTTCTTCCCCACCATACCGTACCCACCCTCCGAAATCTGCGAACTCAACACCGTACTTGCCAGCACTAGTCAACTGTATAGCGAGTACTGGCATTCCCATCCCATGGTAGTGGTGGGTGATAGAGTGCGAATTGCGCTGGCCGTACTTGACTGAACACAGTCCGGTACAGCCACAGTGCTCGAGCGGTTCGCACTGTAAACTCTGGAGAGCATAGTCCTCGTACACTTAAAAAACCGGAAACATTGAACAGCGGGCTAAGACGTCCAGAATTCCCCTCTTTGGATAAACGGGGGAATCGCCCCGAAAATAACTATTATAGCTTTCAGCCCCTCTGCGGAGACAAATAAAAAGAGAAAGAAAACAGGCCGGTCTAGGAGATGCAACTCACACGTTCTAGCGGGTGGTTCCATCATTCCATCTCGTACGGGCACGATACCGCAGGCCCTTGGAGTCTAAAGGGCAATGATGGTACGGCACCGGTAGGGTACAAGTGCCAGGGATAAAGTTTTGGTACAGAACAGGGTTTATTTTGCGGGTTAACCTAAATTGACTGTGCGGATACTTTTTTTTTTTTTTTTTAAGACTTTTTATTCAAACTACTCAGGATGTCTTCGCCTATATAAGCATAACTACCTTCCGGTAGCCAGACAGCGCCCCAATGTTCGGATACTTTTTTTTTTTTCTTCTTTTTTTTTTTAAAAAAAAAAACTTTTTATTCAAACTACTCGGAATGTCTTTGCCTATATAAGCATAAGTACCTTCCAGTAGCCAGACAGCACCCCAATAATTCTACTAACTAAACAAAACAAAAATAAACTCTACTCCCCTTTAATCCAATTTATCCTTCCCCCTCCCTCCTTTCTCTTCTTCCTCCTCAGTTCTCTCTCCTCTCCCTCTGGTCTCCATCCGTTATGCGACTTGCAATGGATCCCATCCCAGATGCTACCAGTTTTCTTATCTCCTTTTCCTTCTCCCTTTTCCTTCTCATTCTTTCCCTTGCCTTTTTTCTCTCTTCCTCCAATCTTTCCCTACTACTTCCTGCCAACCTTCCGCCTCATCCTTCGATCCTAGGTCTGTACCGTTTCCCACTTTCTTTCCTCTCCTTTCTTTATTTTCCTCCATTCCCACCTTCTTTCCATCTATTTTGTCTTTCTTCCAAATTCCTTCACCCTCTCTGTTCCTTCCTTACTAAACAGCATTCGATCCATTTCTATCCACCCCTCCTCCTGTAACAATCCTCCCCACCAACCCTTCCATACCTCCCTCCTCTGTTCTTTCCACTGCCTGCAGTACAACAGAATGTGGTCCCTTGTTTCTTCTGCCCCGCACTCACATCTTCCCCTTCTCTCTCCATGCCTCGCTCCCTTCCTTCCTCCATGACCCGTTCTCATCCAAAATAAAAACCTATTCTCCCATCTCCTCCCCCAATGTCCTCTTTCTCCTTTTCCTCCTGTGCCCCAATATTCCTCTTCCTTTCTTTCCCATACCCAATATTCTTTCCATGTCCTCCTCTCTCTTTTCTTTCTCCTTTGCTCCCACTTTCCCCAACTCAACATGTTCCGCCTCTCTTCCTCTTCTTGCGCAAAACATCCCTCCTGCGCCTACTCATCTGCCTCCTCATTTTCCTCCAATCCCGCATGTCCCGGTATCCATTCCAATCTTATTTCCCACCCCTTTTCTATCAACTCTTTCCCCATACATCTAATTTCTCTTTCTATTCTTTCACAAAACCCTTTTCCTTTTTTCAAATTCTTCAACACTCCTATATTGTCTACTACTAATATCATCTTTTTGCCCTTTCTTCTTTCCATCTCCTTAATTACTTGCAGATTCGTTCTCACCCCTTCCATTTCTCCTTCATATACCATCCAATCATGTCCCAAATTCTCTCTCTACTTCTCTCTACATTTCCCTCCTATCCATACTCCGGCTTCTACTTCTATCCTTCCTTCATATCTGCTCACATCACTTACTCCCACTACCCACTCTCCTTCCCTTTCTCCTCTTTCCTCCTCCTATCTTTTTATTCCCACTTTTTTTCCCCAGCTTATATTTACCTTCTATCCTATTTTTCCCATCTCTTCACTTTCTACCTCCCCCCTTTCCTCTTCTAACTTGTTCTCTTTTAACCCTCTCAATATCCTTCCTATAATTCCCCTCTCGTATACTCCCACTGGTTCCTCCATCTTCTCTTTCACCTCTTCTGCTAGTTTCCTATTATCTTTTCCTCTTGCTAATCTGTATCCCCATCTCGCTACTTTCTTTCCCAACTCCAATTCCAGCCTTTTCATTCCCCTTTCTCCCAACATTGCATCCACTGGCATCGTCCTTACTGGTCCCAAAGTCTTTCTCAACTCTCCGTTTATTCACACCTGTAACACTTTTCTCATTTTCACCTGTCTATCCCAAAAAGTCACCATCCCGTACATCAATGTCTGTAGTACTACCACTCTAAACACATTTCTCAATACCCCTACTCTTGCCCCTCTTCCTCCGTTCCTCAACAACTCCAACATCATCCGCCATCTTCCCTCTGCCAACCTTATTCCATTCCGCACATGTTTCCTCCATTCTCCATTACTCTGCAACCACACTCCGAACACTCTCACTACCACTTCTAACCTTATCTCCTTCCCTAACCATTCTATCCCTCCTTCCCACTCATACCTATCCTTTCCCATCCACATTGCCTCCAGTTTCACTGTCTGCACGTTTACCTCCCATTTCCCCAGCCCTCTCTTTAATCTCCTTTCTATTTTCCCCATTCTCTCCTCCACCTCTTTTCTATTCCCACCTCCTATCATAAAGTCCATATCATCTACCACTGCCACCATTTTCATGACCTCCACTCCTTTCTTTCTCACTTCTTCCATTACTCCTCCCAATATTATCATAAATAATATTGGGCTTAATGGCACTCCTTGCACTGTTCCTCCTTTCACCTTGATCCACTCTCTCCCCTTTATCTTTCCCAATTTCACTTTCACCTCTCTCTGTCTTGAAAACAACCTCACCCACTTCCACAAATATCTTTCAATGCCCAGTCCTTCCAGTCTCTCCTCCATCTTCTCCACCCCTACATTCTCGTACCCCCCTTTCACATCCATACACAACAATAACCCCTTCTTGCCTTCCCTTTCCCACTGTCTATACAGTTCTCCCACTGCATCCATACTCCTCTTTCCCCTTCTCGCCCCAAATTGTTCCTCTCCCATTTCTTCTTTCCCCTACTTTTCTAGCCTCCTTCCCACTATCCTTTCCAGCACCTTCCCCCATATGTTCAACAAATTTATCACCCTACAACTTTCTGGTTTTCCATAATCCTCCTTTCTCAGTTTTCTCATCACTACCCCTAACGCACTCCTAAACTGTTTCAGCATGTATCCCATGTCCAAACTCCATTTCAGCACCTCTGTTATCACCTTTCTTCCTTTCTCTTGCTCCCAAATTTCCTTCCACACTTTTCCCCCTATTTCACCCTCTCATGCCGCTTTTCTACTTCCCTCTTTCTTGAGACATTCTTCCTCCTCCTCTTCCTCTAGTCCCACCCTTTCCCAGGAACCTTCTTGTTCCTGTTCTCTCTCCTCCCCCTCCCTAAACCCCTTACTATTTCTCTTCCCTTCGCCTATTCTCCTACCACCCGTTTTTCCTCTTCCCTCTCAACTTCCGGTAAATTCTGTACAAAGTCCCTGTCCCCTTTCACACATTTGAAATTATCGTTCACCCCCATTTCTCCGAAAAGCTTTTCCCAATGATCTCCTTTCGCCGCCTTTATCTTTCTTACCAACTCTCTTTTTCCTCTCCTTACCTCCTCTTCTCTCTCTTTCCCCCCCTTTATTCTCCCTTCCAGGAGTCTCTCCTTTGCTCTTTTGTATTCCTCTTCTATATCTTTGTTCTAGTATTTCTCATTTTTCTATTTCCACTTTCTCCTCTCCCTGTATTCTTCGATCTTCCCTTTAATCTATCGTTCCAACTCTGCAATCAATTGCTCCCCTTGTTCCCTATTTCCCTGTTCCGCTAACCTTTCCTCCTATTCCTTCCACTTTTCTATTATCTTCAACTCTGCCTTGAACCTTTCCCAATTTACCCTTCCTTTCCTTTCTTCTTCTTTCTTCACTCTCCCTCCACATACCCTAACCTGCATCTGTATTGGCTTATAATCCAGCCCTATTATCTCCTCTCTTACTTTTTTACTTCTACCTCCAATGCCCCTCCCCATACTCCTATATCCAGCCCCTTACTCCTTTCTCCCTCCTTTGGATTCATCCTTGTTATTTCCCCCCTTGGCATACCCACCCTATATCCCATTCCATCCTTCCATGCGACTACTTTTTTACCCCCTAGTTCTCCTTTACCCCGTCTCCTCACCATCGTTCATGTATTGCATTCACATCTCCCATCACCACCACATTACCCTCTCTTTCCACCCATTGGTATCTTCCATATTTTCCCGCCCCCACATATATATTCCATATCTCCAACCTTCTTGTGCCTCCCACATCCAACTCGATTCTAATCATATCCTGTCTTCTTTCTAAAATCCTACTCTTTCCTTCCCATTTCCTACTTGCGTACATTGCCACGACACTTCCTTTCACTTTTCTGATTCACCCTCCTATTCCTGCAAGCGTTTCATATCCCTCCCATGCATATAGTCCCTCTTTTGCTATTTTCGCCACTTCTCGTACCACAATCACATCCGCGTCATTGCATTCCGTTCCCAATAAAAACAACGGATCTCTTGCTCCACTCATGTTTCTTGAAACCACCCTAACCCCCTCCCCTTGTTCTTCCCCTTTCGCCATTTAATCCAAACTCCTCAATCTTGCCAGTTCTCCCTTCACCGCCCGGCAGTTATTCTCTCTTGCTTCGCTCACTGTGTGTAGTCCCTGGCACATCGGACATCTCCTGTAGTGCATACATGCTGCTCGCTGTATCTTGCACCTATCACACCTGTGTTGCCATCTCGTATGTCCCCCCACCCCACTGATACTACACACTTCCTCTTTCTTCCTACAATTCCACCAGCCATGTCCTGCCAGCAGGCACTTCGTGCACCTTTGTATCTCTCTCTGATTCCCAAATCTGTTCACCTGCATCTTTGTTCCTTGCCAAGTTATTCTCTTTTCCAACATCTCCTGTCTTTGGCATTCCTGTACCACGGTAATGGGGGCTCCTCTAGGAAGATGGATACCAAGGGTGCGACCCCACCGAACAACTGCAAACTTATGGCCAAATGATCACACAATGTAAGATTAAAGTAAAGGCTAAAACTTAAGATTGTTAAGCCTGATGCTTCACTTAATTAAGGTCTCGAGAGGATTGATTGTTGGACTGGGAGAGTTCTCGCATAGACTTTCAGGTAGTTTTATCTTATGCCAGAAACTCCCCCATCAGTTTACTCCAACTATTTGAGAACACCCTTCTCCGCTAAGGGTGGTCCGACACATCTCCTGGCACCCCCTTCAGTCATGTATGTGTCAACACACCCTAGTCAGCGTTCACCTTATGCGGTTTATCGTTTCTCCAGTGCATGCCCATTTTACCTGCTATAGTGAAAACTTCTTCGCATCAGTGTCTTGCCAGTGGTTAACGGTCAAGACACCTGATGAACTGGACCATCTATGACACCCTTCCCATATGCATTGATATGTACTTAGCTCTGGAAGCTACTGGGAGCGGTTGACCTATCTACCATTTATGACTCGCGGGCATCCAGTATCCTCCACGGGATATGGTAGTCAGGAAGTGATCCAATGGGCGCCACCGATGATCACTACCTCAGATCTACTATAAATGATGCAGGAATCATGCTTTGAGCGTCTCGGCACTTCCCTGTTCAGAGCCTATAGCATTGGGGATAGATTCCGGCTTGGTAGGTGTAAAACTCTCCCCGCTGCCCCCAAACCATCCAGGACTACCTTCGCGACCGCCATGGTGAACAGCTCTTAACTCCTTCAGTTTTGGTGCGTTTTACTCCCAATAACTGGGAGGACCTACTCCACCTTCCATCCCCTTGGCCCACTGTACATGGCGCGAATGGCTTGCAGGCGACCAGATGGCAGCGACGTATATGGTGTTGCAGGCAGATCTGGAAAGATTCCTCTTTGCTAGATGGCGCACAACTACACAACTGTTTTCCCATGACGTCCGGGCCTCAGGCAGGGGCCGGAGTGGTATTGTAGGAATAATGTCTGCAATTTACAGCCTCTTCGGAGCTGCGTAGCTCGCCCAATAGCATCCACTGGAACCCCAGATTCCAGTATTATGTATGGCTTCGCGTGACAAACATTGCAGTTGTTTTTCCCGAAGTCCCGGCGGGACTTGGTATTGAAAGGTATGGTAACCCAGGAGCTTGGACAGGGTAACCCTAGCCTCATGGCAGGGTAACCTAAGCCTGCGGGTAGAATAACCTTGTCCAGTGGACGAGATAACTTTTGCCGGTTACCCTGTCTGCTCCCTCACTGGGGACAGATACTTCTGACCTTTGTCTGGTTACATGGCATAACTGAGTAACCGGCCCTTCAGAGGTCACTAAGTATGCTGACACCACTCCTGGGTGTGTCCAGGTCCCTAAGTATCTGGCCAGCTAATTCTGTTCATCTCGGAGCCCGGGCCATTGGGTCACAGTAGGTCCAGTAGTACCTCGTCTACCGGTTCCTACCAGTTTGCCTCCGGGCTACCTGGATTGGTGCAGCTTCCAGCTACCATAGTTCCTGTATGCTGGGTCATTACATCACTCCCGTCTTCTCTACGGTCCGTCACTTACCATTAGCGTCCTCCCTTATTTCCACGACCCGATTCCTCCAAGACCCTATGGTCCCTGGGCTTGAACAGATATCTTGGGTGGAAATCCAAGATGGCCTATAAGCCTGTCCCTTCTAGCATCTCATAGGGGTTGCATGAATTCTCCGCAGCCCCATAGCCTGCCCATGGAACCAGGTACTAGACAAAGCGCGACGGAAACCTGGTCTTTGCTACACCGTACTATCGACTGTGCACAACAGCTGTGATAATGTAACCTGGCATCTTGTCCACAAGTTGCGGGAAACTGACGTCTTTGGTCCTCCCTGATTTCGGATCCTCGGGATCTGGTTCCCGCAACTTGGCATTGAAAACTGGGTGGATGCTCCGCCTGGTAGGCAGCTGGAGTTCATATGGACGGGTACCCACCCGATGTTTGACTACAAAAGGGCCAAACATGCAGTGGTCCAGCTTCTCCATCGGACATTTCGTGCACATGTTGTTTCGTTTTAACAGCACGCAGTCCACTTTCTTTGCCCTCCCAGCGGCCATATCCTCCCAGGTAACACAGTCTGGTAGTGGCAACCTTTTCAGGTCATGCCATTTTCGTTGCCTTTCCTGTGCCCATGGAATCGTTTCTCGGATCTCTTGCCATGTTCCTTCCCCTTCATTAACCAAGGGCTCACTCCTAGGGTGCATTCCTTGATTATCTGACATGACACTCGGGCAGTTTGTCTGTGGGTTGAACCCATAATTGATCTCGAATGATGACAACCAGGGGGATTCTGATGTGGAGGTGTTGTACGCATACTCCCCAAAGGGTAGTAGGGAAACCCAACCAT
Organism: Tuber magnatum; assembly: GCA_003182015.1. Classification (NCBI taxonomy): domain Eukaryota; kingdom Fungi; phylum Ascomycota; class Pezizomycetes; order Pezizales; family Tuberaceae; genus Tuber; species Tuber magnatum. Next base: position 1,646,073 of record PYWC01000027.1, on the reverse strand, counting down.
CCTGTTCGTAGGAACAGTAACTAGGCAAGTACTGCTCCCATGTCTGATTAACTCTCTCAGTTTGCCCATCAGTCTCACGCGGGAGTGTAATCGAGATGTTTGGTTTCACTTGCAACAAGTGCAGCAAACTTATCGTGAACTTGGATATGAATCGGCTATCAGAGTTGGAGATGATTGACTCTGAGAGTCGATGCAGGCACCAAACCTCCTTCAGGAATATCAAGACAAGCCCCAGCATCGGTACCTCGGTGGTCAGGGGTATGAAATGTGCCATTTTCGAGAATGTGTCCACTATGACCCGGATTTTGGTATACTCTTCGGACTCTGGCAGCACTACAATGAAGTCCACTGAAATCACTGTCCATGCTCGCATAGAAACATCAACAGGTTCCCGCAAACCAAACTCCTTGTGCCTGATGGATTGATTCCTTTAGCACCCATCACATGTCAGCACGTAGTCGGTGATGTGCTCGTCTATCTTAGGCCAATAGAAGTTAGCCTAACCCTGCCAATGGTCTTGTAAGCCCCGCAGTGTCCCGAGATTCGGGAGTCATGTTCAGCCTCCATGATTGTTCGCTACAGATTCTGACCCTTGGGAACATACTACCAGTGCTTGTACGGGGGTAAGCCCTTTTCTGTCGTGAAGTGTTGGTCGAGCTTGTTGTCTCTGGCAGCCGTTGCCTTGAGCATTGTTAAGTGTTCCTGGTCTTCCTTTATCGCTACTGGTAGCTGATCCAAAAAGGAAGACTGGAGGCAAAATACTTGCCATACCTGCAACACTGGTGGTCGCAAGATGTCCCATTCCTGGGTCCCAACTGGCTGTCCGGGGCGAAAAAATGACTAGAGCGGAAAATCACACCCCACTTCATGGCTGTAGTCGCTACGCCATGACAAAGTATCTGCCTTCTCATTCAACCGTCCCTCGCGGTACACTAGCTGGAAGTTAAATGGTTGCAGCAACTCAGCGCAGCAGTGTTGCCTCTGGTTGAGGACCCTGGTACTATTAAAATACTTGAAATTCTTACGATCTGTATAGATCACCAATTGGTCCCTTACCGAGCGTAGCCGACTATCGCATGCGTTGAATGCCGCCACAATGGCAGTGGTTTCCTTGTCATGGACATCGTAATTAAGCTGCACCGGTTGAAACCTCCGACTATAGTAGCCCACTGGATGCCATCTCTCATCTTCACAGAAATGGCAGAGGACGGCTCCTATGGTAAAGTCACTAGCGTCAGCTTCCAGCCAGGTCAGCCGTTCAGGATCAAAATGTCGCAGGATCGGTTTAGACATAAACACCAACTTCAAATAGTTGAAGACCTGCTTACATGAAGGTGTCTATTCCCATCGGACATCTAACGTGGTTAAGTGTGTCTGAGATTGCGCTATCTTGCTGAAACCGGCTATGAACTGACAATCGAAGTTGGCGAAGGCCATAAAACTGCTAACATTGGCAATGCATATCGGAGGTGCCCAATCCCTGCTTGTTTGCACCTTTTCCGATGACATAGAGATCTCCATATTGGAGATCTTGTATCGGCGGAATTCTAGCTCCCGTTGGTGGAAACGGGACTTCTTCATTCTTACACATAGTCTGGCTTTCGGCAATTTCTGCATCACATGTCACAGCATTGCGACTTGCTCTTCCATACTTTCGGGGTAGATCAGAAGGTGATCCATATAGGCAAGGACTCCTTCATCCATGAGGTCCCGAAGGACCTCATTTACTATGCTCTAGAAAGTTGCTGGGGCATTACATAACCCAAATGGCAGGACCGGGTATACATAGAGTCCATGTCTGCACTGGAAGGCTGTCTTCCAGTCCTTGCCTTCTGGCATCCTCAGAAGGTAGTAGCCGTTCTTTAAGTTCAACTTAGTGAACACAATGGCTTTTGCTAACCTATCTCGCAGTTTATCCATCAACGGTAGAGGGTACTTACTCTTAACTGTGAATTTCTTCTGCGTTCGGTAACATATTACCAATCTTAGTGTAGCATCTGGCTTTGGTACGAAGAGGATAGGTGCTGCTACCGAGGAACTGGATAGCCGTAGGTTGCCCGTTTGCTGCATTTCATGGAGATATTCCCGCAGTACCTCAAGCCCCTTTCCCAATAATATATGAATAGACCCCAATGGAGGTTGGGTCCACGGTTGCACCTCGCTTGTGTTGTCATACTTCGTATGGTCCGGCAGCCCCTCAATCCGTCGTTCACTGAAGATATCCCCATAGTCCTTATACATGGGGAGTAGCTTAACCGTAATGTCAGCACCTTCCTCATCGGAGAATTGAACAATTCCCAACAGGTACACATTACCAGGATCTTTGGCTAGTAACTCTTCATTGGGCATGAATTCTAACCGCCACGGCTCGGCCAGGCAATTACCTTGGCCAAAATCTGCGCGCCAGGTTAGTGATCAAGTCTTCCAATCTATGTCCGCATTATGGTCCTTCAACCAAGACATAGGTGGGTACCCATCCACCTTGGTGTAGGGCATATCCGCGACTTCAAAGTGTATCTCATTATGGTGGTTGTATATTTTCATCTCCGGTGATTTGGTATAGTGCACAGCTGACTCCGGAATGTGATTACCGCTCGCATCCCTTATCGGCGCATATACCTTTCATCGTACACAAGGTGCCTCCGCCTGCTTGACCCAGCGGCTGCCAAGCACCAGCCGGTAGCTCCACTATCGGGTGGCAAGAGGGCTCCTGTGCTTACCTGTCCAGCTCCTATCTTCCCGTTTAACTTTACCCGCAGTTTGATAGACTTGGTATAATGAGGCAAGTTGTCACGCTTCTGCCTCTTCTCTTGTTTGGTGACTTCGTCATCTTGGCTTACTGAACCCCTTAGTCTCTTGCCTTTCGACCCAAGAGTGGCCACAACAGGTCAGTAAATGTTAATGGATGGAGATTCATCTTTATCAACAGCTAGGGTGTTTACTATCATGCCAGCATGATTTCAGGTACTAAACCCTCCTCAGGTAAACTTGGAAATGACACTGTTTATTTGATCAAGTCCAGCCTGAACCAATTCTGCTTGTATTAAATATAACAATTTTCCATAAGGCGGGTGGAAGTATCCTGTCGGGCTGGTTCCAGGCAAACCATCTTTGCTTCCCCAATGTCAAGCATCTACTCCAGTAGGACCTCATACAACCTCAACCGAAATAAGGTCCTATGACTTGCCCATCCAGCTAAGGAAATCCTGAAAGAAATACGTATAACCAGAATCAAGGAAATAACCAGAAACCCAACACAGAAGAAATAGCCCAGTCCACCATGCACCACCCGCAACATCTACCTGCCCAGACCACCTGGGTATAGTCAGTATCAGGGTTGTTTATGCAGGGGAGGGGTACTTCCCCATCCCTGAAGCCGCCTCGGTGGCTCCTGTCCACCCATCCCTCAGGGGTCTACGGAAATGACTTAATAAGGTTACACCTCAAGCGAAAATGGGTCCTCACCTATTCTGAGCCGTCCGTATCAACCTCCATGATCTGAGGTGATGCCTGGCAGACTTCAAGTATCTTTGAGGAGCAAGCCGGAGGGGGCGCTTCAATGCGCTTTAGTCACTTCTCCGTTCCGGTGGGCTTGCTTACCAGGGCAGACCATTTCAACCCACTAGCCTGTTTGTATCAACTAATAACTGGGGCCGTCACGGTACACTTTCACCAGAAGTGACCCATTTGCCCACACTTGATGTACTGGTTGTGCTTCTTCCTGCGTTCTGTCAAAGTCGACGGGATTTCCTTATGCGCTATTGCACACTCAGAAGTCACCGGCCTTGCCTGTTTCCACGCATTCAAACTAGTAGATTTAGCAGACCTCTGGTTCTGTCTGGCCGCATCTTTTTCTTTCTTCTTGAACCTGCCCGAGGTCGAGGATCTAGCCTCCTTCTTATCCGCGGGCCAAGACCAGGGGCCGCAGGGGAGGACGCCGTTACGGAACCGGTTGTTCTCCCCCAGGCTGTGCTTTACCTGCCGGAGAAAATCAAGGTTCTCATTCATGTTCGTCAGATGGGGCTCCTTCAGTGCCCACGCATTACGAACCTCTTGTATGATGGCTGATGGAAGCTGGTCTTCCAGCTGCACTGGATCTGTATAGCTAACCTTGTACATGTAATCAATTGTCTTGTCCAGGAACTCATCGATGTGATGTGGCTTCGTCACAAGGTCTTGCTACTGGAGCAGGGATCGATCTCCCTCAGCCTAGTTCACGCCGAAACTTCCTTCCAGCCGTTATTCGAACGCTTTTCCATGTCCGTAAGAGGTTACTGTCCTTTACCGGGACACCAGTGCTCTTGGCAGATTCCTTGTTAATATGCCCATGCAACCCCAGATACCATGCCCGGGCTGTCTCTTCTAGAAGAGGGATCACCAAGTTTACCTTATTCATGTCAGTTAACTTGCAATGTGCAAAGTATTTGAACTTGACCTCTACCAAGGTCCAGAGCCTGGCGGGCTCCATAACTTTGCCCTGGGATGCAGGGATACCAGGCAGCTTTTCCGGCTTCTTTTGTATAGGTCATGGTATAGGCATAGAGGCCGAACCAGAACCCCTCCGGGCTTTCACTAGGCTCTTGGTACTGCGATCCCACCTTCGTTTCTTCTCGTTACTCGTGACATCCTTGCGAGCAGAGAGGAAGGGGGTCAAATCAGGGACAGAATCCCCCTTGTCATCATTATCCGGGTGCTCATGGTCTGAGTCTCCTGGAACTCCACCTGCTCCCGCTGTACCAGCTCAGGGTGGTGCATTCCTGTCCCAACGACCTCCAGTAGTCCTACCTTGGGATTCACGGGGTCTGTTATACCCATCGAACTATTCCTCCGGGCCATCCTGGTTGCCACCCTGCGGGGGGTTAGCCCCTGGTGGTCCTGAGGCCGGTAGTGGAACTGTGCATCGCCCACTCTCCGGAGTTGGGTTGGGCGCCGCCTGTGTTGTCCGCCGAAGTGACTGCAACTCTGGGCAACTTGGGGGTTGCATCGTGGGGCCAGCGTGCCTCCATGAGCCCAAATACCTATATGTTAGTACTCCATCTCCTTCCTTTTGCCTTCTTCTATGCCTCACCGGGGTCCCTGGTCCTATTCTACACCCATAGGAGTGGTAATGAAGCGACCCCATTCGGGTTTCTTCTGACTTACAACCCGACAGACAGAACTCATCTTGGCTGTCCTGATCGCCAGTTGTGGTGGTGGGGAGACTGGACGGAAGACTTGGTTTTGAGGGTACAGAGAGAATGACCAGTGCCCAAGGAATGGAGCGAGCAGGTGTCCCGGGTCCAGGGATTGGAGTCCCCCGTGATGGGCCCATGGGTTTGCGCTCTTCCTGGTTGCGTATCTATTCAAAGAATCCAGGTGAAGCGGGTCACAGTGGCCGGACCCCAGGGGTAGCCGATACTGCTGGTGGGAAGACCACAGCAGGAAAGCGATCAGGGGCGGGCAGCGAAACTGGCAGAGGTGTGGGTCTTGGGGTGGTGGTGAGGGGTATAGGAGTTACCACTGACGCTGTTGCTAGAGCAATAATAGGAGCCAGGGCTGGTCACATAGTCGGATTGGCATGCCCGGGGCCGTAATGCCAGTCGCCTTGGTTGTCCGTTTTCTTACTCGAAGTCCATCAATTGGCCCAACTGTAGAGCTGCCCCAACGACTCTACATGATTGAGCAGGGGACCGACAGGGAGCTGGTAGGTGCTCTTGAGAAGGAAGAGGTATAGCTGTAGCCATCAGCTTTCAGGCTTTCCAACATCCGTATACCGATTGGGCTCAGGTACGCCCTCCATTGGTCGTCGCTGGCTCTCATGGGCAATTCCATGCCAAAGTTCTCAGCCTGGTATGGATGAGTGGGAGTGGGGGCGCAGCCTCTAGCATCTGTACATCATTCTCAGCATCAATACTATACCCTCCTTCAGAAGTCTTTTCCAATGCTGCCATTCAAGTCTTCAATGCGTGCTGATCCTTTATCATGCGCAGGTATGCCTACTGCGGCACTTGCATCCATTCCAATGCTGCCGCAGTGATCCGTGTTCGGAACACCTCCCGCTGCAGGTGTTCCAGTTCCTCAGTTTCTGCTTCACTTCCTCAATTAACTTGGATACCTCCTGGACGCTGTGTGGTTGAACGAACTCAGGGGAGAACTCACTAAAGGGAACCCCTTCCGGCGGGGGAGCGGCCATGTTGTGTACAAGAGCAGAGTCTTGGAAAAATGAGAGCACTGCAGCCCAAGGGTCTGTAATCAGAAGATCAAGACATTCAACAGGTAACTGAATAGGGGCAGCCTCCAAGAGCAGCTGGTGGCCATCCCAGTCAATACCGCGAACATCTGCAAAAACCAATGCACGAAACCGGTTGGCAGTCTTCTCATCAATGTCAATGCCTGAATCTGAGTTGGATTCCCTTCTGGTTTGAAGGTCGCTACTAGCCATTGCGCTTTCCACCCTCCCCTCCTTGTTCGTGACAAGGTTACCTGTATTCGTACCAGGTCAATGCCAAAAATCGGAAAGAATTAATCAGGGGAGGGGTTAAGCGAGGAGGTCGCTTAATGATATACTGTAATGAGGGCTCCCGTTGAAAGATGGATCCCAAGGGTGCGAGCGCACCGAACAACTTCAAACTTATCGCCAAAGGGTCACACAATATAAGAGTACAGCACACGGTAAAAGGTTATATCGTTAAGGCATATGCTTCATTGAATTAAGATCTTGAGAGGATTGATTGTTGGAGCAGGAGCATTCTCGCATAGACTTTCAGGTAGTTTTATCTTATGCCAGAAACTCCCCCAGCAGTTTACTCCTACTATCCGAGCACCCGCTTCTCCACTAAGGGTGGTCCGACACGCCCCCTGGTACCCCCTTCAGACATGCATGTGTCAACACAGTCTGGTCACTGTTCACATTATATGGTTTATTGTTTCTGCGGTGCATTCCCGTTTTACCCGCCGGAGTGAAAACCTCTTCCTATCGGTGTCTTCCCAGTGTCTAACGGTCAAGACACCTGAGGAACTGGACTACCTATGACACCCTTCCCACGTGCATTGATCTCTACTTGGCTCCGAAAGGTACTATTAGCAGTTTATCTATCTACTATTTCTGAGTCGTGGCCTTCTGGTGTCTTCCCCGGGATACGGTAGTCCAGGAGGGTTCCAAGGGGCGCTACCCATGAACACTACCTCGGATCTACCTTACCTGCAGTAGGAATCATGCTTTTAGTGTCTCTGCTCTTCCCTTTTAGAGCCTATGGCGTTGGGGACACTTTTGGACTTGATAGGTGTAAAACTCTCGCAGTCACTCCAGCACCACCCGGGACTACCTGCGGGACCCCCATGCTTAACACCTGTTAACTCCTTCAGCTTTGGTCTGTTTTACTCGCAATAACTTGGACGAGGTACTCCACCTTCCACCCTATGCCCTCTCCCATATCCTGCGAACAGCCTACAGTCAACCGGACGGCAGCAACATCCATGGTGTTGCAAGCAGATCTGCCAAGATTCCTCTTTGCTAGACTGCATCCAACTAGACAGCCGTTTGCCCATGACGTCCAGGCTTTGAGGCGGGGCCACCGGCGTATGATAGGGATAATGTCTCCAATTGACAGCTTCTGCGGAGCTACGTAGCTCGCCCAATAGCATCCCCCGGAACCCCAGATTCCAGCATTATGCATCACTTTGTGTGACAAAAGTTCCAGTCATTTTTTCTGAACTCCTGCAGGGACTTCGTATTGAAAGGGAGTGTAACTCAGGACTTTGAACATGGTAACCCGAGACTCATGGCCGGGTAACCTGGGCCTGAGGGTAGGGTAACCTTGTCTGCTGGACGAGATGGCTTTTCCCTCTTACCGTGTCTACCCTCTCACCAGAAGTAGGCACCTTAGACCTTTCTCGAGTTACCTGGCCTAACCTGGTATCTGCCCCTTCCGAGGTCCATCAGTATGCTGACACCACTCCTGCGTGTGCCCAGGTATGATACCAAAGTATCTGGCCAGCTAATTCTGTTCATGTCAGACCCTGGGCCATCGGGTCTCCATAAGTCAAGTACTACTTTGCCTGCTGGTTCCTACCAGTTTGCCTTCTGGTGTAACTACCTAGCACACATGAGCTGTGGCAGTCGGAACCTAGACCCATACAGGTAGCCAGGAGGTGAACTGGTAGGGACCGGCCGGCAAGTGAGCACTCGACCTACAGAGACCTGATGGCCCGGGCTGTGGGAATGAACAGAATTAGCTGTCCAGGTACAGAAGTACAGGGGTACACCTGGGAGAGGTGTCAGCATACTTGGGGACTTCTGAAGTGGCAGTTGCTCTGCTAGGCCCGGTAACCGGAGACAGGTCAGAAATGTCCATCGCCGGCGACAGGTTAGACAGAGTAACAGGGAAAGGTTGTCTTGTCCGCTGGGCAACGTTACCCTACACTTGGGATCAGGTTACCCTGCCATGGGGCTTGGGTTATCCTGCCCAAAGTCCTGAGTTACCCTACCTTTCCATACGAAGTCTCTTGTGGAGTTCACGACAAATGACCGCAATGTTTGTCACAGGACACCAGGCATAATACAGGAATCTGGGGTGCTGGGAGATGCTATTGGGCGAGCTAGGCAGCTCCAAAGAAGCTGTAAATTGGAGACATTATTCCAATCATACCCCTCCGGCGCCACCTGAAGGCCCGGACGTCATGGGCGACCGGTTGCGTAGTCGTGTGCAGTCTAGCAAAGTGGAAGGTTTACAGGCCTGCTTTCATCACTGTATACGTCACTGCCGTCCGGTCGACCGTAAGCCGTTCTCACGACATAAGAGGGGGCATAGCGCGGAAGGTGGAGTACCTCCTCCAAGTTGTTGGAAGTGAAACGGACCAGGTCTGCCGGAGTTAACGGGAGTAAACCGTAAGGGTCATGAAGCTAGTCCCGGGGGGTACCGCAGTGACCGCGAGAGTTTTACACCTACCACGCGCGAAAGTATCCCCAACGTCATAGGCTCAGAAAGGGACGTGCAGAGACACTGTGAGCATGATTCCTACCACAGGTAAGGTGGGTCCGAGGTAGTGGTCACGGGTGGTGCCCATTGGACCCCTTCCGGATCACCATCCCCTGCGAAAGACAGCGGAAGCCCGAGGAACGCAAATAGTGGATAGATAAAACCCTCACGGTAGCTTCCAGTGCCATGTTGAGATCAATGCAAAGGGGAGAGGTGTGATAGATAGTCTAGTTCATGTGGCGTCTTGACTGTTAGCCACTGGCAAGACTGCGATACGCGGAAGTTGTCACTTCGGCGGGCAAAATGGAAATGCACCGCAGCAATGATAACCGCATAAGGTGAACACTGACTAGAGTGTGTTGACACATGCCTGCCCGAAGAGTATGCCCAGAGATGTGTCAGACCGCCATTAGCGGAGAAGGGGGTGCTCGAATAGTTGCAGTAAACAGAGGGGCGAGTTTCTGGCATAAGATAAAACTACCTGAGAGTCTATACGAGAACTCTTCTACTTCAACAATCAATCCCCTTGAGACCTTAATTGAGTGAAGCATCAGGCTTATCGATATTAAGTTTGACCCTTTGCTTTACTCTTGCATTGGTGTAAACTTGTGGGAATAAGTTTGAAGTTGTTCTGTGCAGTCGCAACCATGAGATCCATCTTCATAGTGGTGCCCCGGGTACAGTATATTGTTAAGCGAGCTCCTCAGTTAACTCCTCTCCTGATTAATTGTTTTTTGACCTTCCGTACTGACCTTGCGTGAATACTGGTAATCTTGTCTAGAACAAGTAGCCCAGGGTGGAAAGCGCAATGCCTAGTACCGAACTTCGATCCAGAATGGAATCGAACCCGGATTCAGTCCTTGATCTTGACGAAGATGCCACCAACACGTTGCGGCTGCCGGTTTTTGCTGATGTTCACGGTATTCATTGCGATGGTCATCAGTTGTTTCCGGAGGCTGCCCCTATTCAGTTAACGAGTGAATACCTTGACCGCATGATTACAGACCCTCACGCTGCGGCACTCTTATTTTTCCAAAACCTTACCCTTGTCCACATCATGACCCCTCCACCACCCTGCGGGGTCCTATTTTGCGAGTTCCTCGCACCTTACATCGTCCGGGAGGTATTCAGGTCAATTGTGGAAGCGAAGCGGAAACTAAGGAACTGGAACAACCACCAGCAGTGGGTGTTCCAGAAACTGATCACTGTGGTAGTGGTGGAAGAGATGTAAGTGCAGCAGGAGGCATACCTGCGGATGATAAGGGATCAGCACGTATTGAGGACCTGGGTGACAGCATTGGAAAAGGCCTTTGAAGCAGTGTATAGTATTGATGCTGAGAATAATGTACTGATGTTAGAGGCCACACCCCCACTCCCACTTGTCTATACCAAGCCCGTGAACTTCGGCATGGAATTGGCCATGAGAGCCAGAGATGCCCAATGGAGGGCGTACCTGAGCCCAATCGCTATATGCATGTTGGAAAGCCTGAAAGATGACAGCTACAGTTATACTTCCTCCTTCTCAAGGGCATCTCCAGGCTCCCTGTCTGTCCCCACCTCAATCGCCCGCAGACATTTGGGCCGCCCAATGGTCCGGCCAACTGCTGGACGTACAGTAAGGAAAAGGATGTTCAAACCAAAGGGCATCACTGCTCCAGATATGCCTGACCCAACTCCTCGTTTAACCCCTGCCCCTAACATTCTGCCTTCAACACCGTCGGTGGCAACTTCTCTACAGCCCAATGCCGCCCCAAGACCCACCAATCTACCAGTTCCCCTACCAGTGTCTAGTTCTGACCTGTCTCCCACGGCTCCTTTCCTACACCCAGCGTCGGCACTTCCAGGATTCCGGTCAATGGGTAACATGTCACCTGGGTTCTTTGAACAGGTTTGGGCCACTGAGAGCGCACAGCTAAGGCTCTACCGCAAGGGACCCCTATCCCCGGGCCAGGAACACGAGCTCGTGAGGTTCCTTGGGCACTGGTCATCCCTACGGCACCCGCGAAGGCAAGTCTCCGCGCTGGCCTCCCCACTATTACAAGTGGGGATTAGGACAGCCAAGACGAGTTCTCTCCGTCAGGTTGTAAGTCGGAAGACACCCAGATGGGGTGCATTTATTGCCACTCCTATTGGTGTAGGAAGGGACCACGGACCCCGGTAAGGCATAGAAGGAGGCAGAAAAAAGGGGATGGACTACCAACAGGTGGGTACTGGGGGTCATGGAGGCGCGCTGGCCCCGCGATACAACCCTTGAGTTGTCCAGGGTTGCAGTCTTTTCTGCGGATAACACAGATGGTGCCCAACCCAACTCCTGAGAGTCGGTGACGCCATGTTCCACCACCCGCATCTGGACCATCAGGGGCTAAACCCCCAGAGGATGGTAACCAGGATGGCCAGGAGGGACAGTTTGATAGGTACGACAGACTCCGGGAATCGCAAGGTGGGAATACTGGAGGTAGTGGGCACGGAAATGCACCGCCCGGAGGTGGTACCGTGGCAGGAGGCGGAGATCCAGGGGACTCTGACTATGACAGTGCGGACAATGATGGTGATGGAGATTCTCTCCCAGATTTGACCCGCTTCCTCGGTGCTAGCAAGCCTGACTGGAGCAACGAGAAGAAACGACGGCGGGATCGACCGGCCAAGACGCTAGCGAGAGCCCTGTGGGGCACTTGTTTGCCTGCATGGCCAACACCAAGACACTGGTAGAAGAAGCCGGAGAACCTGAGTGGTATCCCTCCATTTAAGGGCAAGGTTACGGAACTCGCGAGCTTCTCAACCATGGTAGAGGTCAAATTTGAATACCTTACAGATTGCAAGTTAAGCGACTTGGACAAGGTAAACTTGGTGATCCCCCTTCTTGAAGACTCCCCCTGGGCATGCTATCTAGGGTTCCATGGCCACATTAATAAGGAAGCCGCCAAGCGCACGGGTGTCGCTGTCAAGGACAGCAACCCCTTGTGGACATGAAAAGGGTTCCGAGAACGGCTGGAACGAAGTTTTGGTGGAGGCCAGACTGAGCGGCATCGATCGCTTCTCGAGTGGCGAGACTATGTGATGAAGCCCCATCAGATTGATCAGTACCTAGATAAGATAATTGATTGTATGTATAAGCTTATCTATACAGGTCCAGTACAGGTACGAGACAAGGTTTGATCAGCCATGAGACAAGAGGTTCGGAATGCATGGGCACTTAAGGAGCCACATCCGACCAACCTGAGCATGTGCCTTGATCCTCTCCGCAAGGTCGGGCACATGGTTGAGCAAACCAAGTGGTTCAGTAACCGCGTTATCCACCAAGACCCCCGGTCTCAACGCGCTGATAAGAAGGAGGATAGACCCTCGATATTGGGCAGGTTCGAGAAGAAGGAAAAACGTGCGGGCAGACAGAACCAGAGGTCTGCGAAACCTACTAATTTCGAGGCGGGGAAACAGACAAAGCCGGTGACCTCCAGGTATGCAATAGCACAAAAGGAAATCCTGGCAGCTTTGGCCGAAGGCAGGTGGAAGCACAACCCGCGCACCAAGTGTCGTCAAACAAGTCACTTTTGGAGAAAGTGTACCGTGACAGCTCCAGTCGTTAGTTCATCCAATCAGGCTTGTGGGTTGAAATGGTCAGCCGCGGTAAGCGAGCCTACAGGGATGGACAAGCGACTAAAGCGCATTGAAGCGCTGCCTCTGGCTTCCTTGCAAAGATACTTGAAGTCTGCCAGGCATTACCTCAGACCATGGAGGTTGATACTGACGGCTCAGAAAAGGTAAGAACCCATTCTGTTTAAGGTGTAACCTTATTGACCCGTAGCCATTGACCCCTGAGGGATAGATAGACATGAGCCACGGAGGTAGCTTTGCAGATGGGTAAGCACTCTTCTACTGCATAAACAACCCTCATACTGACTACACCCAGATGGTGTGGGCAGGCAGAGGTTGCAGGCCGTGAGCGGTGGGCTGGGCTGTCTCTCCTTTGTTGGGTTTCTAGTTATTTCCTTTGTTCTTGTTATATGTATTTCTTTCAGGATTTCATTAGCTAGATGGGCAAGTCATAGAACATTATTTCGGTTGAGGCTGGGTGAGATCTCGCTAGAGGAGACCCTCAACATTGGGGAAGCAAGGCTGCTTTGCTTGGAACCAGTCTGACAGCAGACTTCTACCCACTCCGGGGAGAATTGTTATGTTTAATGTAACTGTAATTGGTTCAGACTGGACTTGATCAAACAAACGGTGCTATTTTCAAATTTACCTGAGGAGGGTTTAGGACCCGATATCATGCTGGCATGATAGTAAACACCCTAGTTATTGATACAAGACGAGTCCCAATCCCTTAACGTTTACCAACCCATTGTGGCTACTCTTGTGTCGAAAGGCAAGAGACTAAAAGGATTTCCTAAGCCCAGATGACTAAGTCCCCAAGACAAGTAAAGAGCCAGAAGCATGACAACTTGCCTCGTCATACCAAGTCTATCCACCTGCGGGTCAGCTTTGACTGGAAGATGGGAGCAGGACAGGTAAGCGGGGAAGCGGTCCTGCTACCCGATAGTGGAGCTACTGGGCCGGTACTTAGTAACTGGTGGGTTAAGGAGACTCAGGCACCTTGTGTATGACAAAAGGTACATGTGCCAATAAGCGATGCGAGCGGTAATCACATTCCTGGGTCAGGGCTACACTATACCAAGTCCTTGGAGATGAGGATAGGTGACGACCATAATGAGATGGGCTTTGAAGTCTCGGATATGCCTGACACGAAGGTGGATGGGTACCTACCTATGTCTTGGTTGAAGGACCATAGCCCTGACATAGACTGGAACACAGGATCACTAACCTGGCGCGAGAATTTGCGCAAGTCTAACTGCCTGGCAGAGCAGGGGTGGTTAGTGTTCATGACCGATGAAGAATCACTAGCCGAAGACGCTAGTAATGTGTACCTATTGGGAATTGTGCAATTCTCCAATAAGGAAGGTGCCAACATTACGGTTAAGCTACTCGCGGAGTATAAGGGCTATGGGGATGTCTTCAGTGAAGAACGGATTGAGGCACTAGCGGAGCACTCGAAGTATGACCATACGATCGAGTTGTATCGAGGAACTCAATCTCCATTTGGGACTATCTATCGGTTATCGGAAAAGGAGCTTAAGGCACTCCGGAAATGTCTCAATGACATCCGATGAACCGGAAAGCTATGGTGATCCAGTTCCGTGGCAGTAGCTCCTATCCTCTTTGTGCCAAAACCAGATGGTATCTTAAGACTGTTAATAGATTGCCGAGGGCTGAACAAAATCCCCGTGAAGAGCAAGTATCCTCTACCGTTGATGAATGAATTGCGAGATAGTTTAGAAAAAGCCCTTGTGTTCACCCAGTTGGACTTGAAGAACAGCTACTACCAACTGAGGATGGCGGAAGGTGAGGAATACAAGATGGTCTTCCAGTGCACATATGGACTGCATGAATGCACAGTCAGGCCGTTTGGATTGTGTAATACCCCTGCAACTTTCCAAAGCATGATAAATCAGGTCTTTCGCGATCTCATGAATGCTGGAGTTATTGCATATATGGCTGACATCCTGATCTACTCGGAAACTATGGAAGAGCATGTCACAATGCAGAGACGAGTGATGCAGGAATTGCGGGAAGCAAGACCATGTGTAAGCATGATGAAGTCCAGTTTCCACCAATGGGAGGTTGAATTCTGTGGATACAAGATCTCCGTTATGGGGATCTCTATGTTGTTACAGAAGGTGCAGACAATCAGGGATTGGCCACCTCCGACCTACAGCATCGACGTTCAAAGCTTTGCGGGCTTTGGCAACTTCTATCGCTGGTTCATAGAGGGTTTCAACAAGATAGCGAAACCTCTGACAGACTTGACAAAGAAGGATGTCCGATGACAATGGACACCTGCGTGTGAGCAGGCCTTCAAACATTTGAAAGAGGCATTTACATCCAAACCTAGCCTAGCGCATTTTGACTCTGAACGGCCAACCCGGCTGGAAACCGATGCTAGTGACTTTGGATTAGGAGCCGTCCTCTCCAAGTTCTGTGACGATGAGAGATGGCATCCAGTGGCCTATCACAGTCTGAAGTTTCACCCTGCGGAGATTAATTATGATGTCTATGACAAGAAAATGTCTACCAGTGTGGCGGCATTCAAGGAACGGGATCATTTGCTACGCTCCATAATGGACCAGTTGGGGATCTATACGGATCATGAGAATTTGAAGTACTTTAATAGTACCAAGGTCCTTAACTAAAGGCAGCACCCCTGGGCAGAGTTCCAGCAAAACGTTTAACGTCAAGGTGGTTTACCGCGAAGGGGGGTTGAATGGAAAGGCAGATGCTTTGTCGCGGTGTAGAGACTACCGCCCTGAAGGGGGGAGTGATTTTCCGCCACAGTCGGTTTTTCGCCATGGACAGTGGGTTGGGAGCCAGCAATGGGACATCTGGTAAACACAAGTGTTGCAGGTCTGCCCAGGGTTACAGCTCCGGTCATCCTTTTTGGATCAGCTGCGGGTAGCGATAAAGGAAGAGCAGCAATATTTAAGGATGCTGAAGGCAATGGCTGCCACTGACAAAGAAGTTGATGGACATTTCACGGCGGAAAAGGGCTTACTCCTGTACAAGAACAGTGGGTATGTTCCCAAGAGCCAGAATCTGAAGCAGACAAATGTGGAGGCTGAGCATGACTCCCGAATCGTGGTGCACTTCCGGACGTACAAAACCATTGGCAGGGTTGGGGCTGACTTATATTGGCCAAAGATGGGCGAGCACATCACCGACTATGTGCGAACATGTGATGCATGCCAAAGAAATCAGTCCATCAGGCACAAGAGGACCGGGCTGCGGGAACCTATTGATGTTCCTGTATGGCCACGGACAGCGATTTCAATGCACTTCATTGTAGCGCTGCCATAGTCCGAAGAGTATACCAAGATCTGGGTCATAGTAGACAGAGTCTCGAAAATGGCCCCTTGCATACCCCTGACCAACGAGGCATCTATCAAGGACCTTGCCTTGATATTCCTGAAAGGCCTTTGGTGCCTTCATGGACTCCGAGAGTCAATCATCTGCGATCGAGATAGCCGATTCACATGCAAGTTCTGGATAAGCCTATTGCACTTGTTGCAAGTGAAACTAAACGTTTCACCGCATGGCAACCTGAGACTGATAGACAAACCGGGAGGGTTAATCAGACAGGGGGGCAGTACTTGTGTAGTTACTGTTCCTACCAGCAGGATGATTGGGTTTAACAGTTACCTCTTGTGGAGTATGCATGCAACACCTCGACATCAGAATCCAGCGGGTTGTCACTATTTGAGATCAACTATGGGTTTAACCGCAGGAGAAACTAGGTGGGTGTTGTGTCTGATAATCAAGGGATATACCCTAGCAGTGGGCTCTTGGTTAAGGGATGGGAAGGAACCTGGCAGGAGATGCGAGACAAGATTCAACGAGCATAGGAAAGGCAACGGAAATGGGATGACCAGAAAATGTTTCCATTGCCGGACTGTGTTACCTGGGAGGATGTGGCGGCTGGGCGGGTAAAGAAAGCGGACCACGTGGTGTTGAACTGAAAGAACATCCACACGAAGGGTCCAATGGGGAAGCTGGACGACATGATGTTTGGACCTTTCGTGGTTAAAGACCATGTGGGTAACCGAGCCTACGAACTCCAACTACCCGCCAGATGGAGCATCCAAACAGTTTTCAATGTCAGGTTGCTCAAACCGTACCGTGACGGTCCGGGATCAGGTAGGGTCAAGAATGTCCCTACCCCGGAGCTTGTGGACAATGAGCCAAGTCACGTTGTCGAAGTAGGTGTGGGCGGTCGATGGTACGGTGGAGCAAAGGCGGAGTTTCCATCACTCTTCATCTAGTACCTCATTTCATGGGAAGGCTACGGGGCTGAGGAGAACTCATGGGAGCCCAATGAGATGCTAGAAGGCACAGGCTTACAGGCCATGCTGGATTTCCCCAAAAGATATCCATCCAAGTCCAGAGACCATAGGGTCTGGGGGGAATTGAGGCGGCGAAATAAGAGACGACACCAACGGTCAGGGACGGACCATAGAGAAGACGGGAGTGATGTAACGGCCCAGCACACATGAACTATGGCAGTCGGAACCTACAGTCATACAGATAGCCAGGAGGGGAACTGGTAGGGACCGGCTGGCAAGTGAGTAATTGACCTATGGAGACCCGATGGCCCGGGCTCCGAGAATGAACAGAATTAGCTGGCCAGGTACTTAGGTACCTGGGTATACCTGGGAGAGCTGTTAGCATACTTAGGGACTTCTGAAGGGGCGGTTGCTCTACTAGGCTGGGTAACCGGAGACAGGTCGCAAAGGNGGAGGGGAACTGGTAGGGACCGGCTGGCAAGTGAGTAATTGACCTACGGAGACCCGACGGCCCGGGCTCAGAGACCGAACAGAATTACCTGGCTAGGTACAGAAGTGCCTGGGTATACCTGGGAGAGCTGTTAGCATACTTAGGGACTTCTGAAGGGGCGGTTGCTCTACTAGGCTGGGTAACCGGAGACAGGTCGCAAAGGTCTATCGCCGGCGACGGGATAGACAGGGTAACAGGGAAAAGTTCTCTTATCTGCAGGACAAGGTTACCCTAGCCTTGGGATCAGGTTACCCTCCCATGGGGCTCAGGTTACCCTCCCCAAAGTCCTGGGTTACCCTACCTTGCAATATGAAGTCTCTTGCGGGGTTTGGGACAAATGACTGGAATGTTTGTCACGCGAAGCCATGCATAATACAGGAATCTGGGGTTCTGGGAGATGCTATTGGGCGAGCTAGGCATCTCCAAAGAAGCAGTAAATTGCAGACATTATTCCAATCATACCCCTCGGCCCCGCCTGAAGGCCCAGACGTCATGGGGGAACGGTTGCGTAGTTGTGTGCAGTCTGGCAAAGTGGAAGGTTTGCGGACCTGCCTGCAACACTGTATACATCGCTGCGGTCCGGTCGACCACAGGTTGTTCGCAGGATGTATGCGGAGGCATAGGGCGGAAGGTGGAGTACCTCCTCCCAGTTGTTCAGAGTAAAACGGACCAAATCTGGCGGAGTTAATGGGAGTTAACCGTAATGGTCCCGAAGGTAGTCCCATGGGGTGCCGAGGCAGCCGCGAGAGTTTTACACCTACCAAGCCTGAAAGTGTCCCCAACGCCATAGGCTCGGAAAGGGACGTGCAGAGACAATATGAGCATGATTCCTACCACAGGTAAGGTCGGTCGGAGGTAGTGGTCACAGGTAGCACCCATTGGACCCCTTCCCGATCACTGTCCCCTGCGGAAGACACCCAAAGCCCCAGAACCACAAATAGTAGATAGATAAAAGGCTCACGATAGCTTCCGGGGCCAAGTAGAGTTCAATGCAAATGGGAAAGGTGTCATAGATAGTCTGGTTCATGCGGCGTCTTGACTGTTAGCCACTGGCAAGACGCCGATGCGCAGAAGTTTTCACTCCGGCGGGGAAAATGGTGATGCACCGCAGCAACAATAACTGCATACGGTGAATGATGACTAGAGTGTGTCGACACATGCATGCCTGAAGGGTGTGCCCGGTGACGTGTCGGACTGCCTTTAGTGGAGAAGGGTGTGCTCGAATGGTTGAAGTAAACAAAAGGGGGAGTTTCTGGCATAAGATAAAACTACCTGGAAGTCTATACGAGAACTTCCCAACTCCAACAATCAATCCTCCTGAGACCTTAATTGAGTGAAGCAGCAGGCTTAACGATATTAAGTTTCACGGTTTACTTTACTGTTTCATTGGTGTGAACTTGTGGCTATAAGTTTGAAGTTGTTCAGTGCGGAAGCACCCTTAGGATTCATCTTCCTAGGGGTGCCCCCATTACACCTGGCTATCTGTATGGGGGTAGGTTCCCACTGCCATAGCTCATGTATGCTGGGTCGTTACCGCCACCTGGAATACCACTCCCACTATCCTTATTCCCATGCTTCTCGCTCTCTCCGCTCTGCACAACTATATCACCTACTTCATCAATTTGGTGTTGTTCTCCTTCTCTGTCCCTTCTCTCACCTTCTTCAATTTCCGTCCCCATTCATAAACATCAATTCCCGCTAACACCAACCCCACCCACTGGTCCAACCTCTTCATTTCCTTCACCTTCCCTCTCGTAACCTTCTGCTATACCTCTGTTCCTACTTCTCCTAACTTCCTCAAATTCGGCTTCTCCCTCACCGTAATCTTTAACCTCAAACCTCCTTTTCCTAACTTCTCAATTCTCCCCTCTTCCATTTCCAACTCCTCCTCCAACTCCCTCCTCCAGCATTGTCCCTCCATATCCTTCTGCCAGTCCATTACCACTGTGAAGCAATTTCCCAACCTCTTCTCACTTTCCATTCTCGTCACCCTTTCCCTTTCCCTCCCTCTCTCTTTTTATTCCTCCCCTATCCTTTTTTCCTCCTTTCCCTCTTCCCTCCCTTCCTTCAGTACTTCCCCATATGTTCTTCCACCTTCCACCGGTACTACCTTCTCCAACACTTTTCCTCTTTTCTTTTCCTGTTCCTTTTGCCAGCCCTTCTAGTCCCCCCAATCCTCCAGTCCTACTCCACAGCTCCAGATCCAACTCATATGCCCTCGCTTCCACTTCCCCTATCCCAATCATATCCTTTATCTTTCCAACTGTTTTCCTCCAATTTTCGAAGTCCTTCCTAATTTTCTATACCTGTCCTGCCGTTAGCCCTTCCTTGATTCCTCTGCCCTCTATTTCCTCCTTTCTCTTTTTTCTCTCCTCCCTTTCCTTTCCCTATTTTTCCTTCTTATCTCTTCTCTTCCATGCCTCCATCCCTCAACTTTCCTTCTTCTAACTATCCCTCTAACCTTTCTGCCTTTTTCCTCCTCCCCCTGCGTGCTTGCTATCTCCTATTCCTGTATTTCCCATATTTTTTCACTCTCCCAATTCCCTTGCTTTGTCCATTTTTTCCCCACCAATCAGCCCTCAGGTATTTCCCATACCCTTTTTTTCCCCCAATCCCATTGCTTCCCGTCCCTTCTTCTTTTCCTCTTCTCCAATCCCCTCCTTTTCCCCCCCACCACCTGCTTTTTTATTCTCCTCCAATCTCTTTTCGCTACCTTTCCCTTTTTCCCCTTCCTCCCTATTTTTTCCGGGTCTTGCCCCCTCCCCCCCTCTTTGACCTTCTTCCTGTCAACGCTGTCCAGGTAAGCACCTACCCTAAAGACTTCTCTCTGCCATCGACGTGTTCTGTGTAGGTCTTCCTATTGGGTCTTCATGTTATCGTGCTGCATTTTTGGACTTGCTTCTTCCGTTGTCCGGAAAATGGCAGTCATCGTGCTTGATATGCGCATACTTGTTTTTTTTTTTGTTTAAAAAAACTTTTTTTCAAGCTATTCGGGATACCTTCGGCTATATAAGCATAACTAACTTCCGGTAGTCAGACAGTGTCCCAATAATTCTACTAACTAATAGCAATAAAATACCTCCCTTTCAATCCAATTTATCCCTCCTCCTCTCTCCTTTCCCTCCATCCTTCCCCTTTCTCTCTCCTCTCCCTCTGGTTTCCATCCGTTATGCGACTTACAATGGGTCCCATCCCCGCTGCTACTAGTTTTCCTATTTCCTTTTCCTTCTCCCTTTTCCTTCTCAACCTTTCACTCGCCTTTTTTCTCTCCTTCTCCAATCTCTTCTTACTACTTCCTGCCAACCTTCCCCCTACTCCTTCAATTCTTAGTCTCTGCCTTTCCCCCCTTGTTTCCTCTCCTTTCTTCAATTTCCCCCATTCCTACCTTCTCTCCATCCATTTTCTTTTTCCTCTGAACTCCTTCACCCGCTCCTTTCCTTTCTCACTAAACAGTATTCGGTCCATTTCTACCCACCCCTCCTCCTACAACCATCCTCCCCACCATCCCTTCCATATCTCCCTCCTCTGTTCTTTCTACTGTCCACAGTACAACAAAATGTGATCTCTTGTTTCCTCCACCACGGATTCACGTTTTCCGCTTCCTTCTACATGCCTTGCACCCTTCATTCCCCCATGCCCCGTTCGCATCCAACACAAAAACCTTCTCTCCCATCTCCTCCCCTAATGTACTCTTTCTCCTTTTCCCCCTGTTCCCCAATATTCCTCTCCCTTTCTCTCCCATACTCAATATTCCTTACACGTCCTCCTCTCCCTTTCCTTCCTACTTTGCTCCCACTTTCCCCAACTTAACACATTTCCTCTCTCTTCCTCTTCTTCCTCAAAACATCCCGACTGCGCCCACTCATCTCTCTCCTCATTTTCCTCCAACCCCCCATGTCCCTGTATCCATTCCAATCTTATTTCCCACCCCTTTTCTATCAACTCTTTCCCCATGCATCTAATTTCTCTTTCTATTCTTCTACAAAACCCCCTTCCCTTCTTCAAGTTCTTCAACACTCCCATGTTGTCCAATACTAGTATTATTTTTTCTCCTTTTTTCCTTTCCGTCTCCTTAATTACATGCAAGTTTTTCTTCACCCCTTCCATTTGTCCTTCATACACTGTCCATCCGTATCACATGTTTTCACTCCACTTCTCTCTGCATCCTTCTCCTGTCCATGCTCCCCCTCCTACTCCTATTCTTCCCTCATATCCACTCGCATCACTCACTCCCGCTCTCCAATTCCTTTCTCTTTCTTCTCTTTCCTCCTCCCATCCTTTTATTCCCTCCCTTTTTCCCCTGCTTATGTTTACCTTCTATCCTATTTTTTCCATTCTTTGACTTTCTACCTCCCACCTTTCCCCTTCCAACTTATTCTCTTTTTACCCTCTCAGTAACCTTCCTAATATTCCCCCTTCGTATACCCCTCCCAGTTCCTCCATCTTCTCTTTCACTTCTTCCGCCAGTTTCCCATTCCCTTTTCCCATTGCCAGTCTGTATCCCCATCTCACTACTTTCTTCTCCAACTCCCATTCCACCCCTTTCATCCCCATTTCTCCCAACATCGCATCCAAGGGCGCTGTCCTTACTGCTTCTAAAATCTTTCTCAACCCTCCGTTTATCCACCCCTGTAATACCTTTCTCATTTCCACCTGTCCATCCCAAAACATCTCCCTCCCATACATCAATGTCTGCAATACCACTATTCTAGACACATTTTTCAATACCCCTACTCTTGCTCCTCTTCCTCCGTTCCCCAACAATTGCAACATCATCCTCTATCTTCCCTGTGCCAATCTTATTCTGCTCCGCACATGTTTCCTCCATTCTCCATTATTCTGGAACCACACCCCCAACGCTCTCACTACCGATTTCAAACTTATCTCCTCCCCTAACCATTCTATCGCTCCCTCCCACGCATTCCTATCTTTTCCCATCCACATTGCCTCCAATTTCATTGTCTGCACGTCTACCTCCCATTTCTCCAAGCCTCTCCTTCATCCCCTTTCAATCTTCCTCATTCTCTCCTCCACCTCTTTTCTATTTCCCCCTTCTATCATAAAGTCCACATCATCTACCACTGCTACCATTTTCATGCCCTCCACTTCTTCCTTTCTCACTTCTTCCATTACGCCCCCCAATATCATCATGAACAATATTGGGCTCAACAGCGACCCCTGTACTTTTCCTCCATTAACTTTGATCCACTCTCTCACCTTTCTCTTTCCCAGTTTTACTTTCACCTCCCTCTGTCTTGAAAACAACCTCACCTACTTTCTCAAAGATCTTTCTACACCCCGTCCTGTCAATCTCTTCTCCATCTTCTCCACCCCTACATTCTCATACCCTCCTTTCACATCCATGCACAACAATAACCCCTCCTTTCCTTCCTTTTCCCACTCTCTATACAGCTCCCCCACTGCATCCATACTCCTCGTTCCTCTTGTCATCCCAAATTGCTCCTCTTGCATTGCTTTTTTTTCCCTATTTCTCCCCTGTCCTTCCCACTATCCTTTCCAGCACCTTTCCACATATGTCCAACAAGTTTATCACCCTATAACTCTCCGGTTTTCCATAATCCTTCTTTCTAGATTTTCTCATCACTACCCCCAACGCCTGCGTAAACTGTGTCGGCATATATCCTATCTTCGAACTCCATTTCAACACCCCTGTTATCACCTTTCTTCCTTTCCCTTCCTCCACAATTTCCTTTCATAGTTGACCCCCTATATCATCCTCGCCTGCTATAACGGGCGCACCTCTAGGAAGATAGATCTGTAGGTTGCGAACTGCGCCGAACAACCTCGAACTAATCGCCAAAAGTTGACACTAATGTAAGACTAAAGTAAACAGTAAAAGTTAATATCGTTAAGCCTGACGCTTGACTTAATTAAGGTCTCGAGAGGATTGATTATTGGAGTAGGAGAGTTCTCGCATAGACTTTTAGGTAGTTTTATCTTATGCCAGAATCTCAACCATCGCTTTACTCTAACCAGTCAAGCACACCCTTCCCCACTAAGGGCAGTACGACATGTCTCCTGGCACACCCTTCGAGCATGTGTATGTTCACGCGGTCTAGTTGGCGTTCATCTTATATTGTTATCGTTTCTGCGGCGCATTTCCATTTTGCCCGGCTCGGTGAAAACTACTGCGCATCGGCATCTTACTAGTGGCTGACAGTCGAGACGCCGGATGAACTAGACTATCAAGGACACCTTTCCCCTGTGCATTCATCTCTACTTGGCCCCGAAGCTAGCATGAGCATTTTATCTATCTACTATTTAAGGTTCTTGGGCTTCTAGTGTCTTCCGCAGGAGTCGGTGATGAGCTAGGGGTCCAATAGGCGCTACCCATGACCACTGCCTCGGACCCACCTTACCTGTGGTAGGAATCATGCTTGTAGTATCTCTCCACGTCCCTTTCGGAGCCTATGACGTTGCGGACACTTGCAGGCTTGCTAGGTGTAAAACTCTCCCAGCCACCCGAGCACCCCCCAGGACTACCTGCGGGAGCCCTACGGTTAACTCCCCTTAACTCTATCAGTTTTGGTCCACTTTACTCCGAACGGCTTGAAGGAGGTACTCCACCTTCCACCCTATGCCCTCTTGTCTATCCTGTGAACAGCTCACAGTCGACCGGATGGCAGCGACGTATATGATGTTGCAAGCTGGGCTGCAAACATTCCCCTTTGCTAGACTGCATACAACTACGCAACCGTTCCCCCATGATATCCGGGCTTTAAGGCGGGGCCAGAGGGGTATAATATAAATAACCTCTCCAATTTACAGGTTCTTCAGAGCTGCCCAGCTCGCCCAATGGCATCTCCCGGAACCCCAGATTCCCGAATTATACGTGGCTTGGCCTGACAAACACTGCCTTCATTTTTCCCGAACTCCCCAAGAGACTTCATATTGAAAGGTAGAGTAACTCAGGACTTTGGGCAAGGTAACCCAAGTCCCATAGCAGTGTAACCTGATCCAGAGGATAGGGTAACCTTTCCCTGTTACTCTGTCTAACCTGTCGCTGGCGATAGACATATCTGACCTCTCTCAAGATACCTGGCCTCATTGAGCAACTGCTGCTTCAGAAGTTCCTAAGTACATGGACACCTCTCCCGGGTGTACCCAGGTACCTAAATACCTGGCCCCCTAATTCTGTTCACTTTCAGAGCGCGGGCCATTGGGTCTCCGTAGGTCAAGTACACACTTGCCTGCCAGTTCCTACCAGTTCGCCTCCAGGCTGCCTGTATGGGTGTAGGTTCCGACTGCCATAGCTCATGCATGCGAGGTCGTTACATCACTCCCCTCTTCCCTATTCTCCATGCCGAACTGTTAGCGTCACCTCTTATTTCCCCGATCTTCTTCCCACAAGACCCTCTAGTGCCTGGTCTTGGATGGATATCTTTCGTGGAAATCCAGCATGGCCTGTAAGCCTGTCCCTTCTAGCATCTCAGAGGGCTCCCATGAATTGTGCACAGCCCCATAGCCTTCCCATTAAACCGGGTACTGGATGAAGTGTGCCGGAAACTTTGTCTTTGCTTCGCCGTACCATCGTCTGTCCACAACAGCTGCGACAACGTAACTTGGCTCGTTGTTCACAAGCTCCGAGGCAGGGACATCCTTCACCCTACCTGATCCCAGATCCTCACGGTACGGTTCGACCAATGTAAGATTGAAAACTGGGTGGATGCTCTACCTGGTGGGCAGTTGGAGTGTGTAGACTCTGTTACCCACCCAACATTTGACCATGAAAGGTCCAAACATCCGGTGGTCCAGTTCTCCTTTAGGTACTTCGTGCAGATGTTTTTTCAGTTCAACATCATGCAGTCCGCTTTCCTGGCCCGCCCAGCAGCCACATCCTCCAAGGTAACATAGTCCAGTGCTTGCAACCTTCTCTGGTCATGCCATTACTGCTGCCTTTCCTGTGCCCGTTCAATTGTTTCTCAAACCTCCTGCCAGGTTCCTTCCCATTCCTTAACCAATAGCCCACTGCTAGGGTGTATCCCTTGATCATCAGAGACGATACCCGACCAGTTTGTCCAGCGGTGAAATGCATAGTTGATCTCAAATAGTGACAACCTGGTGGATTCTGATGTCCAGGTGTTGTACACATACTCCGCAAGAGATAATAGTGAAACCCAATCATCCTGTTGTTAGGAACAGTAACTGTGCAAGTACTGCTCCAATGTCTCGTTAACCCTCTCGGTTTGCCCACCAGGCTGAGGGTGGAATGCAGGCGAAACATTCAATTTCACTTGCAAGGAGTGCATTCGACTTGTCCAGAAGTTGGATGTGACTTGGCTATCTCGATTGGAGATGATTCGCTATGGGAGTCCATGAAGGCGCCAAACATCCTGCAGAAATATCAAGGCAAGATCCCTGAGGGGTACCTCAGTGGTCAGGGGTATGAAAAGTGCCATTTTCGAGAATCGGTCCACTATGGCCCAGATGTTGGTATACCCTTCGGACTCTGGCAGTACTACAATAAAGTCTATTGAAATGGCTGTCCACCGCCGTATAGGAACATCAATAGGTTCCAGCTGACCAAACTTCTTGTGCCTGATGGCCTGATTTCTTTGGCATGCATCACATGTTCGCATATAGTTGGTGATGTGCTCGTGCATCTTTGGCCAATAGAAGTTAGCCCTAACCCGCCTCATGGTATTGTAAGTCCCGAAGTGTCCCGCGATTAGCGAGTCATGTTCAGCCTTCATGATTGTCCCATTAAGATTCTGGCCCTCGGGAACATACCACCTGTTCTTGTACAAGAGTAAGCCCTCTTCCGTTGCGAAATGTCGGTCTACCTCTCTGCCACCGGCAGCCATTGCCTTCGGGATTCTTGAACATAGCTAGTCTTCCATTATCGCTGTGCACAGCGGATCCAAAAAGGAGGCCTAGAGCCAAAATCCCTAGCACACCGGCAACACCTGTGGTCATAAGTTGTCCCGTTCCGCGCTCCCAACCCACTGGCTGGGGCGGGAAAAAGACTGTGATGGTAAATCACTCCACCCTTCAGGGCGCTAGTCCCTACCCTTCGACAAAGCTTCTGCCTTTTCATTCAACCACCCTTCTCGCTAAACCACCTGGAAGTTAAACAGTTGCAGGAACTCAGCCCAGGGGTTCTGCCTTTGGATAAGGACTTTGGTACTATTAAAGTACTCCAAATTCTTATGATCCGCATAGATCACTAACTGGTCCATTACGGAGCATAGTAAATGATCCTATTACTTGAATGCCGCGACGATGCTAGACATTTCCTTGTCATGCACATCATAATTAATCTCCGCTAGGTGAAACCTTCGGGTATCATAGGCCACTGGATGCCATCTCTCATCTTCATGAAACTGGGAGAGCATGGCTCCTAGTGCAAAGTCACTAGGGTCAGTTTCAACACAGGTTGGCCAATCAGGGTCAAAATGTGGTCCGATAGGTTTGGATGTGAACGCCTCCTTCCACCGGTTGAAGGCCTGTTCACATGCAGGTGTCCATTCCCATCGCGTATCCTTCTTTGTCAACTCCGTCAGAGGTTTCACTATCTTGTTGAAACCTTCTATGAACCGACGATAGAAGTTGGCAAAGCCCATAAAGCCTTGAACATTGACGAAACATGTGGGAGGTGCCCAGTCCCTGATTGTTTACACCTTTTCCGACATCATAGAGATCCCCATATCGGCGATCTTGTATCTGTGGAACCCAACCTCCCACTGGTGGAAACTAGACTCTTTCATGCTTACACAGGGTCTGGCTTTTCGCAATTTCTCCATCACACATCTCACGATTGCGATGTCGTCTGTCATAGTTTTGCAGTAGATCAGGATGTCATCCATGTATGCAATGACCACTTCATCCATATGATCACGAAAGACCTCCATTATCATGCTTTGGAAAGTTGCCACGGTATTACACAACCCAAACGGCATGACTGTGTATTCATACAGTCCATATCTGCACGGGAAGGGCGTCTTCCATTCCTCACCTTTTGCCATCCTCCGCAGTTAGTAGCCGTTCTTCAAGTCCAACTTGGTGAACACAATGGCTTTTCCTAACCTATCCCACAGTTCATTCATCAACGCTAGAGGATACTTAGTCTTCACCGTGATTTTGTTCAACCCGCGGTAAGCTATTACCAGTCTTAAGGTACCATCTGCTTTTTGCATGAAGCGGATAGGGGCTGGTGCCGAGGAACTGGATCGCTGTTGCTTTCTCGTTCGCAGCATATGAATGAGATATTCCCGGAGTGCCATAAGATCGTTTTCCGAGAACGGATGCATAGGCACAAACCGAGGTTGAGTGCCGGGTTGCAACGGGGTTGTATGGTCATACTTCAAGTGCTGCGGTAGCGCCTCAATCCGTTCTTGACTGAAGATAGCCCCATAGTCCTTATACTTGTGGAGTAGGTTAACTGTAATGTCGGCAGCTTCCTCATTGGAGAATTGTACAATTCCCAATAGGTACACATTACTAGGGTCTTCGGCTAGTAACTCCTTATTGGTCATGAACACGGACCACCCCTGCTCTGCCAGGCGGTTAGCGTTGCAGAAATCTGAGCGTCAGGTTAGTGATCCTGTCTTCCAATCTGTGTCGGGGTTATGGTCCTTCAACCACGACATAGGTGGGTACCCATCCATTTTAGTGTTGGGCGTTTCCGTGACTTCCAAGCACATCTCATTATGGTGGTCGCCTATCCTTATCTCCAATGACTTGGTATAGTGTAGACCTGACCCAGGGATGTGATTACTGCTCATGTCGCTTCTCGGCACGTTTACCTTTCCTTGTACACAAGGTGCCTGCGTCTGCTAAACCCATCGGCTGCTAAGCACCAGCCCTGTAGCTCAACTATCGAGTAGCAGGAGTGCTTCCGCGCTTACCTGTCTAGCTCCTGCCTTCCAGTCTAACATGACCCGCAGGTGGATAGACTTGATATAACAAGGCAAGTTGTCACGCTTCTCCCTCTTCGCTTGCCTTGGGGACTTAGCCATCTTGGCTTAGTGAATGCTTTTAGTCTCTCGCCTTGCGACACAAGAGCGGCCACAACAGGTCGCTAAACGCGCAGGGATTGGGATTTGTCTTTTATCAATAACCAGGGTGTTTACTATCATGCCTGCATGATTTCGGGTACTAAACTCCGCTCAGGTAGAGTTGAAAATAGCACTGTTTATTTGATCAAGTCTGGCCTGCACCAATTTCACTTGTACTCAACCTAACAATTTTCCCTGAGGTGGGTAGAAGTCCGCTGTCGGACCAGTTCCAAGCAAGCTTGCTTCTCCAATGTCAAGCATCTCCTCTAGCAAGACCTCTCCTAGGCTAAACCGAAATAATGTCCTATGACTTACCCATTGAGCTAAGGAAATCCGGAAAGAAATACGCATAACTAGAACAAAGGAAATAACCAGAATGCCAACAAAGGAGAGATGACCCAGCCCACTGCGCATGGCCCGCAACATCTACCTGCCCACACCACCTGGGTGTAATCAGTGTCAGGGTCGTTTGTGCAGTAGAGGGGTACTTACCCATCTCCGCAGCCACCTCCATGGCTCCTGTCCATCCATCCCTCAGGGGTCTATGGCTGCGGGTTAATAAGGTTACACCTTAAACAGAATGGGTCCTTACCTCTTCCCAGCCGTCATTACCGACCTCCATGATGTGCGGTGATGCCTTGGGCAGTTCCAGTATCTTTGACGAGGAAACCGGAGGGGGCTCTTGATTGCGCTTGAGTTCCTTGTCCGTTCCTGTGGGCTTGCTTACTGGGGCTGACCATTTCAACCCACGAGCCGGTTTGGATCCACTGATGACTGGGGCCGTCGCGGTACGCTTTCCCCAAAAGTGACCCCTTTGCCTGCACTTGGTGCACTGGTTGTGCTTCCTCCCATGTTCGGTCAAAGTCGACGGGATTTCCTTATGCGCTATTGCATACTCAGAAGTCGCCGGCTTTGCCTGTTTCCCCGTGTTGAAATTAGTAGGTTTGGCAGACCTCTGGTTCTGTCTGCCCGAACCTTGTTCCTTCTTCTTGAATCTGGCAGATGTCCGCGATCTATCCTCCTTCTTATCTCCGGGCTGAGACCGGGGGGCTGGGTAGATGACACGGTTACTGAACCGGTTGCAGTCCTCCAGCCTGTGCCCAACCTTCTGGACAAGATTAAGGTAGTCGTTCAGGTCGGTCAGGTGTGGCTCCTTAAGTGCCCACGCATTCCGCACCTCTTATGTGATGCCAGATCCAACCTTGTCTCGTACCTGCACTGGATTCTTATAGCCAAGTCTATACAGATAAGCAATTATCTTATCCAGGTACTCCTCGATGTAATGGGGCTTTATCACAACCTCTCGCCACTCGAGAAGGGAGCAATCTCGCTTGGCCTGGTCTCCTCCGAAGCTTCGTTCCAGCCATTCTCGGAACCCTTTCCATGTCCGTAAGGGGTTGCAGTTTTTCATAGGGACGCCAGTGCGCTTGGCAGCTTCCCTGTTCATGTGCCAATGCAACCCCAGATACCATGCCTGTGCGGAGTCTTCAAGAAGGGGGATCACCAAGTTTACCTTATCCATGTCAGTTAAGTTGCAATCCGTAAAGTATTCCAATTTGACCTCTACCACGGTCAAGAAGCTTGCGAGATCTGTAACTTTGACCTTGAATAGAGGGATACTACTCAGCTTCTCCAGCTTCCGCGGCCGGTGTCTTGGCGTAGGCCTGGAAGCCAAACCAGTACCCCTCTGGGCTATTGCCAGCCTCTTGGCCCGGCGATTCCACTGTCGTTTCTTCCCGTTGCTCCAGTCATCCTTGCAAGCAACTAGGAAGGGGGTCAAATCCGAGAGAGAATCTCCATCACTATCATTATCTAAGCTGTCCTGGTCAGAGTCTTCTGGATCTCCACCCGTTCCTACCGTACCACATCCGGGTGGTGCATTTCCATCCCACCACCTCTGGTATCCCCGCCTTGGGATTCCCAGGGTCTATTGTACCCATCAAACCGTTTCTCCTGGCCATCCTGATTACTACCCTCTGCGGGGTTAGTCCCTGATGGTCCTGATGCCGGTAGTGGAACAGGACGTCGACCACTCCCAGGGGTTTCGTTGGGCGCTGTCTGTGTTGTCCGTAGAAGAGACTGCAACTGCAGACAACTCAAGGGTTGCATCGAGGGGCCAGCCTGCCTCCATGACCCACAGTACCCACATGTTGGTCATCCATCTCCTTCCTTCTGCCTCCTTCTATACCTCACCGGAGTCTGTACTCTCTTCCTACACCCATAGGAGTAGTGATGAATCCACCCCATCCCGGTCTCTTCTGACTTACAGCCTGATAGACAGAACTTGTGTTGGCTGTCCGACTGGCCACTTGTGATGGTGGGGAGACCTGTGCGAAGACTTGACTTCACGGCTGCCGTGGGGATGAGTGGTGCCCAAGGGACCCCGCGAGCAGGTGTTCCTGGCCCGCGGATTGGGGTCCCTTGCCAGGGAACCTCAGCTGCTCGCCCTTAGTGGCGCCATACCTGTTCATAGAAGCCAGATGACGCGGCACGCATCGACCGGAATCCCAGAAGGGCGGAAGCCGGGGATAGGAGCAGGGCGGTAGGAGACATGTCGGAACTCGGGACTGGCCGGGGAACTGGTAGAGGAGTGGGTCTTGGGGTGGCTATGGCAGGTACAGCAGCTGCAACCGACGGTGTTGCAGGCGAAATGATAGGGCCAGGGGTCAGATGAGGAGTTGGGTCAGGCGTATCTCGGGCCACGGTATGCTACGGTTTGGACGTCGTTTTCCTCACTCGACATCGAGGTTGGCGCAACTGTTAGGCTGCCCCAACAACTACGGGCGATTGAGGGAGTGACGGACAGCAGACCTGTAGATGCCATAGAGAAGAGAGAAGTATAACTGTAGCCGGCACCTCTCAGGTGTTCCAACATGCATATACCAATTGGGTTCTGGTACGCCCTCTGCTGGACGTCTCTGGCTCTTGTGGCCAATTCCATGGGGAAGACCTTGGGCTCGGTATGGACGAGTGGAAGTGGGGGCGCATCCCCTGATATCAGTACATTATTGTCAGCATCAATACTATACCCTCCTTCAGAAGCCTTTTCCAACGCTGTCATCTGAGTCCTCAATGCTTGCCGATCCCCTATCATCCACAGGTATGCCTCCTGCTGCACCTTTATCCATTCCACTGTTACTGTAGTGATTGGTTTCCGGAACACCCCCTGCAGCTGGGTGTTCCAGTGTCTTAGTTCCGACTTCGCTTCCTCAATATACTTGGATACCTCCTGGACGATGTAAGGTTCAACAAACTCGTGCGAGAACTCGCCAAATAGGACCCCTCGGGTGGAGGAGGGGTCCTGTTGTGGACAAGGGTAGGGTCTTGGGAAAATGAGAGTGCCGCAGCATGAGGGTCTGTAACCATGAGATCAAGCCATTCACTAGGTAACTGAATAGGGGTACTCTGCGGAAGCAACAGATGACCATCCCAGTCAATACCTAGAACATCCGCAAAAACCTGCGCGCGAAACCTGTTGGGGACATGTTCGTCAAGATCAAAATCTGCATCCGCGTTGGATTGCATTCTGGATCGAAGTTCGGTACTAGCAATTGCACTTTCCAACGTGCGCTACTTGTTCTCGACAAGGTTGCCAGTATTCACGCGAGGTCAGTGCAGATGTAACGTGTTCGGGCCAGGCCCTAGTCATGTAGCGGTACGATAGGAGCATATGGCTTTGTGATCAACACGAAGCGAGCGCTGCTTGCTAAAGGAGGCTTCGAACGGGGTGTAATTGGAGATCAAAGAAGTAACCGTTCAACCAAGTATATTTAAGAATACTGTCTGTCGAAGTCTGCTGCTTCCATCGCGGGAATCAGTGGTCTTTAAATACAGCATATCGCTTATCTTCAGTATGAGCGATATTGCCAAACAATGTGTGTACCAACCAATTGCACACAAAACAATACAAGTATCAAATGATACTGTGAAACTAAACATAAAACAATGTGTGTATCAAACGATAGCACACGATACACTACAAGTATCAAACAATACTGTGAAACCAAACATAAAACAAGGTGTGTATCAATCGATAGTACACGAAACACTACAAGTATCACACGATACTGTGAAACCAAACATAAAACAATGTGTACCCGTACTGGTTACACTCCCAAAATAGAATAACAATTTCACCAAATAAAACAACTTAATGAAATCCTAATAGCCGGTAACTCCGCTATCCTCTCAAAAGTTCGCCTAGGACCTATCCTCATCATCATCGCTATCGTGCAGCAATCTCATGTCGTCCTGCAACATCCATTCCGCACCTTCCAACCATCTCTCCAAACACCCCCCACATGGTGCTCCGCGCACAAAGCAACCACACTCGCAGTAATGTGGCAGGTCCACGAAGTTCTGAACTATTCGGTCCTCCCATTCCTCAGTCTTGAGATCGATTCGTCCGCAATCTTCGCAGTGATCAATATAAAATATCTTCCAGTATGCGTCTTCTGGAATGATTTCTCGGTAAAGCAGGTACCCCAAAATGAGGTCTCGTCCCTATGTGCTGACGTCTGTGTAGGTGGACATTTCTTTTTCGTAATGGTAATTTTGTTATAGGGGAAGGTTTTGTAAGAGGTTAAGGTTTCGGAGGTCTGGTAGTGTGATCTACTTTCTTCGGCGGTTTTAGGGGGCTGGTGGCCGGTATTTATCTTTCAGTAGTGACCTCGCTTAGTTGTTGGCCTTGCTTAGGTGTTGGCCTTGCTTTGGTTTTTTTGGAAAAACGGGTTTGCTTAATTTCGGTTTCTTCCATTTCCATGCAACCATCACATTTTTCTGTACTCAGGTACCACCCGCTACCGAAACTGAAAACATGTGACACTGTTTCTCCCCACATACGTCCCGTCGATTCTGTTGTTATTTCCTAGCATTTGTTGCAGATGTGTATGAATAGTCGGTGTGTAAGATGTTGTCTAGGGATAATATCATAGTTCACCAACAGTCCTATTAGCTGATAGCGCAGTCTCCAAGGAACTTGCTCATAGTTTGACAGCGTAAGGCTGTTGAATGCAGTGTTCTTTCCTTTCGCTGTTGCCAGTACTCCACCTCGGCCAGCCGGGCTAGGTATGCCGCTTCATCTTCCATTACCCGTTTTTCATCTTCGTTACTTTCGAAATCGCTGTCGAAGTGGGCTGACCAGAATCCGTCCTGTATTCCTTGGTCCATGTCCAGGCGCAGGTGTTGGATTTCTGGCAGGGTTAGGCTCCACGCCACTGTCACATGGTTTATCGTCGCGGGTAGCTCATCCTCTGGTGGGTTATCTTCCCACCGTTGATTAACCGCTTCCTGCGCATTTTCCAATCCCTCAAGGGGTTCCCAGCTATTTTCTCTTTCCGGGTACCCCACCCATTTCACTGGCAATTGGTCATGGTCATATCGTCTTCTGTGGTCGCGTCTGGTTTCCACTTCCCATTCTGGTTTCTCGTTTACCACGATTGGGGGTGGTTTTGCGTGGCTCCTGGCAGGGAAGGAGACATCATCGTTCGGGTGGTATCTTTCCACAGTGGATGCATGGAATGTTGCTTTACGGTTTCTGTACATTCTGCCATCCATTTCTACTGACTAATTTTGTGTATGCTCATCGTAATCGATTATCTTGCAACGTCCGCGCCAGCGCGGTTGCAATTTCTTCCTACGTCCTGATTCTGTTGTGAATAAGCTTCCATATACCAGTCACAGATTACCTTTTCCTATCGGTGCATGGTGTCTGCGTCGTTTTGCTACCGTTCTCGTGCTTCTAAATCATGCCATTTTAATCGCATTGAATGCTGCGTTCCGGATTGTTGGGTGCCTGTTTAGTAATTCGTCGGCAGCCGGTACTGCGGAGTTCTTGAAGTTCGCTAGGGGTAGTAGTGGGTAATTGTTTCTGAAAATGGCCTTTTATGGTGACATACCCAGAGTTTCTGACCATCCCGTATTCAGGTATCCTGCTGTCTCTGGTATGGCATGAAACCAATTGTTTTCACTGGCGTTGACTAGGTTTCGGAGAGCTGTCTTCGATTCTCGAATTTTTCTTTTGACTTGTCCATTCGTCTCATGATGGCCTGGTGCCACCTTGATATGTTCAATGCCTAACGATCGACACTGTTGTCTCCATACATGTGACTCAAATCTTGGGTCTGCGTCGCCTACTATAGATGTTGTGTACCCGCGGGGTGTAAATATTTTGTTGCGTAGAAGTTCCCAGGTTGTTATTGCCGTTACTTGCTTTGTTGTAGATATAAGCTACTTGAATCCTGAAAATCTATCCATCGCAACTAGGATCGTGTCATATCCCCATGAATTGTGGAAGGGTCCCGCAAAATCAATGGCCATTGATTGGAAGATTTCTGATGGCAGGGTAATTGTTTGAGCCTTTCCTTCTGGCAATTTTGTAGGCTCCTTATTCACCTGGCATGTGTGGCACTGGGCTACATACGCTCTAAAGTCTTTCCGCATTTCCCGCCAGAATAGGTACTCCATTGCGTACTGTAAGTTTCGTTTAACACTGTGGTGGCCTTTGCTGTGAATTTCGCTAATGACATATTCTCTTAACGTTGTACTTCCGTATGCGGGGCCTTTCGGGATGTACAGGCACTCTTCTCTGTATCTTGTTTTTGCGTATAGCATTCCGTTTGCAACCTTGTAAGAGGACAAGTCTCCTGTGGAGTCCATATTCTCATTCACCTTCTTCCAAATTGGTTCTCTCCGGTATGCCGCTACCATGTGTGCCCGGAACGTTCCGATCATTTCATTGACTGTCGGTAAGGTGTCGCGTTCGTCTTCTATCTTGCTTCCTCTCATTGTCTCAGGTAGGTCATCTTCCTCGTTGTCTGCTATGGCATCATAAAGTCGGCGCCGATATTCTGTCATTGTCGGGGGCATTACCGAGAATATTGTCTCATTGGTAAGGCTTTCTAGCCGTTCCGCTCGCCTAATGGCTGGTGGGCTATCAGGTCCTGGCATTCGGAATGCCGCTATTGTCTCTGTCGTAAGGTTTTCTATAGGTTGTGGCTCCGGCATCTGAAATGCTGGGGCTTCCGGGTTTAGTAGTGCCAGAATTGCATAAGACCTGGGCGCTGGTTGGGCAAGGGTGGACGGTCCTTCCCCTGCACTAATTGGTCTTTCGCCGGTGGTTTGTTGCCATTCCCAGTCATGGATTTCGGGGAACTCCGGAGGGCTCGTGTCGATTTCTGTACTTGGGGGACTCAGTCCTTCACTAAGTGGGTAAGGGGTGGAATTTCCCCATCGTCCCGGATGGTTGTTCGTGAATTTGATCTCAGTGTGATGATATGAGCAATGATCCACCTAACAGTGTGAGTAGTGTAGAGTGTTATGTTGGAGTTCTTCCAGTGGCGTACTTCGCAGGGTACACCGGTCACCCCAATCGATTCCTGCAGTGATTGAGCAGGGGCTTTCGGGAGGTACGGGAGCCTCATTGGGGTACTCCATATAGGAGAAAGGAGGGGACGTAGGGGAGAACTCATGCGCGGGCTCCATTGTGTTTGATTCTTGATCGTAGACCGTGTTATCCGAGATGTCATCCGACTCTTTGGTATAATCGTGGACATAGAGTGCATTTAAGTCTGATTCTCCCTCGTATATCCGGGAAAGGGCATCAGGTAAATGGTTCTTGCTTCCTGGTGCGTAGACCATTTTTGCGTCGTATTTTCCCAAGGCACTTAGCCATCTCGCCTGCTTCCTGCTAGGGTTCTTTACCGTTCGCAGGTGTGTTAAGGGTTGGTGGTTTGTGACTATCATGAAGGAGTTTCCAATTAGTATATTGTGGAACTGATTAAGCACTTCCACTATTGCTAGGGCCTCTTTATCGGTGGTCCCATAGTTCATGTGAGCATTGGTGAACTTTCTGCTATGTAACGCCGCTGGTCGTGCCGTCTCATAGGTGGGTCCTTGTCCCACCCATGCTCCAACTCATAAATCTGAGGTGTCCGCAACTAACCAAATTGGTTCCTTGCTTCGTATGTCTATTGCGCGCATGACTTGGTGGTCGAGTATTCGCTTTCGGATCATCTCAAATCCAGTCTGGTGGGTTGTTGTCCATACGAATTCAGCGTTCCCCGTTAAGTCGGTTAACGGTGCGGTCACTGTTGCATGGTGTGGGAGAAACTGGGCCACATAATTCACCATTCCTAGGAATCGTTGCAATTCCTTCTTGTTTTTTGGTGTTTCCCATCCTGCAATGGATGATATTTTCTCGGGGGAAGCATGGATTCCTTCGTCGTCAACTATGTGTCCCAATACTTCCTGCTTATCTGCAAACAGTACTGACTTCTTCTTGCTCGCGAAGAATCTTGCCTTCCTGAGTCGCTCACATACTTGGCGTATGTGTTTCTCGTGTTCTTCTGATGTGCCTGAAAATATGAGGATATCATCAATGTATACCCATACAAAGTGATGTAAATATTGGCTTAGGAGGTCCTCCATTATTCGCATAAATGTTGCTGGTGCATTCATGTCTCCTTGGAGCATTACGTTGCTCACAAATCCTCCAAACGGGGTTTTGAACGAGTTGAACTTAACACTGTCCTTGTCCACCAGTGTTTGGAAATATGCGTCGCTTAGGTCTATCTTACTCCTGAATTTCACTCGCCCTATTTGGTTAAGGATCTGTTGTTGGTTTGGAATCGATGGACTATCCATGACCGTATTATCATTTCTTAGCATCAGGTCTACTAGGGGGTGGATCCTTTCATCAGGTTTGGGTTGTACAAACATAGGAGCCGCTCCAGGAACCTCCTGTCGTACAATTATTCCACTTCGTAATTTGCCCGTTATCCAGTTCTTAAGTTTTTCCTTATAGGCTTCTGGGATTGAGTATGTTGGTTGGTTTCGTAGGTCGTTTGGATCCTTTAGCCGAATGTGGAGGCTAATCTTACGCACTGGGGGTAGCGTTTCAGGGATCTTGTCTGGGAATACATCCTTGTATTCTTGCAACAATGTTGTTGCATTGGTATCTGACACAGGGGCTCAGATTTCCCCGCTTGTTGGTTTGCATAGCACCCATAATCTGTTATTGGGGAATTCCACTGCTGTATCCCCACACCTGATAAGGGCATTATGTCTTTTCAGGAAGGGCATTCCAATCAGGGCGTCGTACTTTGCCAAGTTTCCCACCAATATCTCCTGATTTGTCGATTTCTTTTTCCCGATTCCTACAGTCAGTCCATATTTCTTGTGGCTTGAGGAGCGGGATCCTTTTATCGCCATATTGACTGTTGTTGGTTGGGGTAGAGGCTGCGTTGGGATGCCATGGGTGGAGATAAAGGTGGCGCTAATTATGTCGCAGCCGATTGTTCCCGTGTCAAATAGTACCTTTGCTGGGTGTCCTTCTATTTAAATTTTTCCTTCAAGAGCATCACGGGGTCTGATTGCCAGTGTTGATTGTGTTCGCGGCTTTCCATTTCCACAGAGTTAATTCTCACTTCGTCATATTCGCTTGCTTCCATGTGGTTTATGCTAGCTTCCTGATTACTTGCCTTTCCTTTTCCTTTTTTGGAATAGCAATCCTTTGCGTAGTGCCCCTTTTTCCCGCATTTGAAACACGTGCCTTCCTCGCGTCGTTTCTGCTTCTTATCTTTCTTCTCCTTTGGGTCCTTGCGTTGTTGTTTATCCTTTTTCGTGTTATCCCGCGATGATGATCCTTTGCTATTCTTTGGTTGTGGTATATGGGTTCGGTATACTCCTGTCTCATACAGGATAGCGTCCTTCCGTTCAGCCCGCTTGACTATCTTGTCAAAGGAATCACCATCCTCCTCCATGGGTTCTACCTCCTGGCATAGTCTGGGATGCATTGCTTCATACAATCTTTGTCGCAGCGTATACTGAGACACTGTTCTGGTAGGCCATCGTCCATGATACATCAAGAGATCCATCGCGACGAGGGTTATTCTTTCTGTTTTGCCATTTCGTACTTGCTGGATATCCTGGAACCTTTTGTATAGTTCTTTCGTGTTTCGGGAGGATTGGAATCTTTCTCTCAAGCACTTTATCAGGGTCGTTCCTGGGATTTTTTCCCCACTCCCATAGTGGTTCATAGCTTGGTGGTATGCTTCTTCTGCCTTTCGGGTACAGAAGCTTCCGAAGTACGCTCTGCTTCCTTCCTTGGTTTTATCCACTTCATGTAGGGTAAGATATTGCGAAGTTGTTATGACCCACCGGTCAAATACTGCAGGTTTTCGGTCGCCCTTTTCGCCCGAGAATGAGGGTGGCAGTGGAAGTTTGATTTCAGGTCCTGTTCGCCCGGCCTCTGGGCCGGGCGGTCTGGCGGATTCACCTTCAGACATATCGTGTTCGGATTCTTCGTTATTCGACCTGTTGTTTGAGGAGCTTTCGGGAGATCCACTAGGGTTATCGTCTGGTAGCGGCCTTACTACTGCGTGATCTGATGCATCCTCATCGTCTTCTTCCTCCTTAGGTGTCCTGGCAGGTATGCTATCTTTCTTCGGTGGTTGCGCTGGAGCCTTTCCTTTGCTGGGGCTTAGGGGGAATAGCCCAGGAATGCTAGTTACTGCCTTAGCTAATTCGCCAGTCGATTGGCTAAAGGTCTGGTTGGCCAAGTCCCGTCCTAGCTGTCGTTCAGGTTCACCCAGCGAGAATCCGCTCTTTGGCCCTCTCAGTTTCTTGGCTTGCCTTTTCGTGGGACCTGCTTCCCACTTCGAGTCTCTAGTGACTCAATGATGTCGCGTTGGCGGAACCGAACAATTCGTTGTTCTGCTGCTCCCCGATGCTGGCTTCGCTATTGCACCTTCCGTAGGTTGATCAGACCAGGTCCCTGCAGGTTTCTTAACCACTTGCTGAGGTTAAAAAAAGGTAACGTGTTTGGGCCAGGCCCTAGTCACGTAGCGGTACGATAGGAGCATATGGCTTTGTGATCAACACGAAGTGAGCGCTGCTTGCTAAAGGGGGCTTCGAAAGGGGTGTAATAGGAGATCAAAGAAGTAACCATTCAACCAAGTATATTTAAGAATACTGTCTGTTGAAGTCTGCTGTTTCCATCGTGGGAATCAGTGGTCTTTAAATACAGCATATCGCTTATCTCCAGTAAGAGCGATATTGCCAAACAATGTTTGTATAGACCAATAGCACACGAAACAATACAAGTATCAAATGATATACTGTGAAACTAAACATAAAACAAGGTGTGTATCAAACGATAGTACACGACACACTACAAGTATCAAACAATACCGTGAAACCAAACATAAAACAATGTGTGTATCAAACAATAGCACACGAAACACTACAAGTATCAAACAATACTGTGAAACCAAACATGAAACAATGTGTGTATCAAACCATAGCACACGAAACAGTACAAGTATCAAACGATACTGTGCAACCAAACATAAAACAAGGTGTGTATCAAACGATAATACACAAAACACTACCAGTATCATACGATACCGTGAAACCAAATATAAAACAATTTGTGTATCAAATGATAGCACACGAAACACTACAAGTGTCAAACGATACTGTGAAACCAAACATAAAACATTGTGTACCCATACCGGTTACAGCAGAAGATCAAAACAATTAAACAGGAGAGGAGTTAAGCGAGGAGCTCGCTTAACAATATACTGTAACAGGGGCACCCCTAGGAAGATGGATCCCAAGGATGCGAGTGCACCGAACAAGTTCCAACGTGTTGCCAAAAGTTCTCACAAATGTAAGACTAAAGCAAGAGGTAAAACTTAATCTCATTAAGCCTCACGCTTCACTTAATTAAGGTCTCGAGAGGATTGGTTGTTGGAGTAGAAGGGTTCTCGCATAGACTTTCAGGTGGTTTTATCTTATACCAGAAGCTCCCCATCAATTTACTCCAACCATTCGAGCAGACTCTTCTCTGCTAAGTGCAGTCCGACATGTCTCCTGGCACAACCTTCGGGCATGCATGTGTCGACACACTCTAGACGGCATTCACCTTATACGGTTAGCGTTTCTACTGCGCATTTCCATTTTGTGCGCCAGAGTGCGAACTTCTACGTATCGGCATCTAGCCAGTGGCTAACAGGCAAGACGCCACATGAACTAGACTATCTATGACAACTTTCCCATGTGCATTAATCCCTACTTGGCCCCGGAAACTACCGCCAGCGTTTTATCTATCTACTATTTACGGTTCTTGGGCTTCCGGTGTCTTTCACACAGGCTGCTGATCCGGACAGGGTCCAAGGGCCGCTACCCATGACCACTACTTCGGACCCACCTTACCAGTCATAGGAATCATGATTGTAGTGCCTCTCCATGTCCGTTTCTTAGCCTATGACGTTGGGTACACTTTCAGCCTTGGTAGGTGTAAAACTGTCCCAGCCGCCCTAGCACCACCCAGGACTACCTTTGGGACCCTTACGGTTAACCTGCGTTAACTCTGTTGGTTTTGGTCCATTCTACCCCCAACAACCTGGAGGACGTACTCCACCTTCCACCCTATACCCCCTTATATATCCTGCGAACAGCCTATGGTTGACCGGACGGCAGCAACGTATATGGTGTTGCAAGCTGGGCTGCAAACATTCCACTTTGCTAGACTGCATACAACTACGCAACCGTTCCTCCATGGCATCTGGGCCTTGAGGCAGGGCCGGACGGGTATGATAGGAATAACATCTCAAATTTACAGCTACTTCGGACCTCCATAGCTCGCCCAATAGCATCTCCCAAAACCCCAGATTCCAGTATCATGCATGGCTTCGCATGACAAACATTCTGGTCATTTTTCTCTAACACCCCAAGAGACTTAGTATTGAAAGGTAGGGTAACTCAGGACTTTGGGCAGGGTAGCCCAAGCACCATGGCAGGGTAACCTGATCCAGAGGGTAGGGTAACCTTGTCCAGCGGACAAGATAACTTTTCCCTATTACCCTGCCTAACCCGTCGCTAGCAATAGACATTTCTAACCTGTCTCCAGTTACTCTGCCTAGCTAAGCAACTGCCCCTTCAGAAGTCCCTAGGTACGCTGACACCTCTCCCAGGTGTACCCTGGTACCTAAATGCCTGGCCCCCAAATTCTGTTCATTCTTGAAGCCCAGGCCATCAGGTCTCGGTAGGTACTGTACTCACTTACCTGCTGGTCCCTACCAGTTTGCCTCCAGGCTACTTCTCTGGGTGTAGGTTCCCACTACAATAGCTCATATGTGCTGGGTCGTTCCACCTGCTGCCTTTCTATTTCCCTGTTTCTTGAGGCACTCTTCTACCTCCTCTTCTTCTAATTTCCCCCTTTCCCAAACGCCTTATTATTTCTATTCCCTTTTCCTCCTCTCCTTTCACCCGTTTTCCCTCTTCCCCCTCAATCTCCGGTAAATTTTGTACAAAGTCCCTGTCCCCTTTTAGCCACTTGAAATTATCATTTACCCTCATTTCTCCCAAAAATCTTTCCCAATGATCTCCTTTCGCCATCTTTATCTTTCTTCCCAACTCTCTTTCTCCTCCCCTTACCCTCTCTTCCCTTTCCTTTACCCCCTTCATCCTCCATTCCTTCAGCCTCTCCTTCCCTTTTCTGTATTCCTCCTCTATTTCCTCATTCCACCATTTTTTATTTTTCTATTTCCACTTCCTCCTCTGCCTGCATTCTTCAATCTTCCCCTTGATCCATCCTTCCACCTCCTTGATCAACTTCTCCAATTCCTCCCTCTTTCTTTGTTTTTCCAACCTCTCTTCCCATCGCTTTCACTTTTCCGTTATCTTCAACTCTGCCTTGAACCTTTCCCAATCTACCCTTCCTTTCCCCTGTTCTTCCTTCTCTCTCCTCCATCCACATACCCACACCTCCGACCCTATCGGTCTATGATCTAGCCCTATTATCTCCTCTCTTACTTTTCCTTCTACCTCCAATGCCCCTCCCTATACTCCTATGTCCAGCATGTTACTCCCCTCTCCCTCCTTTGGATTCATTCTCGTTATTCCCCCCTTTGTGTTCCCTGCCTATATCCCATCCCATCCATCCATTCCACTACTATTTTTCCCCTGTAGTTCTCCTTTACTCAGTCCCCTCCCCATGTTTCGTGTATTGCATTCACATCTCCCATCACCACCACATTACCCTCTCTTTCCACCCATTGGTATCTTCCATGTTTTCCCGCCCCCAGATACATATTCCATATTTCCACCCTTCTCGTTCCTCCTACATCCAACTCAATTCCAATGTTAACCTGTCTTCTTTCTAAAATCCTACTCTTCCCTTCCCATTTCCTATTCAAATACGTTGCCACCACACTACCTTTCTCTTTTCTGATACCTCCTCCTATTCCTGCAATCGCTTCATATCCCTCTAACCCATACACTCCCTCTTTTCCTATTGTCGCCACTTCTTGGACCAATACCACATCGACCTCTTTGCATTCTGTTCCCAACAAAAACAACCCATCTCTTGCTCCCCTCACATTTCCTGACACCGGTCTAACTCCCTCCCCTCTTCCTTCTCCTTTCGCCATTAATCCAACCTTCTTAATCTTGCCATTTCTGCCTTCACCAGCAGGCAGTTATTCTCTCTCGCCTCCCTCACTGTTTGTGGTCCCTTGCACATTGCACATCTCCTGTTGTGCATACATGCTGCCCTCCATATCTTGCACTTGTTACACCTATGTTGCCTACTCGTATGTCTCCTCACCCCACACATTCCACACTCTCCCTCTTTTTTCCCACAATTCCACCAGCTATATCCTACTACTCCGCATTTTGTACACCCTTGTATCTCTCTCTGATTCACAAATCTCTTCACTTCCATTTTTGTTCCTGGCTATGTTATTCCCTTTTCCAACATCTCTTGTCTTTTGCTTTCCTGTGCCACATGGAATACTACTTCCACCATCCTTATTCTCATGCTCCTCGCTCTCTCCGATG
Source organism: Tuber magnatum (assembly GCA_003182015.1). Lineage (NCBI taxonomy): Eukaryota > Fungi > Ascomycota > Pezizomycetes > Pezizales > Tuberaceae > Tuber > Tuber magnatum. Next base: position 1,602,875 of record PYWC01000027.1, on the reverse strand, counting down.
TGCATAGCTATGTGACATCTTTCATCAGTCTGGTGTTATTCTCCTTCTCTATCCCCTCTCTCACCTCCTTCAATTTCCCCCCCCATTTATAAGCACCAATTCCCAGTAATACCAACTCCACCCACTGGTCTACCCTCTTTGTTTCCTTCACTTTCCCTCTCATAGCCTTCTGCCATCCCTCAGTTCCCACTTCTTCTAGCTTCCTCAAATCCTCCTTCTCCCTCACTGTAATCTTTAACCTCAACCCTCTTTTTTTCACCTTCTCAATTCTTCCCTCTTTCAATTCCCATTCCTCCTCCAAATCTTTCTTCTCGCATTCTCCCTCCATATCCTTTTGTGAATCCATTACCACTTCAAAAAAATTTCCCATCCTCTTCTCCGTTTCCATTCTCATTTCCTTTTCCCTCTCCCTCCCATTCTCCTTCTGCTCCTCTCTTATCCTTTTTTCCTTCTTTCCCTCTTCTCTTCCTTCCTTCAAAACTTCCCTATATGTTCTTCCTCCTTCCACTGGCACTATCTTGTCCAACCTTTTGCCCTTTTCTTTTCCTGTTCCTTTTACCAACTCTTCCAACCCCCCAATCCTCCTGTCCTACTCCACACCTCCAAATCCAACTTGTATGCCCTCACTTCCACTTCCCCTATCCCGAACATATCCTTTATCTTTCCCCCTGTTTTTCTCCAATTTTCAAAATCTTTCCTGATTTTGTATGCCTGTCCTGCCGTCAACTCTCCTTTGATTCCTCTCCCCTCTATTTCCTCCTTTCTCTTTTTTCTCTCCTCCCTTTCCTTTCCCCATTTTTCCTTCTCATCTCTTCTCTTCCAAGCCTCCATCCCCCAACATTCCTCTTTCGAATTCTCTTCCTCCCTTTTTTGCCTTTTTCCTTCTCCCGCTACATGCTTGCTGTGTCCTATTCCTGTATTTTCCCTGGTTTTCCCCCCTTCCAATTCCCTTGCTTCATTCTTTTTTTCCCCACCAATCCCCTCTCTTGTATTTCCCACAACTCTTTTCTCTTCCAATCCCATTCCTTCCCCGCCCCCCTTCTTTCCCTCCCCTCCAGTCCCCTTCTTTTCCCCTCCACCACCTCCTTTTTTATTCTCCCCCACTCCCCTCTTACCACCTTTCCCTTTTTCCCCTCCCTCTTCTTTTTTCCAGCTCTTTCCCCCTCCCTCCCTTTGACCTTCTTCCTATCAACATTGTCCAGGGAAGCACCTACCCTAAAGACTTCTCTCTGCCATCGACGTGTTCTGTGTAGGTCCTCCTATTGGTCCTTCATATTATCGTAATCGATTTCTGTTGTTGCTATTTCAGTTGTCCGGAAAATAGCGGTCGTTGTACTTGATGTTCAGATACTTTTTTTCTTTTTTTTTTCTAAAAAACTTTTTATTCAAATTATTGCAGATGTCTTCGCCTATATAAGTATAGTTACCTTCCGGTAACCAGACAGCGCCCCAATGATTCTACCTCTCCCTCTACTCTTCACCACGGGCACCACCCGAAGGCCCCCCGAATGGGCCTAAAACCCGGCGACTCCCACTAACGTACAATCTAACTAGCCAACCAACAAACTATTCTCCCCCCGTCTCTTGTCCCCCATCCTTTCTCCTGCGCAATCCCCTACGCGTAAACATACTCCTGCTCCCCGTTCCAGTCCCACTTCCCTGCGCTCCCTGTCTCCTCCCTCCTCTTCATCCAGTTGGTGCCCCTACTGCTGCACCACCACCCTTTAGCCACCAAGGCAATACAGGCTCATTCCTCTCATCCAAACTCTTCCCACTCACCTTCCTCTTCTTCCTCCCCTCCGCCGTCACCCACCCCGCTCCCGGCCCAATCGGTGGTCTGCTCCCTATCCCTCTATCCTCCTCCTCCATCTCTTCATCCCTTCTCTCCTCCTCCTCTCCTACCTGCACCTCTGGTACTGCCACCTCCCCCACTCCACCTTCAGCCACCGCCTCAGCCCCACCCATTGCCTCCAATGCCACACCCTCCTCAGCCACCTCCTGTGCCTGCGCCACCACTCTAGCCACCTCCTCTTTTTCCTCCTCCTCCTTTCTTCTACCCCTCTCCTTCTCCTCTCTCTCCTCTGGTGCTGAAACTCCCTTCCTCCCTTCACCCTGCTTCCCCTGTATCCTTCTCGACAAGATAGCCACATGATGGCTGAGTTGCGCAACTTCCTTCTCCAACAGAAAGTTCTTTTCCACTGACCGAGCCAGCAACAATGCCATCCGTACTGTCTCCTTCTTCGAAAAATTCTGTGTTTGTTTTGCCATGACACAGTAAAGCTCATATGGATGGATTAATAGCGCATTAATCCTCCTCGTAGGATGAGATCAGACCCTGTAAACCTGAATAAAGAAACTTGCAGCTATCATGAGATGGAATCAAGGAGGACGATTGGTTGAATCGCTGATTGTGACCTGTCACAAGGCGTAGCAAGTTGGTTGTAATGAAGACCGTCCTGATGTTCAGATACTTTTTTTTTTTCTTTTTTCGAAACTTTTTATTCAAACTATTCTGGATGTCTTTGCCTATATAAGCATAACTACCTTCCGGTAGTCAGACAGCCCCCCATGTTCAGATACTTTTTTTTTCTTTTTCTTTCTTTTTAAAAACTTTTTATACAAACTATTCAGGATGTCTTCGCCTATATAAGCATAACTACCTTACAGTAGTCAGACAGTGCCCCAATAATTCTACTAACTAACAA